>SJYO01004081.1:2201427-2495692 GCA_006410555.1 Capra ibex | reverse complement strand
AAAGTTGTGATTTAGGTTTCTCCGTGCTTCGACCGAGGACCGAGTCGAGACGTAGTCCTGGCGTGTCCCACGACGGGGTCCTCCTGAGACATTGACCATTTTTCAACGGATCCAGGTACCCTCGGAAGGTCCTTTACCCGAAAGGACCCGAAACCCGACCATTGTGCAAATGAGGGGACTGTTGGGCGTATTTGACCTCAAACCCGGCCTTCGTCCTTTTGAGTTCGTTACTTATATCTCCTAGTGATAGGGACCGTTGGATTTGTGCCAAAGGGTCCCGGAGTGTGTCAGTTGTCCGTTGACGTTACACAGGGAGGTCCAACGGTAGGAGTTGTGATTCTTTCTTCGTGGCTATGTTACCGTCTCGCGGAGCAGGTCTCACGAGTGCGACGGGTCTACGAAAATGACCAGGAAGGGCTACAAGTGTTTCGGGAGGTTCCTTCGACGACAATCGTAGCGACAACACGGTTGTTCCGTCCGTCCGAGTCTCTCAAGATCGAACGGGTTTCGGACCGTTCAGTCCTGATCCTAGGACCCGGCAGACGGAGGTCGTGGTTGTTGTAAGTTTTGACAATGGGACGTAATTCTTCTGGTTTGGGTGGAGTTATGTGCCACTGATGAATTTTCGTCGAGGCAACGGTTTTTCGTGTTCTTTTCTACGAGGTACAGTAATCAGTAATCCTTTTGCGTTCAGTTTTGGTGTTGTTCTGTGGTTAAGCGTGGGTGATCGTACCGGTCTTAAAAAAAAATTTGTTCTTTATTTTTCTTTTTTCTCAGGACCTTCTACATCTCATTAACATTACGAGTATATGACGACTACGTAGGTGATGGTATCTCTCAAACGGCAATACGTCTCTTAGTGGTACGACGACGACGACGACGATTCACCGAAGTCAGCACAGGCTGAGACACGCTGGGGTATCTGCCGTCGGGTGGTCCGAGGGGGCTGGGACCCTAAGAGGTCCGTTCTTGTGACCTCACCCAACGGTAAAGGAAGAGGTTACGTACTTTCACTTTTCACTTTCACTTCAGCGAGTCAGTACAGGCTGAGAAGCGCTGGGGTACCTGATGTCGGGTGGTCCGAGGAGACAGGTACCCTAAAAGGTCCGTTCTCATGACCTCGCCCCACGTAGCGGAAGAGGCCTCTTAGTGGTGTCCTGGGTCATTATGGTAGGGATCCATTTATGAAATTTTGTAACCTTTGGTCCACGAGTTTTGGGACATGCCCTTACAAGGGTCGACATGATGACTGTTATCGGTTGGGGACTTTTGGTGAGTCAGTGAGTAGTTGTCCACTGACCTATTTGTTTCACATCATATAGGTATGTTACGTTAAAATAGGCCGGTATTTTTTCTTGCTCCATGAGTTTGTGCGAAGTTACGCCTACTTAGAACTTTTCCAATACGATCAACTTTCGTCGGCCTGTGTGGGTGGTTCTGTGTATGACATGCTAAGGTAAATGTACTTTATAGGTCTTAGTTGTTTGGGTCACTCGTTCTTTCGTCTAATCCCCAACGGTCCCCGACCCCCACCCTCGTTGTCTTGGTCTGTCACTTACCACCAATGTGTGTTGTGACGTTTACATGAATTACGGTGTCTTGACGTGTGAAAGTTTTCCAAGTGGTCACCATTAAAGTCTGACACACACAAAAGGATGTTAACTAAATAACAACGAGACCCAGAAGTAACGACGTACACCCGAAAGAGATCAACGTCACTTACCCCCGATGAGGAGTAACGTCTCCTGTCGGAAGAGTAAACCCACCGAAGGGAACAAAGTTTTGTGCCCGAGGCCCACATATCCGAAATCATCGAAGGCGCGTGCCTGAGGCATCAACACCGACGTTCCGAGATCTCGAGTCCGAGTCATCAACACCGAGTGTCCAAAATCACCGAGGCGTCGTACACCTTAGAAGGGTCTAATCCCTAACTTTAGCAGAGGAGACGTAACCGTCCGTCTAAGGATCGGTGACCTGGTGGTTCCTTCAGAATATTAAAAAAAAAAAAAAAATTCGTTGGTCAGGGTCCCGAACTTATGTTTTTGAGGATCCACGTTTCATTTGGAATGGGGTTGAATGAGAACCATTCGAGAGTAATAAGAGTTCGACAGAAAGGAAAGATGGTCACGTCACAAAGAGTCTCACCAGGACGGGAGTCTTAGTGGACTTCTCGAAAATTCTTATACCTAAAGGTCCGGAGAGAGGTACTGAGAGGTTCCGCCGTCCTTACGTGTCAAATTGTGGACGGGGTCTTGGAGTCGTAGTGGAGATTCTGAGGGTAGGGGCAGGAAGATCGGTCGTTCGGTCAATGACTTCGAAGAGTTTTCTCTTCACAATTAGTTGAAGAAAGGTGGACGACCGGCACCTACGGACCAATGGTGGAGACTCGACAATCGTAGACGACACAAATCGAGAGTCGACGAGAAAGGTTCAGTTCGGGGCTGTAGACTGTCTTCGACTGTAGCCGGGGTGATAAACTTCAAGACAAGGTGAAGACTAGGTGTCTCCACCAATAGGACAAAAACTCTGACTACTTCACTTCACTTCACTTTCAGCGAGTCAGTACAGGTTGAGAAACGCTGGGGTACCTGACATGTCAGGTACCTTAAGAGATCCGATCTTATGACCTCACTCATCGGAAAGGGAAGCGGTCCCCTACAAGGGTTGGGTCCCTAGCTTGGGTCCAGAGGACGTAACGTCCGTCTAAGAAATGGACGACTCGGAGTTCCCTAACGTAAAATAGATGGTTACAAATTTCGTATTTGAGTGTGTAGAATGGGTTTCTGACTAAAGACTGATAAGGGTGAAGTTTTGGTCTGGCGATTGTACAAAAGAAGATCCGTATAATAATTATTTTAAGGAAGTTTTGTGTTATTAAAATTGGATTCACCGTCAAAATTTTACATAGGTGTTCAGATCCAGTTATCGTTCGAACCGTTTCTTGTACAAATTCGACCAAGGGGGAGAGACTCGAGTGATTGGGGGGGTAGAGAGGGGTCAGAGAGAGGTAGGAAACGGTCGGAGAGGGGTCAGGACACAAAGAATAGACGGAGGGTAGAAGAGGGAAAGGAGTTGACCTAATTGTATTCTAATACTTTAGTTTATTAATTCATATGTGTAACAATGTAAATAACTCCCTCCAAAGATAAGAGACAAAAATTTATGACCAATGTTAAACAAGAAAATTTATTTGAAAAAAAAAGGAGGACGAACACACATTCGGAACCAACTAAAGAGATCTCCGTAGTCACCGGAGATTCTCTTTTTTCGAGAACTAACGACTACGATAAATTTATTCCTTGTGTCCCGTAGGAGTCACTCTTAAAATTTGGTGGGGTGACAGTACTATGTTAAGGAGGAAGAAGACGAACCGACGTCTCCGTTTTTATTTTCCGGGAGTATCTGGTTTCTATGGTAGACACGTACGAGTCAGTCAGTCAGTACAGACTGAGACGTTGGGGTGTCTGACACCGGGCGGTCCGAGGAGATAGGTACCCCTAGGAGGTCCGTTCTTATGACCTCACCCAACGGTAGGGGGGAATCCCCTAGAAGGACTGGGTCCCTAGTTTGGGCGTAACGGACGAAGAGGATGTGACGTTCACCTAAGAAATGGTCGCTCAGTCGTTTTATGGAATTATGTCTTGAAAGTTTTTAACTTTTACGTCCGGAATTTCGTCAGGATAATCTCCATGGACCTCCAGGGGTCAAGACACCAGAGGGTTAGGTGACAGACATCAGAAGTAGGGGTGGGACTGTTACTGTTGTTTGCGGGGACGTTGCTATGACCGGGCCGCTTCTTGGGGACGACACGCGACGTAGAAGTGACCCCTCCGGATCCCTCCCACCTTTTATTGGGGGTTCAGTGGTACCACGGGGGTGACGGTAGACCACATCCTTTTGCGTGTCGTCTTAGTCCTTTCGGTGTCGTCACGTAAGTGAACCTCTTAGTTACGATTATAAATAACTGACGGACGATACACAGTTCGTGGGACGTCCGTAATATAGCAAATTAAAGGGTTGTGCCACAAAATGTTTCCTCCATTGACTTCGATCTCTCCAGTCCCTTGGACGTTTCCGACCGACGATCCTTCAGTACCTTAGCCCCAAAGGTACGTTCGGAGATCGGGACTCGTGAACTGGGAGACCAGTCTGTCGGGTCCACCACCAGAGGTTTGATTACCCCACTGTGTGAGACAATCATTCACTACTTGGTACACTTTTATACTGGACGAGTTATTTTCCAATTAAAAAATTTTACAAAATTGTCTCATATTATGGTACGGACGACTAAGACCGATCTTCGAACACTAGGTCCCAAATCTATTATGTGAACGACCTTTTGTCAATTCAATGACCTTAATTCTTTTAGGAGTTTCTATGTGTTTCACAGTCTCTCAGACTTCCAAGAGGCAAACGTTAGAGTCCTCTGAGAAGCTATGTTTGCGGATCTCTTCGTTCCCCCTCTTATTCAAGTTCTCACTTGGAACGTTGAACGACCTTTTATCAATTCAATGACCTTGGTTCTTTTTGGAGTTGTTATGTTTTCAAAGCCTCAGAAACTTCCAAGCAAAAGGAAAACGCTAGAGTCCTCTGCGTATGTGTTCTCGGATCTCTGCATTACCCCTCTTCTCCAAGTCCTCACTTGGAGTGTTTTATTTCCCCTGTCCCACTTCCTTTTCCCCAGTGTCTCTAAGTCAGGGTCGTGTCACGGGGTCAACTCCTCTCGTCCGAACCACTCCGGTTCATAATCAAGTAAGGTTCTTTTCTGTGTGTAGATGTAAAACTACGTTTTAGAGGGCTAAAAATTCACGACCGTTAAGAAGACTGTAAATGTTTATTAGAAGTTCACTTACTTTGGTGTAGTAGTCCAAACTCGAGTTTCAGTCTCATCTCCTCTACAAACACGGTCCTACTTCTCCGGGATTTCGATGGATCCGCAACGGCCGTAAGGGACGTTACTCACGTCTCCTGGTCGCCGTGGGTCCTGGACCCTCTCTAGGTCTTGGTGGACGTTGTCGGGTCCTAGGGTCTCTGGGTACCCACACAGTGTGTGTAGTTCGTTTGTGTAGACTCGGTCAGGGGCCGTCCCGTGTCCCGTCGGACACGTTCAGGTGCTCACGTCACTTGTCTAGACTTCAGTCGACGGGTACGGTTCGGTGTTCGGAGGATTGACTGTGATGTAAAAGTCCTTCTTCTGACTCCGGTGGAATGAAGTTCTAGACGTGTTTTGATTGGGATTGGGACCGTTGTTCGACACCTGTTCAAACACATAATGTACTGACGTGTACGATTAAATGGTAAAGTCGAGAATGTGGTCCCGTCCCTAGTGTGACCTTCTTCCCCTGTGTGTCGCCTCGAAGCCTACCCGCTCACTGTAAGATAAAGAACTAAAGTCACAATAATATAGGGACATAGCAAACACGTCCCGAAGAGACCACCGGGACGGACGGTTACGTCGTCTGTTCCTAAGTTTAGGACCTTCTAGGGGACCTCTTCCCCTACCGTTGGGTCAGGTCACAAGAACGGACCTCTTAGGGTACTTGTCTCCTCGGACCGCCCGATGCCAGGTGCCCCCCCCAGTGTTTCACGACCTGTGCTGACTCTCTGATTTGTTACTGTGACGCTCAAGTGACCCAATTTGTGAATTCTCGTGAAAAGATACTTACGTACGCTTCCATATCTGTCTATTCATCTCACTCTTTATGTGTTTTAAAGTTTTCGAGTTAAAAATACTTTGAACTTTTTAGGAATTCTGTGAAGATTGCCTAGGTTTGTGGGTGTGATTCGACGAGTGAATCAATTTCGGTGAGTTGATGACAAACCTTTTCCTTTCCAACCGATGTTCAGAAGGGAGAAAGATCGGAATGATCCGAAGTTCTTTTCTCTTATATGACACACTCCAATTTAAACCCGACACTCTACTTAAGAGCTTTTCGAGATACTTTTGACGGAGACGACGACGACGACGACGATTCAGCGATGTCACAGGCTGAGACACGCTGGGGTATCTACCGTCGGGTTGTCCGAGGGGGCAGGGACCCTAGGAGGTCCGTTCTAATGACCTCACCCAACGGTAAAGGAAGAGGTTACGTACTTTCACTTTACACTTTTACTTTAGCGAGTCAGCACAGGCTGAGGATCGCTGGGGCACCTGACGTCGGATGGTCCCAGGAGACAGGTACCCTAAACGATCCGTTCTCATGACCTCGCCCAACGGTAACGGAGACCTTAGAGATTTAAGATATGTTTTACGGAATCCCCTGAACAGTAAATTTTTGATAAGTCGTGTTCTTAGTGAAGGTCCCTGAAGTGACCACCATGTCACCGACCCCGAGGTGTAAACGTTACGTCCCCTGGGTCCAAACTAGGGACCATTCCGTTGGTCTAAGGTGTGCGGTCTTGATTCTCAAGTGTACGACGTTGATTCTGGTCTGTGTTAGTTGATTTTTTATATATGTATATATTTCTTACGCACACGATTCAGTGAAGTCAGTACACGCTGAGAAATACTGGGACATCTGACATCGGGCGGTCCGAGGAGGTAGGTGCCCTAAGAGGTCCGTTCTTTTGAGAGATAACGGTGGCGTCGACGGTACAAGGACGAGAGGGGACCCCGACTTTCGAGTGTGAGGGTAGTCTAGTAGAGAGGATGAAAGACTTTGATAGCCGTGGGAGAGTGTACTCCAGGGACGGTGGAAGCGGGAGTGGAGGTGGGCGAGGCAGTGGTGTCAATGGAGGGACAGCAAGGAAGTAGGGGTTCCAGTCCACACGGAGAGGGAAGGGGGTTGGTGTGTAGAAGAGACTTATTCGACTTAGGGTTTGTACCGTAACGTCTTCCGTCCGAGGCGTCCTGTGAGGGGGGTGGGGGGTGGTAGTTAACTGAAGAGAGGGAAAAGGAGTCCCAGAAGAGAGAGAGGACGTTTGTCGTGTCCGAAGGAGAGGGACTTCGGGAGAGGAATTGGGACAACGACGGGGAGTGGGAGAAAGAGAAAGAGAAAGGGAAGGGACCCGTAAAGGACCTTGCGTGGGAACTGGAGGAGGGGCACGTACAGGAGAAACGATCGAGACGTGGGTACCCCGACCGGGTCCCCTGACAAATGCAGGTAGAGGCGTCAAGACGCTCTCGACGAGGGTCCACTTGTTGGCGAGCCCGAATTCGATAGTTGGGTGAGTAACCTACGATGATGGACGAGAGGGGTGTCTTGTTGGCTGAGGTCTCTTCCTGTGGAAAATTATTTCATGAGTTTTCAGTTGTTGAGTAGGGGGACCCTAGCGCGTGTTTGATAGACTCTCTAGTTATTATTTTGCGATTAGTCGTTTGTGAGGACTAGGTTGTCTTTAAGACATGCAGGGCTACACGTCTGATGTCCTCTTTTCTTGTGTTATGTCTACGGACGTGTGATTGGTCCTTAAATTTTCACGAAGGACTTGGCTACAATGTCTCACTGGAGACATTTATGACGTCCTACGGTGACGAGACAAAATTAGTCAGGCCGAGGTTTTGTATTGACTATTCATGACTTTCTTGTCAGAGAACTTAGTCTGTTTGACCCAAACTTAGAGGTGATTACAACCCAACTAGTTAGGGCAGGAGCCACAAAGGTTTGTATTTTACACCTTTTATGTACGAGGTCTCCCAGTAATCTCTCTAATTTTATCGTGTCCCCTGGGAACCGACGGTTAGTCTTAACAGACGTCGTGACTTGTCTTATGACCACGGAATTAGGGAGGGGGTCTCCAAGACTGAGTCAGACAGACCCATATGAGACCTTAAGCCTTTGAGACGTCTACTAACATTACACGTATTTCAGGTCTTTTTGACTTGTTTACATACCTTTCGATAGGGAGGCTTTACGGTCGAAAATCATGCTAGTAAATATTATACCGGACCCTTTCCTTCTTAAGCACCAAGGTCTAGATTTGTTCTACTCCGTGAATTTTCTTGGTCCGATTCCGTTCACTCTTAAAATTATTGGTTCTTGGGAGTCCCCTTTATTCAAACAAGGCGAGAAGAACCTATCATTTTAGTCTTTCTACAGTAAGGGTCCTTATTCAATTCCTGAGATGTGTAGTTCACTGCAAGTACTTCTAGTTAGTCTTACTTACTCTTCCTTGGATTTAACAACCACACTTAGGGGTCCCGGACTTCGAGATAGGTCAGTGATCATTTTTACCCGGTGAAATCGTTTCGTCAATATGAGATCAGGTTTTTACGTAACAAGTGGGTGACTTTAAACGTAGACCGTAGTGTCTGTGATTGAGACTAGTGAAGACAGTGAACTTTTCTAAGAACCGAGGAACTACTTCACAAGATCTTCCAGGATATCCGAAAAAAAAAAAATTCCCAGTGGAAGGAGGTCTTTCGTGACGAGGGTGTGTGTTTTTTTTTTGGAGTTAGACTTTTTTTAAGATATCCCCTTTTGTTTTCTTGTACTTTCTTTTGTACTCCCTTGTTTTACTCCTTTCGACGCAATCCTTTCCTTCATCATCACGCGGTAAGCTTTTTCCTCCAATACGCTAAGGGTAAGGGTTTTTCTCTCTCTTACCGTCAAATTTTAGAAGTTCTTTATTTTGAAATTCTGAAATAGGACATTAAAGTATTTCAAAGAGTAGATAGAAGGTGTGTTGGGCTTGTCGTTTGTCTGTGTGTACTTTGTTTTATTTGTGAATAAAGTGTAGATAATACTAAGTAAGTAAGCTTCTGTGTAGAAAAAAAGTGTCAGATATTCTTTAATCCTACGTAAACGTTGGTTCCCACACGACGGTAAATTCACCGCTACAAAATAGAAGTACTGAAAAGAAGGAGTCTCATGTCTTTTATTGATCAGGTAGAGTGAGAGCTGCCGTAGGATCAAGGTTACTTTACAATATAATCATTAGCTGTTATTGTAATGATGTCCGTTCCGAAATACGGTCGTTCCCCGGTTATTATATCAGTGTCTCTGTCCTACTTACGTCTCTTTGAATCTACTTATTATTAATTTTAATCAAGGTTTGTTCCCCGACATACATCATACCCACGATTGTTCTCTTTGACGATTTTCTAATACTTCGTCTCCCGTAAGTTCGTTAACTTGAGACAGTCATTTTTAGTCAGAACTTGAAACGAGACTTCTGCCATTCTTAAATCGTTTGACCGTTTCGGACCCGTCCACGACGGAAAGCCCTGTTGTCGTACTCCTTCTACAATTTCTGTCTTGTGTCTCCCCGGTAGACCCCGTATTAATTGGACCCAGTCCACCCGTCAAGTCTGCACATTACCCTCTACCCCACCTATTGCCCTACTCTGAGGACTCCTGGACTTGACGGTCTGATTCGTCAATGTTTAACTAGCTTGTTCGACCGGACCGTAGGACTTGTAGGCGGGGGACGGTTCCACGTTCGAGAGACGTTGTCGGTTTTCTTTAAGGGGTCCCACGGACGGGTGACCGGTTTTTACCAGACGAAGGAGAGGATGTAGAAAGTCCCATGAAGAGACGGAGACCCGGGAAGATGAGGGTTTCCTACGGTCTCAGTCAAAAGGTGGAGCCGAAGGGGAGGTTTTCAACAGAAGTCGGTAGGAACGACCGAGTGATTTCGAAGACGGAGAGGTCCTTCCCTTGCTTAGTATGTCTCGATGAGTTCAAAGTCCCTTTCCACCGAAATTCGTTCTTAGTATTCCTTCTCAGCACATCACGTCCTCTTTGACTCGTTACAGTCCTGGTGCACTACCCTTGAATCCACCCCTTCTCTTCGACGTCTACACTCCCCCGTAGACCTTCCGTCTAGGTCGCTGGGTCCCGTTCTTCTGTCGTTTCGGTACCTCGTAAGCTCCGTGTTACGGGGTCTCCGACTCGTGTCGTTTCTGGGGGGGGTTGTCTAGCGGGTCCTGAGTTCAGTGGTCGGGGTGATACACGGTCTCTGTCGTGGTCCGAAGACCCTAGACGTGCGTGTCAGGGACAGGGATTCAACCACGATCAGACTATCATTTTTGTCTTGATTTTTATTCAGTGACATTCCCAAAGCGACACTTTCCTACTCGCTACCGACGTGCTGTTACATGGGACGTTTGGGCACGTGAATTAGTACCACTTTCTCCTTTAGAATCCATAAAAATGGTGTTATTGGTTGGTCACTTCGTGACATTGTGTGTGTCATCCTTGTCAGTTCACCTTTGTTACTTGTATCAACACCGTGTTTCCTCCTAGTCCCTTCTCCACGAGTTGTTTCCTTTCTGTCGACCCGACTTGGGCCTTCTCCTCGTCTTTCGCACGAGGGTTTTCTCGTACACAAGGAGAGTGAGGGTAGGCAAGTGGCGCTCTAGTATGGGGGGTGTGGGCAGGGGGTCCTTCATTGCCGTTACCGACAAGTGTAGAGGCCACACCGGTTCTAAGGATTTATGGGAGACTGAGAACCCGAGACCTGGAGCTCTGCTCACGTGTCCCATTACTGACGAAATACCCATTTGTGGACAAGTGTGACTTTACGTCCTCTTCTATTAGTCCGTTGTGCCGACCCTTCTTTATAATCAGGGTCGGTCCCTAAGAGAAAGACTTTTAACGACTTACTATGTTTGTTACCCGAAGGGACCATCGAGTCAACCATTTCTTAGGTGGACGTTACGTCCTCTGGGACCAAGTTAAGGACCCAGCCCTTTTAGGGGACCTCTTCCCGATCCGATGGGTGAGGTCATGAGACCGGACCTCTTAAGGTACTGACATGTCAGGTACCCCAACGTTTGTGTTTCTGTGCTGACTCGTCGAACGGGAAAGAAGTGTAAGTATGTTTGATATTTGCACAAAGATTTAAGGGTATGTTCACCGTATAAAACGCTATCAAGAAGACCTTTACTCAGACCAAATGTGTGTGTGTGTGTGTGTGTGTGTGTGTGTGTGTGTGTCTCCCCAAAAACTGGGTCATTAAGAGGATATTAGAGTAGGATTTCCTTTATTGGTCTTCGGGTTTCTAGATACATGCTTCTCCATTCTTACCGAACTTTTTAAGACGAGATATTTCCCTATGATACGTTGGTAGTTTTTATGAAATTTCCTATACATTACCGGACCTTTTATAAAACGTAAAGTAACGTTTACTTTTAACGTTATTCCTTTTAATATGTCTATCATACTGGTGTAAAATGTTTTGTCAGATAATTAATATATATGGACATATGTACAAAAACCTGATGTTCCTCTAGGTTGGTCAGGTAGGATTTCCCTGAGTTAGGACTCACAAGTAACCTTCCTGACTACAATTTCGACTTTGAGGTTATGAAACCGATGGACTACGCTTCTCGACTGAGTAACCTTTTCTGGGACTACGACCCTTTCTAACTCCCTTCCTCCTCTTCCCCTGTTGTCTCCTAGTCTACCAACCTACCGTAGTGACTGAGTTACCTGTACCCAAACCCATCTGAGGTCCTCAACCACTACCTGTCCCTCCGGAACGTACGACACCAAGTACCCCAGCGTTTCTCAGCCTGTGCTGACTCGTTGACTTGACTTGACTATGTACAAAAAATTTTCTATTCTTTCTGTGTATAGTTTGACATATACTTTATGGTATCAGTAACAATCTACCATTTTTATTTCCACGAACAAAAGTAGATTTATATAAAGGTATAAGGGTTTCTTATATATTTATTCATAATAAATACGCACGATTCAACGAAGTCAGTACAGACTGAGAAACGTTGGGGTACCTGATATCGGGTAGTCCGAGGAGACAAGGACCCTAAGAGGTCCGTCCTTATGACCTTACCCAACGGTACGGGAGGAGGTCCCCTAGAAGGACTGGGTCCCTACCTTGGACGTAGAGGACACTGATTCATAATCAATATTAGTCTTTGTATTTAAATAGAATAGGGTACTTTCTTTCTTAGTTACTGTACGTCCTTTGAGTCTGTGACTGTCCTAATTTAAATTTTACTGTAGATTGTAGGTGTACCCAAATTCAAGTTCCTGTTCCAGACCCTGTTTCTACAGGGTCTCCTGAAAACTCCGAGTTTTCATATCTCCCCTGAGGACCCCGGTTCTCTGACTCATTTTAGAAGTTCTTTCTTTTCTCCCATACTTTTTCTCAGGACTCAATCCTAAGTCCTCCTCCTTCTACCATTCACCGTCACTTTCTATTTTCCTTCAGACCGAAAGTCTTCGTGGACAATGTAAGTGATTTAGTAATAAGACCAAGTTAGTTGGTAAGTATATTAGTGTAGACCCCGAAAGGTCCACCGTGATCACCATTTCTTGGGTGGACGGTTACGTCCTCTACATTCTCTGTACCCAAGCTAGGGACCCAACCCTTCTAGGGAACCTCCTCCCGTACCGTTGGGTGAGGTCATAAGGACGGACCTCTTAGGGTACTTGTCTCCTCGGACTCCCCGATATCAGGTACCCCAACGTTTCTCAGTCTGTACTGACTTCACTGAATCGTGTGTGTCGTGTTAGTGTAGAGACAAGTTAGAAAGTGACTGTCGTAGTGAGGAGAGAAGTCAGTAGGTAAATTAATCAGTTGTTTGTAAGTGACTCCCGGTCGGTGTCACGATTCACCACTCCTGTGCTTAATCTTTTCCTTGGTAAAAAGATGAGGGTTCTTCGAAGGTTAGATTAATTTTTGTTTATGACGTGTCTCACCAGTCACGATAGTGCCTCACATGCGTCTGGTAGATTTGGAAAGACCCTAAAGACCTTCCGAAGGACGTCCTCCACTATAAACCCGACTCAAAAGCTCCTACCTCCTTTTAGTTCCTTTACTCCTTCTCTTTCTCGTAAGGTCCTCTTCCTTGTTGTGTCTCTGTCGTGCACGTTTCCGTACCTCTGTATTTCTTGAGTTGTGTCCAGGGGAATACCCCTTCCTTGTACACCGGACTCGCCACAGCACCTCCTGTCCTTTGCTTCGTCCTTTCGCTTCTGTCCGACAAGGTGACCGTTTCCGTCTGGCTCTTTTTACTTCTGACTTGTCCGGTCCTTGTGACGGTGCACGCCGTAGTGCGACGGGAAGACTAGGTCACTTGAGTCGCTTGTACGACTGGTCCTTGTCTCGGTTCTCCGGGTTCTTGTCGTTCCGTTCGTCGTCGGGTTTCAGTCGATTACTTAGCGTCGGTTGATGTAACAATCGCGTACATTGACACCTGGGAAAAGTGTGACGTACAGTGGACGACAGGGGAGGAATAGAGACGACAGGGGAGATGAGAGGAGGAGTAGGAGAGAGATGATAAGTCGGAAGGACGGGGTACGTAAGAGAGAGGTTCGTGGGTCCGAGAGACGGTTCCCGTACATGAGGGGTCAGACAGATTGATTAGTACATACAGGTACATAGATATGTACACATAAAGACATACACGATGATAATTGGATACATGGACATGTGTCCTACGAAAAAATACATGAGTGTACAGACACATACATCATAAACACTTTTACAGACAATTGTGTATAAAGACAGAAAGGAGTGGAAAACTCACAGAAGGAGACCTCCATGTATGTACGTATAAATAGACACTCATGTGCATACATACCTTTGTCCACTTTTCTACACGACTGACTGGCACTCACCCCTACACCAGTAGACGTCAAAGTCGGGTGGACCGTGGGTGAGGGGTTCATACCGAAACCCCTTGTGAGGAAGGTGGTACTAGTTCCACGGAAACAGTGATTTCTACGGGTGAAGGAGTCCCGGTTCCCTGTCCGTGGATCGGGTTCGAGGTCCGAGAGGGGAGTCTTAACCTTAGGACTTGTCATTTTAGTATTTCCGACTTTAAGTGGATTGACCGACACGGGATTTCTTGCCAGAGGGAGAGGATGTCGGACCTAGGGGTTCCACGTCCGGGGCCCCGTAGAACAGTCCTGGTGTCTTCATTTTTAACTGTGCGTATTCTTATAAATGTGTGGAAGGGTCGACGTTTCAAGATACTAAGTCCTTGATAAATTGTGGGACAGTATAAGATGGGTACTGTTGTCAAAACGGACCCTAATAAAAATTTTGAACATAAAGAGGGAGAGTCCAAGTCAAAGAGCGACGGAGTGACAGGGTGATGGATGAGAAGGAGAAGGTCCAGACCTCTGCGGGTCGAAGGCGGATCAGCGGGGACTGATTATACCTGCCGTCTGTGAGACGGAGTGAGTCGTTGTTAGGCTATACTGGGTTTGTTGCATCGTCTCGAGTCTTTGACAAGGACAAGTCCGTCTGTGTGTTCAATGTGATAAATTTCTTTATGCCTGAACAAAAAAGTGACACCGGTTTTCAAGATTGAGTATAAAGAAAAAGGAAAACCGGTGTGACGTCCTGTACATCCTGGAATCGAGGAGCCAGTCCCTAGTTTGGACGTTGGGGGACGTGACCTTTATGTTTCAGAGTTGGTGACCTGGTGGTCCCTTCAGGGAGATTAGGTAATAAAAAATTGGTTTGTTGGAATTCATCATAATATTTTTGGACGACATCTAAGTAAATAAGGGAGACCCGTTACTCGGTGGATAGTTTTGATTCTGATGGTCTTTAGTACTGGTATTTGTTGATCTTTTTCATGGTTACTATTTTTTTTTTAAATTATTTTTTCATTATTTATTTATTCGTGATGACTACTATTCAGGAGTAAGTAAATGATCACGACCCGGGACACCTTATGTCTACTGATTGAGGTTGTCCCTCGGGTGACACCCTTTGTCCCTCGCTCCCACACACCGACTCTCCGGGTTAGACGTGTCCCAGAAACATAAGTAAAGGGTATTTTTCGGACGTCAATCTTGGGTCTAAAATATTTGTCTTTTTTACATTAGTAACAATACTGGTAGAAATTGGAACTGCAACCAATAGTTAATAAAGTCGTACTTTACATAGAACTTTCGAACAAATGTTTTATTCTGAATTTGAAGACAATTTAATCTTTGAAAGAATTAATCTCCTCGGTAATTGTTTAGAGAAATATTTTAATACATTCACAATGACAGTTTCTTAATATTGAAACATTTAAGGTTTTTCGAGTTGACGTCCCAGTTTCCCATACACTACTAGTGCCCCGTGGACCCATCCTTGACACAGAGACTCGGGCTGCACTGGGTAGAAATTTGTGAGGTCCTGATTGTTAAAAGTTGTTACAGTGTCGACACAACATGGTCCAGTCACGAGTCCTGATCTCCCGTTTCTGCCTTTTCTGACGGTCAAGGGACTGTCCCTATTCTAGACCAGAGCAGTCTCCGAAGTTTTCAATTAGGTCCTATACCACTTAGTTTCGTCCTTAATCTCACTACAGGGTTGGAGTTAACAGTTTCCGACTACCCCGATGGTCCAGGTCCTCTTCTTCTCAACTGGGGATCTTGAGGCACCGTACCCTCTCTCATGTCTGCTACACGGAATATCGAAAGACGAGACGAGAACGACGACACTAGGTGTCTGTGATGTGAATTTTTTGTGGAAAACGTGCTTCAAGTTTGACGGGGACGGGGTAGTGTGACTTCGCTACTGGTAGGATGGTAGTTTTTCTTTTTTTCTCCGTTAGGTTGTGATTCAAGGAGGTGTCGTAGTAGGAGTGTGGGGAGTGGACGTGGGTGGGTGTGGACATGGGTAGTGAGGAAGGTCAGGTAGACAGAGTCACCTTCGTCGTGATCAGAAGGACAGGTTCTCACGGGGCCTCAAGCTTAGGGAGGGGAGGGTCAATAATCGACGCACTGGATTCCACTCCATGTAGTAGAAGAACACATAGTCAAAGGAGTAGACTTTTTACCTCAATTATCAACATCGACTATCTCAACAAGGTCCTGTTTTATTATGATAATTAGGTACAGTTCACCGATCTTCTTACGGACCGTGTCCCATTTACGTGTAATTTACACTCAAGTCAAGTCAAGTCAACGAGTCAGAACAGACTGAGAAACGCTGGAGTACTTAGCGTCGTGCGGTCCGGAGGGACAGGTAGTGGTTGAGGGCCTCAAGTGAGTCTGAGTACAGGTAGTTCTGCCACTACGGTAGGTCGGTAGAGTAGAAGACAGCAGGGGAAGAGGAGGACGGGGGTTAGGGAGGGTCGTAGTCTCAGAAAAGGTTACCCATTTGAGAAGCGTACTCCACTGGTTTCATGACCTCAAAGTCGAAATCGTAGTAAGGAAGGTTTCTTGTGGGTCTCGAATAGAGGAAATCTTACCTGAGAGTTCTCAGAAGAGGTTGTGGTGTCAAGTTTTCATAGTTAAGAAACCACGAGTCGAAAGAAGTGTCAGGTTGAGAGTGTAGGTGTGTACTGGTGACCTTTTTGGTATCGGAACTGATCTGTCTGGAAACAACCGTTTCATTACAGAGACGAAAACTTATACGATAGATCCAACCAGTATTGAAAAGAAGGTTCCTCATTCATAGAAAATTAAAGTACCGACGTCAGTGGTAGACGTCACTAAAACCTCGGGGGGTTTTATTTCAGACTGTGACAAAGGTGACAAAGGGGTAGATAAACGGTACTTCACTATCCTGGTCTACGGTACTAGAATCAAAAGACTTACACCTTTAAATTCGGTTGAAAAAGTGGGAGGAGAAAGTGAAAGTAGTTCTCCGAAAAAATCGAGGAGAAGTGAAAGACGGTATTCCCACCGTAGCAGACGTATAGACTCCAATAACTATAAAGAGGGCCGTTAGAACTAAGGTCGAACACGAAGAAGGACAGGTCGCAAAGAGTACTCAATCGATAATATTATCCCGTCGTCTCCTATACTACCAACCTATCCTAGTGACTGAGTCACCTGTACTTGAACCCGTTTGAGACCCTCTATGACTCCCTGTCCTTCGGACCGCACGACGTACCCCCAGTGTTTCTCAGTCTATGTTGAAACGCTGACTTACTGCTTGTTCAATAATATTAACGATAACGAAAATATTAAATGAACACAGAGAAGACTCTTGAACGGGACCCCTAAAATGGAAAAGGAGGAAATAGGAGTTTGTTAAACACGAACACCATCTATTAGAACTACTGGTGGTAGTTAAGTATTCGTATACGATAAGGTAGGTGGTCACCAATCGAAGAGAAGGGATGACGGAGAACTTAGAACCGACCGGAAGACTAAACAAGACTGGTCCACTTACGTGGTCCCCTTGAAAGTTCGGGGTCTAGAATTCACTTGACCGTCGAAGACGAAATAGGGATAACTTTCGGTTTATACTACAGGATGGTAGGACTCTGGTGATGTAAAACTCCTTCGGGTGCTGTCGGTGTACCCTTCTCTCGTCCTCCCATACACCTTCTCGTATTTTTATGATCTGTCCACTCCCTTTGGGAGAGCCTGGAAGGTCGGGTCAAGCTGGTGTCAGGTCCGATGTACCTCATCTTCTTAGCGGGTAGACTCGGGACAGGTTTAAGGACTGGGTGTCCTTAGTGATCTTTATTTTATGGTAATAACAGAATTTGGTGAGTTACAACCCCACTCGACAATACGTTGTTCTCTATTGACTTTGTTACGAGGGGAAGCCGTGATGTTCGTACATCGTAGCAGGTAGGGTAGAATTTTGTCTTATAGGGTGTCAAGAAGTCGGGACGCAAATGGTGATCAATGACTGCAGAAACATAGTGGTGACGTCAGAAGACAATATCGTGAGTCGTGTGACGACCTACCAGTAAATACATGTCCTGAGAGAGAGGATGACCTGCCTCAAGGAACCCCGGTACTGACTGACAGTACAGATAGACTTATAGGAGTGTCGATCGTGTAAGTCGTTCACCAGCACTCACGAGGTTTTTTTACAATCGACTCCCTTAAGGGGACCTTCAGGTTACCAATCCTGAGGTGGGAGAGTGACGGTTCACAGACCCGAGTTAAGGACCAACTCCTTGATTTTAAGGTAGTCGACCACACGGTACCGTTTTTTTTTTTTTCCAATCGACTTATCGCATACGTAAACATTTTATTTCCCTTGGAGGTATGTAGACCAAATGGGGTCTGTACGTGACCTTTTGGGTTCTACTTCTGCCTTTGATTGTATCCTTGGTTCTTTCGTTTTAAAGATCTTGGTCTGTTTTCAGTTTTCCACGTCCTTTCTCCATTTCCCATTTTAGTCGTACCACCTCAGTTTTCGTGTCTTACTTTCGGTGACTTAAAACTCCCAACAAAGACGTCGTGTTGATCAAATAGGACTGCCTACCTTATGTAAAAGATGTTCATATACATCGAAACAAGAGTACTCCTCGACTTGGGATTTAACCTTCTTCCTCTTCTCCTTGAACTTTCTACAGTTACCAGTTTCAGTTATTTTTGAGAGTCATTTTTTATTCATTTTGTCAAAGTCCGGAGTCTAAAGACCCTTAATAAATCTTCCAATTTGAAATTTCGGTCTAGGTCTGTTATGGAATTCCATACTTTTGTGACACAAAATAATTCTTGACTTTTCCGAGTTCCCCGTATCTTTTGTTACTTTCATCCCGTCGAGTCACGTGTCCGACCCAAAGTTTGTTGCATAATTAAAATTCCGGAGCTGACGGAGGGTGGTTTTAAAGTTTCAATTACTCTTTAACTAAAATTTGGTCGGCGTATGTGGTTAAATAATTGTTTCTCCTACACATTGTTGGGTGTGTGAGACGACAGTCTTTGTTCGGTGTCTTTTTATCATATCAGTTTTTGTTTCATCTTTATAATAGTTTTGGTGTTCCGATACTAGGTTCTGTCCTATGTTTTCCTTTACGTTATTCTTTTACAGTGATATACCATAATTCTTTTATTAATAGGAGACACAACCTCCTATACCTTATGCCCAAGTATTGTACTTAAAATTGAAAGACTTTGAAATTTTTTAAAAATTATACGATCACAATTTTTTTTTTACCGTGGAAGTGTATTACAGGATTGAAAGTTTTCGGACGGAGGAAGTAAAGAGAATTGGTGATAAACCACTCGTGGAAGGGTATACACGACTCGGGACCCGACCGGAAGTCTCGATCCTGTAGACTGTGTCCGTCCCCCGACCACTCCCCGGTGTCTACCGGTTATTTCTGAAAAATTTACCAGGTATAGTTTTTTTTTTTCAGAAATTCTTTGTTTTGGTTTTTTTGTTTCCGGATTCACGGATGATTGTTTGTTCCTTCACGTTGAAATTTCCTCTACAAAAAATGGATGCTAAAACCATTTTTATTATTTCTAACCCTTATCGGACATAATATTTTTCCACCTCATTTTGACCGTGAGTTCAGTGACGATCCCTCTTACGACTAACGAAGTTGGAAAACTCTCTGGTTAAACCATTATATATAATTTTAAATTATGCACTTATGACAGATCAGGGCGTCAAGATAAAGACCCTTAAATAGGACTCCTTTATTAATCTTTTCACGTATTTCTATCTGTATGTTTCTGCGAGTATCGTCACAAAAAATTAGTGTGGTTTCGACTTTCGTTACATTAATAGATAGTTGTCTCTTGGCGAATTTATTTCATATCTTGTAGGTGTCGTAGTCCATTTTAGTACTACACTTGGACATAAAGGACTGTTCTTCTAAGATACTCGTTCACACTTCACTATTTTTCGTTCAGTCGGTCGTTGTGATCTTCTGTCATGGTAAGGAAGTGCACACACCCGAATGTGTACGATTTTTTTTTTTTCAGACTTGCCTCTCTGGTCTCACCGTATCACCAATAGAGACTCACCTCCCTAGACCCCACCAAAAGTGAAAGAAAGTAGAAAAATATGATTTTCTTACGTAAATTAACGGTATTTAGACTGTACAATTCGGAGTAGTGTAGTGAGGAGATTAAGAGTGGAATGGACCCCCGCTACTACTCAGGACACTGTGGATGCTACGAGGTGGGTTGTAAATGAAAGAGGGTGTGGACTCGGGGACGGGGGATGAGGAGTGGAAGTGGGAGAGACGGAACCCGTGTAATCGAAAGAAGGGTAAGGGGTAACGGGCCTGTTAACGTGTGACTAACGAAGTAGGTGTCCTTTGTGACAGGGGGTTTCTGGATCGACCGACCAGGGGACCGGAGGAAGTTTAGAATTCTCATTTACGTTGACAGTGTCCAACTTGGTACAGGGGACAGGGGTTTAAGTGTCCAACCTCAGGATTGGGGCTCATGGAGTCCTACACTAGAATAAACCTTTGTCCCAGTGACTTCTACATTCTTCGATTCTACTTCAGTATAACCTCATCCCACCCAGGAGTTAGGTTACCGACAGGAATGTTTTTCCCCTTTAGACTTGTGTCCCTCTCGGGGTGCACTTCTGACCTGCGACGGTGTTCGGTTCCGGGCGGTGCTAGGTCCTCTCTCCTGTCCTGTCTGGGAAGGGTGGGGGGCGGAAGTCTCCCGACGTCGGGACGTCTGTCCCCTGAAGATCGCAGGTCGTGCCCCGACGTTAGTTAAGGACGACAAATTCGACGGTAAAAACACCGGAAAGTAATACCGCCGAGGTCGTTAATTGTGTCAGTGCCCGAGTTGCTCCGGAGGGAGCGGTGACCTGAGGGTGAAGGTAGGGAGCGAGGGTTCGGGAGATGGACGAGGTAATGAACAACCGTAAATGGTTGTTCATTGTACGGTACTTTAGTGGAAACAAGTGTCTCCGTAGGCGTCCCGGGTCATGTTCCAGACGTGTCTCATCCGTGAGTTCTTCCTAGACGATGTGTCTCTTTATTGTGTCCTGTTTTGTCTCGTTCCGACCGGGTCGGATCGAATGAGAGATCACCTCCCTCTGTCTTCTTCGTCTGTGCACCTTCCACCACTGTTCGTGGTACCTCTGGTGGTTCTGTCCCAGTCCTCGTTCCTAAAGTCCTTCCCGACGACAAAGAAATTTTGTCTCAGTCCATGCCGTAGAGACTACTACACTCTAGACTCGTGTCTGGACTTCCTTCCCCGCGAGCATTTGGTACCTCTAGTGTCGACTCTATTCTTACAAGGTCCGTGTCTCTTGTCATTCATGTCTAATCAAGTTATTTGTGTATGACAAACATATTAGTCTTATCTTTTTTATTATTATTATTCCGATAACATTCAGACTTTTACGTAGGTTTATAAATTTTCGGGTTACGGTTCCCGTTCCTTCTTCTTAGACCAAAATATTTAAGAATTCTGAGATAGGACCGGGTCCGACTTTTAAAGTTGGGGAAGGGTCGGGACAGGGGTCGGATAGGAGGTTCTTTTGCCCCCCTCAACTCTCCACTTTTCACTTCACTTTCACCTTCCACTGTTTACTCCACTCTTCGAAACTCCACTCCACTGTACTCCACTTTCCACTCTATTCTCTGTCTCATATTCCACTTCCACGAGCGAATCAGTGAAGAAAGCACAGGCTAAGAAACGTTGGGATATCTGGTTTCGGGTGTTCCAAAGAGACAGGTACCCTGAGAGGTTCGTTCTTATGACCTCACCCAAGCGGTACGGGAGGAGGTCCCCTACCAGGGTTGGGTTCCTACCTTGGGCACTGAGGATGTAGAGGATGTGCCCGCCCGTCCAAGAAATGGTGATCGCGGTGGATCCTTGCACTCCACTCCACTTAGTCAGGACTCCGACTCTTCGGACCTCTAGGGGCTACCACGGAATCCCGGTTCTCGTCCCTTACACTGACGACAGGATCGGTGGTCGACGGCTGGACAGGGGTAGTCCAGACCGGAGACGATCAGTGGACACAGTCGGTCTTGGACAGGACACGAGACCGGGACGGGATCCGGTGACACCTAGGGTCGAGACTACTGACAAGTGAGGACGATGGACTGGTCGATCAAGGGTAAGTCGGAGTGAAGACCCAAAAAAAAATTAACGTTAAAATTTTTTTGGGTGCATAGTATGTTAAATGGTATCACAAATCATGTAAGTGTTCCAACATGTTGGGCAAAGGTCTTGCGAAAAGTAGGACGTTTTCACTTTGAGACGTGGGTGACTCGTGTCGAGGGGGACGGGAGGAAGGGAGACGGGGACCGGTCGAGGTGAGATGAAAGTCAAAGGCGTTAAGACCGTTGAGATCTATGTTCACCTTAGAGTGCCATAAAACAGAAAAAACACTGACAGAATAAAGTGAATCGTAATTACAATTCCAGGTAGGTACAACGTTGGACTCAATCTTGAAGGTAAAAAAACATTCTTCCTTATGAATCAGGGAACACACCTGTCTAGCGTAAAACAAATACAGACAACTACCTGTAGACTCGACGAAGGTGGAAACGGATCGAAAACTGTGAACAAAGGAAGTCGGTGGAGGTCCACGAGGACCTTAGGAACACCAAGTTCTAGTCACGTCCCGTTGGATCCCACCTCGCTTTCCGGAGGTTTGTACGGGTCCGACTCCCCTTTGTTCCTCGTCCCCGCCAAGACTCGATGTGCTGGACGGTCTGTGGTCGGGTCAAGACTTGGACGACGACGAGGAAGGGACGAAGGGTTGGTTCAATTTTGGACTTAAAAATGGTCAATTTCTGAGGAATGACTATCCACTTTGGTTCAGACCCTTTACATGGGTAGGAGTTCCTGTGTGACTACTCCGGTCTCGAAGAGTTTGGACTCACACGATTCAGGGAGAGCACAGGTTGAGAGACGTTGAGGATACCTGGTGTCGGGTGGTCCGAGGAGACAGGTGCCCTAAGAGGTCCGTTCTTATGATCTCACCCAACGGCACGGAAGGAGGTCCCCTAGAAGGGCTGGGTCCCTAGCTTGGACTCTGAGAATGTAGAGGACGTGACCGTCCGTCCAAGTAATGGTGATCGTGGTGAACCTGAATTTGCACCTGAACCTGAATACCATATGAGGTATCTAGGTTCGTCTGGACCCGTTCCCGGAAGGAGTGTGTGAGGGTCCCTCGAAACCCCTGGCGAGGTACGGGGCATCGGACGTCCTCGTTTCCGGATCGGTAGCGGGGGGGGGTTAAGTGAGGACAGAGGACCCGAGGGGCAAACGACACACACGCACACTCCGTAGGGAGATGTCTCCGAAGGGCCGGCACAAATGTGCCGGGAAGTCCGACACACCGAGGTTTCACTTAGGGCCGTGGTACCATTCCTTCCCGAGGGAGGCGGACGGGGCTGTGCTCTCGTTTCTTACCTCGACCTCCCGAAGGGGTCCTGAGGTGTCCCGCCAGTTGTGGACGGGCCGTGGTTCTCGCCCTCGGGGGCAGGCCGGGGCTGAGGGCCCGTCCTGCCCGGTGGGTGGCGGGTCCCCTCGACAGTGGTACGTACAGGTCGGGGGCCCCGGTGGTCCTTTCCGTCCGCCTACCACGGGTGGAGTGGGTGACGGCTCTGTCGGAGGGTGGACGGTGGGTGTGGTAAACTCCGGACCGGTAAGCAGGTGAGCGGAGGAGAGCCGAAGGGCGGTGTTTGGTCGCAATAAAGGAGTGTGAGCGGCAGGGGAGAGTATGGACGGAAGAAGAGTCGTCTCCAGGACCGGGCGGTAGGGGTCCTTGCCAGTGGGCGAGGAGTCGGGTGGAGACAGGGGGGTGGTGGATCGAGGTCGAGAGGAGGTGAGAGGCGACGCAGGGGGGGGTTTCGGACCCTCGGAAGCGAGGGTGGGAGTAGCGGGGAAGGTCGGGTCGGGGAGGAGTGGCCGTGACCCCCGGGGACGGGCGGGGGGCGGTCGGTCAGTAGGAGTTCACGTAGGGCTCCAACTTTGGTACCTCCTAGAGTCCTCCCTCTGGAAGTCCGCAGTCTAGGACAGTGAAGGGGGAGAGCAACCGGGAAAGGCCGTGTTCGCGAGACCTCTGGGACGTGGCACACGTGCAAGTGCACTTGCGGGGGGAGGATGAAGGGACGAGGGTGGGCCCAGTGTTCGGAGGAGGACTCGCGGGTCCGACACCTGAGCCTGAACTTCCTCGTACTTTGGGACGCTCGGGGGGTCCACAAAGTCGCTCTTTCACTACTACACTGGACTCGTTCACCCCTCTACTTGACCGACCTCGGTCTCGTCCTTGCCCCCTCTTCTCCTGCCCTCGTACCTGCCCCGTCACCACTACCTCTCTCCCCACCTCTCTGATTTCCCGGCGAAGGAGGGGCCGGGGCCACCAGTGTCGGGAAGTAAGTGACTCCTGAGTCACGGGTCGAGGGCCAAGAGAGTCGAGTGAGGACCGCTTGGACCGTGGGTGTCTCCTAGGTGGGTCTCGGACGTAAGTGCCAGGTGAGGCTGTTGGCTAGGGACGTCGGTGTGGGGTGTGGGAACTGGCTCTGGTTGTGGTCGCGGCTAAGTGGAGACTTTGGCGGTAGGGAGGTCGGGCGGAGGGTGGAGCGACGATAGACCCTAGAGGGGTCTGGGGGAAAGAGTCAGAAAGGGGGGAGGAGAAGGGGAAGGAAGGAGTAGGTCGGGTTTGAGACGTGGAGTGGTGGGCTGGTACAGAAGTGTTTAGGGGGGTGAGGGGAACCGAGAACTGATGTAGACGGGTTCTAAGGGGTGGGACCGAGTTCGGTTGACGGGGGGAGGGGACCGGGGTGTGCCGGACAGTCTACGATGGCCTGTTTGCGGTAGTGTACACGGGACCGTTGTGGTGGCGATAGAGGGCAGCGGAGTCCGAAGTGAGGGTGGTCAGGGGAGGTCAAGGAAGAGGGTAATAATAAAGAGAGGATGTACTCGATAAAATTCGGACGGACGGGTTTCCTTGAAGAAGTGAAACCTCTTTATAGGAAGTCAATGAAGATACACGAGTCGGCACAGGTTGAGAAACGCTCGGACACCTGACGTCGGATGGTCCGAGGAGGTAGGTACCCTAAAAGGTCCGTTCTCATGACCTCACCCAACGGTAAAGGAAGAGGTCCCCTAGAAGGGCTGGGTTCCTAGCTTGGGCCCAGAGGGTGTAACATCCGTCTACGAAATGGCAGACTTCGGTGACCTCTAAGATACACGAAGATGAGCAAGAATTTAAAAGTTGGTGAAGAAATGACTAAGAAGTTACTACGGATACTTGTATTGGATACTTCAGATATATACAAAAGATTTAGAGGTAGTTGGGGTACTTCAGTTATTCACCGTTTAGACCAGTGGAGGGCGGGAGAAACGCAGACATCCCGGAGGACAAAAAGAGTTCTAGGGGGTTCAGACTCAGGTGTCGGACATGAGAGTCATCCTCCAAATACTCGACCCGACCCTCATCCCTGGATCCTACGTCCCCGAGCACTCTTTTAATTGTGTCACCCACAGGACCCCCACCCCTACGTCCTCCCTTCTCATAAAAAAAAAAATTCTTGACTTGTGTTACCGGAAGTCATCCAGTGATCCGATCTTGTAGAAGTCCTGTCACTCTACCACTGTGTCTGTAAGTCATCTTCGTCCTGTCAACGATAGTGTGTACGTAGGGTTCCGTAGGTTGGAACCTGGACTTTGTCTTCTCGATTTCCCATGACTCTGTAGTAGAGTCACTGGGGAAGAATGTGGGTACTCTATTGGGTCGTGTCCCGCTGGACAGGTGTCAGTGTGTCGTTCAGTAGCCGACTCTTCTCGTGTGAGTCCAGACGATTGAGTCAAACCACACGAAAGGTTGTTTAGTACGACGGATTCGTGTACTTTCTCTTTAGTACAGTGACGTTCGGGCGTCTACTTTCCACCCACCAGTGTTGAACCTTTGTTTAATCTAGTCACTCTTGTCGTAGAGGATCGACCCTTTTAGTTGGATCACATTAATATTAATGTCATTAATCGACGGAGATCGTGGGTCCCGTGACTCTCTTTTTGGACACCGAGGGTCCAGGGGACACTGAAAAGTGTTGGGGACCGACCCGAGACAAAAGTCCTAATTTACTCCGTAAAGGACTGTTTCTGACGTCGTCGACAAGGGTTCCCCGACCCCTCCACTCCTAAATTTTACTGCAGGAGGCACGGGAAACTAAGAGTTGGGTCTCTGTTGGTTCGTTTGTTCTATCTTAGGGTTTGTCAAAGTTGCAGTACCAAAATTTAGTTAACAAGGTTATCACTTTTCTGTTAACGTTCTATAATTCACCTTATAACGGGTATGCGGTAGTTGAAAGTTGATCCCCAAATACCGTAGACCTAGTCGTCAAGGTTTTCAGCTTCACGGATTTTTATTCGACTAAGGGTCAATGATTGTGGTTTCTAAGATTACATCCACTTCCCTCTCGGTGTCTTTGGATTTAAGAATTGTTCGTGGGGGTTCAGGGGTTTCCTACTACTACTACGTCCCCCAGATCCCTAGTGTGGAAGCCTTGTAAATAGATTCAGAAGCGAATATCCGATGATGTGGTGAGTTCTTCATATCGTTTATAAGTTGACTTTAACAAGTATTATTTTGTCACGTAATTCATTCTATTTTTCAATTGTACGGTAATCCGTATGTGCGTTACTTTTTTGTTTTACCGTCTAAAACGATTGATTTTATTAATTTAAAGTTCTGATATATTTTAAATTTCCTTTTAGGTAATCCTCCCCCTCTTATGTTGTTTTTCCTCCCCTTTTTTTGTCAACGATAGAATTTTTTTTAAATGTATATATACACACATATGTATATATAACCCGAAGGGTCCACCGAGTCACTATTTCTTGGATGGAGTAGTCTCTACTCCCGACCTAAGGACCCAACCCTTCTAGTGGATCTTTACCGTTAGGTGAGGTCATAAGAACGGACCCTTTAAGGTTCCTGTCTCCTCGGACCGACCGATGTCAGGTGTCCCAGTGTTTTCTCAGTCTGTACTGAATCACTGATTTGATATGTATATATAGTACCTATTTTTTCGTTTTTGTCTTTTAAGTGTCTGATGTTTTTGTTTTATTTGTTTTTTATAAGTTGAGTTTTCATTATTTTTTAATTTCGTTACACAATGTTTAAATTGTTCAAAATTTTCATTTTACGACCACCACTACTTCACTTTGTCATTTGACGTATCTGACGAACCCCATTAAAGTCTTGATGTCTTCGACTAAGGAAATTGTTGGTGGATGACTCTGTGCATAATCTGTGGGTCGTGTGGTTTGTTTTATACGTTTCTAGGTCCGACCACCTAAATCTAGATTTTTATCAGATTAAAGAGAAGACCTTTACATAATATTTCCCCCTTTTCTCGGGTGTGTGTTTCTTTAGATCTGTTTCGGAATGGATGTATGGATAAGTAGTGTCGTAATAAATATTGTCCTTTTTTTTTTCGACCTTTATTATTTTCCTATTAACTCATTTAATAATCCTACCTTTGACACAAACGTTTGTTATAAAGTACTTATCCCTTTACGAATTCAATTTATAACTCACTTTTTTCATTTATGTATTTAAGTTAAAAAAAATTACAATTGTTTCGTTTCTGTTTCAATAAATGTCTCAACCGATATCTAACACCCTAATTCCTATGGACAATAGACATGGAAGGTTATTAAAAGTTTCAAAGTGAAAGTATTATTGATAATAGAATTCTTTCTGAATGGGGACTTATTTTACTTCTTTACCCTATGTTAGAAAAGAAAAATGTAGCCCCTACATCCTAAGAATTTCGTGAGGTAAGTTTTTGTTCAGGTTTCGTAATGTAGAACAAAGGTGTTGTCACTTGGTAGTTCTGGTTTGAATATTTACAAATTTGTTTGGTTTTTTTTTTTTTTTCCCGTGTAAGTTTTACGACTTACTTTGTCTTTATCTGTTCTTTAGTTATTCTGTGTCTTTAAATGTATTTCTGTCTTTATTTACCCCTATTGACCTCCCGTCTAAGGTAAATTGTTTCAATGGTTCCTTTCTGTTTGGACACCTTCCTCCTCTCTCAGATATCCGTCGGTGTCTTCCTTGTTCACGGATTGGATCCTCTGGGTTCCGTCCTCTTTCTGTGTGAAAGATCACGGTGAATGAGAAGTCCTTCTCTTGGTCGTGTCGTCCCAAACCGTATCGGAGGAGGTCGGGGTGAGGTCAACCCTTTTATGTTGTGAGTCCTGCTCTTCGGGTTCCCAGGATCACCGTGTCTCGTTCTACACCCGGTTTGTTGACTTTGCGTCGTAGAGGAGTCCCAGTGTACGGTGAGTGGTACGGGTCCACAGGATGTAATCCTTTGGTGGGAGGCGGTGATAGTGAGAGAGTCGGAAGGTCTCCTAACCAAGGTGGAAAATTCTCTAGAAGGGACCCTTCGACAAAGGGAACGACTGAGAGGACGAGTCCCTGTCGGGTGCACTCCAGAGAACGAATACTCGATGAAACCCAGGGTTGTCCCAGGGACTCCTGTCCGTGATACAGGAGGGGAAGAAGTCAAGGGTAGGATACTGCGTCGGATCTTCGTCGACACGTTTGGTCTCCCCGGGTTATGTGGTTGGTCTCTTTCCTACTTCAGAGACGAAGGCGCTACAACCGAGATCTCGTCTTTATTTTGCTGAAAGTTCAGAGGCGCAAATTACAAACGTAACCTCCAATGTCCCTTGTCCTTTTCTGATCTCTTCTCTTTTAATACCTCCCTGTTATGTTTGTCGAGGTAAATGAAATTTAAATAGTTCTCGGAATCATAAGAGTAGACATTTTACCCGTATTGTTACGGATTGAGTGTCTCATAGTCTAGTACATATATTTTATGCCGCGGACCGTGTGTCCTGCGTGAGTCATTTACCTTTGTTAGTCAAACGGTACAAGGTATCGTCTACTTAGGTAGTCATAGTCTACCCGAAATGACGAACTGATTTCGGTTCTCAGGTGAACTACTAATGGAGAAGAGTGCTTTTTGGATCCTAGAGGTAAAGAGACCTGTGTGTCCGATCTTATGTGTCCTTGGTCTAACTCTCGACTCCGTGACCCAGTCCGTCGCGCCAGAGAAAGTTTACGGGCTTTCTCTGGGTAAAACAGGGGGACCAAGACGATACCGAGGGACTCGTCCCAAGGTGGGTCGATACCCTTTCGATACTCCACCAGAGTCCACACGGATTCAAGTGTCCAATTCGCGGTACTCCGCTTACCTTTTGTCTCCTGAGACGTGGTTGATCGGACACTGGAACTCGTTCAGTCAATACACAGTTAAAGGAGAAGTCATTCTCCTCGTCAAGGGCAGACACTAGGGAGTTCAGGGAAGGACACGAAAACACAGGGTAGGAGATACACCGTGACCAATATTAAGGTTGTCACTCCAGGTCCCTGTGGAAGTTTGCACAAGGTAAAGGAGGGTCTCGGTGAACCGCCAGGGGACCTTGACGAGGGTGGTCTTCCCTCCCAAACCTCGACGAAGGTGTCGAAAGACCAAAACAAGTCGCACGTCGGCGAGACGTGTGACGAGTGAGGTGGAAAAGACGGGGGTTTCACCAGCACGCACACGCGCGAACACACACACAGACACAGACACAGACACACACGTGCGCGTGTTCGTGCGCGACCCCGTTAGTGGCCGAACGTAGTACAGTCGAGTCTCTACCAAACGTCTGGCAGGATGTACATACGAGTCCCACCTGTTTATTTGTAAAGTCTCCTCGTTATACTTAATTTAGTAAAGGAGTTGTTGTTTTGGGCGGGTGTACGAAGAAGTATTTAGTACGGAGAATTAAGGTGCGACAGTCATTTGACGGAGATAATATTTGTTGGGAATGAGAAAAGTACGGGACTGTGAATTCTTAGTGTTATAAAAGTTATCATGAGACAACATGATTACGGAAACGTCTTCATTGTCGTTATCGATAAAGGGACCTTTCTAGGTACCGGTCCCGAGAAAGGTTCTCTATAAGAAACTTACAAGAAACACAGGACCACGTGACCCCCTGTGCCGGTCGACGGACGTAGACCCCCTGCGTCCCGGTGGGTCTCATTACGTTGTGACAAAATTTCGTGTGTGTGGTTTACATGGGAAATCGGGGCTGGTAGTTCATAAAGGGGCTTAAACGACATTGGTTTAAGTATGTCGGTACGTATTTATGTTAAGGTCACGGACGCAAAACGTCCCCTTTTATTTCTGTGTAAGACTCTACTTCGGCGGTCTGGGCGGAGTCCGAGACACGTATCGTCTTATTCGAAACGTCTGAAAACCGTTCTAACCGGTCTTAGACGAACGAAAAAGCATAATAAAAAAGGCACGGAAATAGACGACCCGGGTTGCTCTTAACTTTTCGTAGAGGTCTTTCCTCCCGCTCCCTCGCCACCTCTTATTTTCTCCTACCCGCCCCTTTCGGTCTAAAACTTTTCTCGTCGCTATTTCCTTTCCGTCCCAGCGCGGCCTCCCAGAGGCGCCTCGAATGGACCCCGCGTGCTCCAGCCGGCCCGGTCGTCGTCGTCGGTCTCCGGCCCCTCGTCGTCGTCGGGGCTCGCCGCCGCCGCCGCCGCCGCCCGCGCCGCCCGCCTTCCGGGCGCCGGCGAGCCGGGGCCCTGGTCGCGCTGGGGCCGCGCCCAGAAGGGGAGGTACCGGCGCGGAGCCGCAGCCGCGGCGCGGGGGCCGTCAGGGCCGGCCGCGGGGCCGGGCCGGAGCGCCGAGACGTGAGAGTCCGGGCCCTCCCCGCCGGCGACGCCGCCGCCGCCGACCCTGCCCCGCGGCGCGTGGCCGCGCCTCTCTCCGGCCGCTCCGCCCCCGCCCGGCCCCCGGCCTTGGCGCCTGCCTGCCCCCGACGGTCGGCGTGCGGCCGGAGCGGCGAGGCGGGGGAAGCCTCCGAGGCTCCGCGACGGGCCGTTGCGCGCCCGGGCCCGCGCCCCTCCGCTCGTGGTGGAGGGCCGGCCGGCCCTTGGACGGACTCCCCGTCGGTCCGCCGCCCTCGCCCGCGCGCCCCCGACGCGCCGCGTTCCGGGCTCGGGCCGGGCGGGGGCCCTAGGCGGAGGACCCTCCCCCGCGCGCCCTGCGCCCTCCGGACCCTGGTCCCCCGCCGGCCGCGGCGGGCCTGGGCGTGGCTTGCGGCCCAGGGCGGCGGGACCACCGGGCCGCAGGTCAAGGGGCCCCCTCGGGCCTCCCTCCCCCGCGGCGTTCCTCCCCAGTCTCGGCCTTTTGGACCGGTCGCGCTCGCGCCGCCCGGAGAGCCAGGAGGAGACCGAGGTCAGCCACGCCCCGTCGTCCACACTGACCCCGAGGACGCAACCATCCTGTCGGAAGCCCCGACGTCACCCCTGTTTTGCTTCCTCTTTAGCCGCCGGGGAAAGGTTCTCAGGCTGCACGTCATCTCCTCTCGCGCGCGTGTCGGGATGGGTAGGACAGAGGGCGGACGTCCAGAACGGAGGCCTGGTCCACTGACCCTTTCCTTGTCTGTCCTACGAGACGCGGGCCCTTCGGGCGTTTAGCGCGTGCATCATCCGGACGTCCTCCGCGGATGTCTTAGCTTAACTTCGTCTTGCGGCTTCTTAACTCCGAAAACTTGACACCACAACCTCTTCTGAGAACTTTCAGGGAAGCTGACGTTCCTCTAGGTTGGTCAGGTAAGATTTCCTCTAGTCAGGACTTATAAGTAACGTTCCTGACTACGACTTCGACTTTGAGGTTATGAAACCGGTGGACTACGCTTCTCGACTGAGTAAACTTTTCTGGGACTACGACCCTTTCTAACTTCCGCCCTCCTCTTCCCCTGCTGTCTGCTACTCTACCAACCTACCGTAGTGGCTGAGTTACCTGTACTCAATACCATTTGAGACCCTCAACCACTACCTGTCCCGTCAGGTACCCCAGTGTTTCTCAGCGTGTGCTGACTCGCTGACTTGACTTGACTTGACTGACCCCTCTCTTGGTGCGTGCGGGTCCGAGAGAATCTCTTTCGTCACCAGAACCCTTCCCTTCTCTTACGGTCTCCTAAAAAGCCTGACCAACGCTCCTAGTCTTATCGCTCCTATACTCAATAGTAAACAGACCACGGACGACACGTTCACCTCACAGAATTGAGGCTCCTGCGGGGTACCTAATTTCCAGAACCCTGTGCCTTAACTGTCAAAACCTAGAACCGTAGGACAACCTTACGAACGTGGTCAGTCTAATATTTTCCACACTCAACCCCTGTGACAACATAACGGGGTCCTTTGATGTCACCTGACACCTCTTACACTTAGTGGGCGTTTCCTACGTCTAACGAGAGGTCAGGTCAAAGGGACGATCCGGGTCGGAACGTCGAGGTCGTGTTGATCTGAAGGACAGACCACCACTCTCATAACCTCTTAGTCGTTATCGGGAACGAGTCTTATTCCGACTCCATGGATGGATATGCATGGATGAACAATCAAAGTTCCTTCTATAAACTCACGAAGTCGTCGTGTATATGATTTTTAACCCTTCTTCTATTAACTCTTATTTCCAATTTCTATTGAAAACAACTATAAGGATAAACCAAAACATGAAAAATTAGGGAGGAATAGTATTTGTCAGGAAAAAGAATCGTGAACTAGTGCAGGGAAGTATCTATTTCACTTTCACTTCAGTGAGTCAGTGCAGGTTGAGAAACGCTGGGGTATCCAACATCGGATGGTCCGAGGAGACAGATACCCTAAAAGGTCCGTTATTATGACCTCACCTAACGGTAAAGGAAGAAGTCCCCTAGAAGGGTTGGGTCCCGAGCTTGGGCCCAGAGGGTGTAACATCTGTCTGCGAAATGACAGACTCGGTGTTGTAGTGGTGAGAGGTATCTATTCCTCGAAACGTTTGGAACGAAGGTCGAGTATTAGACGTCCAATCATGAGTCTACCTCTGTGACGGATAGGTACGTACAGACCAGGAACCTATAGTCGGGATCTAGAAGTAAAAGACTAAAGTGGAGTAAACTGGTGTCTGGAGACGGAACCCATTAAGAATTTAACAAGAACAGGACAATTACAATAGAAAATACTTAAATACGAAGCACAGAGGTCGGTTTAATTATCCTTCGAGTTTCTACTACAGTAGGACAAATCGTGACGGGTATCGTGGTCAGTCGGGAACAATAGGTAAACAACTAAACTTAGTCTCTCAGGTGGACGGGTCACTTCTCCAAGTTGGAAAGTCTAGACCGGGGTCGGAGGACCTCCGAAGGTGGATGGGATCTTCTGTCCCACACTGTCTTCCCTCCACGGGAGTGTTTAACATTCAGTTAAGCTCTTTTTCCTTTATAAAAGGGTCGGTAATTCTTTCCTAGTTGTAGTTAACCTTTATCTGTAACGTTGAAGCTATCCTTACTCCGTTCCGGTGGTTGAGAGATTCCTTTTACTCTAAGGATCACAGGGTATCATAGGGTCGAAACTTCCGTACTTTGAAGGGACGACCAGGTCACGAACTCTTAGGCGGACGGTTACGACCCCTGTGTCCAAGCTAGGGACCAGTCCCTTCTAGGGTGTACGGTTCCTCGTTGATTCGGGTAAACGGTGCCGATGGTTCGATCTATCTCGAACACTCGGTGTTGATGACTTCGGGAGTTCGGGATCTCGGGCACGATAGGTTGTTCTCTTCGGTGCCGTGACTCTTCGGGAACGTGGTGTCGATCTCTCATCGGGGACGAGCGGAGTTGATCTCTTTTGGCCTAGTTGTTCCTTCTGAGTCATGTCGGTTTATAAAAATTTTTTAAAATTTTTCTTAGGTGGAAGTCACGTCCCCGACACCCAAGTTAGGGACCAACCCCTTATTCTGTAGTGTACGTTACCGAGTCGATTGGGACGTTCTGTGTTTATCTCTCGGGCACACAGTTTTGATTCTGGGTTATACTTTGGTGGATTCGTGAGTAGTTGTCCACTTACCATTTCATTAGTGTGTGTGTGTGTACTGACAATAATTCGGTACCTTTTCTTCCTTTAGGACAATAAACGTTGTTGTACCTATCTAGAATGTCCGTAATCTCACCACTACAACACCGAGTCTGCCATTTCGCAGACAGATGTTACACCCTCTGGGCCCAAGCTCGGGACCCAACCCTTCTAGGGGACCTCTTCCCTTACCGTTAGGTGAGGTCATAAGAACGGACCTTTTAGGGTACCTGTCTCCTCGGACCATCCGATGTCAGATACCCCAGTGTTTCTCAGCCTGTGCTGACTCGCTGAAGTGAAAGTGAAAGATGTCCCTAATACGATTCACGTTATTTCTTTCTGTTTATGACATACTAGAGTAAATAAACACCTTAGATTTTTGTACCTCGAGTATCTTTGTCTCATCTCACCACCAATGGTTCCTGGCTCCCTTTACCCCTCTACAACCAGTCTCTCATGTCTGAAAGTCAATTTTCTACTTATCAAGGTCCCTAGATTACAAGCCGTTTCACTAACATTAGTTATTATCAAATTTCAACACTCGTGTCTCGAAATTATCGGAATTGTATTGTTGTTTTATCATTAATACACTCCACTTTCAACACAATTGGAATAACGTCATTTGTAAAGTGATATAAAGACTCATAGTTTAACAGTGAAACACGTCGAAGTTGAATATGGAACAATATACAGTTAATGTGGAGTTATTTCGGCCTTCCCCATTCTTAGTAACTCGATCTTCAAACTCAGGTTGAAAGATGATTTTTATTCTGTCTTTGAATCATCTCTTCGACCCTATCAGATTCCTGAGTTTGTGGACCGATTTTCCAGCTCTGAATTGAAACATTCGTTCACCCCATAGTAATTACTAAAAAAACTCTATCATAATGTTGATTTGTGTTCTTCCTAATGAGTTAATTGTTATATATTCTACTAAACCTCTCTCTTTTCTGACGTTCACCTCTCTGACTAATCTTGTTCTAGAATTGTCACGTACTGACTTCATATTTTCTAGTGTCCGAAAAGTGGTAGTTTATCTGGAAAATTTTTTTAACTAATATAGGTAAACACGGTCTCACACCCCTTTGTCCGTGAGAGTCTAAGATCACCACCTCCACATTTAACCGTATAGGTAAAGCCTCCTACTAATTTGGAATAGATAGTTTTAAATTTTAGTCAAGTGGTAGACCATGTCTTTTAAGGTATATATATATTATATATATAATATATATATATATTTCACTTCACTTCAGTGAGTCAACACAGACTGAGAAACACTGGGGTACCTGATATCGGATGGTCCGAGGAGACAGGTACCTTAAAAGGTCCGTTCTCATGACCTCACCCCACGGTAACGGAAGAGGTCCCCTAGAAGGATTGGATCCCTAGTTTGGGTCCAGAGAACGTAACGTCCGTCTGTAAAATGGTAGACTTGGTGGACCCTTATATATACGAAACCAAAGACGAAGAAAAAGAAGGAAAGAAAAAGAAGTAACGAAAAGGAAAAAATTTAGTTCGAATTAAGTCTGTCCATTTAAGTCAGTTTATTAAGTTAGTCTATTTTAAGTGGAGAAATTTCATATGGATGTCGAGTGACTAAAAACTGTTTGTTCATTGACGGTGGTGTAAATTCTGTGTCTCGTAAAGATGACGGGATGTTTCAAGGGAACACGGTCGGGTGTCAGATAGGGCACGGGGAAAGGGTTAGGGATTGTTGGTGGTTAGACGAAAGATAAAGATATCGAAACGGAGAGGGTCTTAAAGTATATATTTACCTTATTATACTATACATCGGAAAACACTGACCAAAGAAAACGAATGAAACTCTAAGTAAGTCCAACAACACATATAGTCGTTAAACAGGGAAAGACAACGATTGATCATAAGACAACTTACCGGTATGGTGTTAAACAATTAGGTGAGTGGTTAACTACCTGTAAACCGAACAAAAGTCAAAACAAAACAAAACCGACAATACTTATGTCAACGATATTTGTAAACGAAGGTTCAGAAACACACTGTTACAAAAGTAAAGAGAATCCATTTTTGGAACCTAAACTCAACCATCCAGTACACCGATTATTATATAAATTGAAATGTGCTTTGACAGAAGGTTTTACCTATACTATAAAATGTAAGAGTGACCGGTACATACTATCAAAGTCAACAAGGTACAGGTACAGCCGTGAACGAAAATAGTCAGTAAAATTAAACCTGGTAAGATCATCCGTACACCCCGAAGGATCCGCCGAGTCACGATTTCTTAGGTGGACGGTTACGTCCTCTACACCCAAGTTAGGGACCCAGTCCTTCTAGGGACCTCATCCTTTACCGTTGGGTGAGGTCATAAGAACGAACCTTTTAAGGTACCTATCTCCTTGAACCACCCGATACCAGATGTCCCAGCGTTTTCTCAGTCTGTGTCGACTAGCTGACTCGTGCGTGTGCCATCCGTACATCACTATAAAACAATACCAGAAATTAAACGTAAAAGGACTACTCACTATAATAACTTGTGGAAGGCACACAAGTAAAAGGTAATTATAAAGAAAAAACCACTTCACGGACACACTTAGAAAATGAGTAAGATATTAACGTGACAAAAGAATAATAGTTCAACATTCATAGAAATAAATAGGACCTATGTTTAAGAAAAAGTCTGTTGATAAAACCGTTTATAAAACTCAGGTATTGAACAGAAAGAGAATTGTTATAGAAAACTTTTCGTCTGTAAAAATTGAAACTACTCCAGGTTAAACATTTATAAAAACGAAAACGAAAGATACAGGATTCTTTTAAAAACAGATTGGGCTCCAGTGTTTATAAAAGATACAAAACAAAATCTTTATATTACAAATCGAAAATATAAATCGAGAAGTTAAGTAGACTCAGTTGAAGATATATAAAACGATCTATCTTCAACGGCAATTGGGAAGTGCATGTTTCAGTAATAAAATATCGTGGTAAATAAATATGAAAAATTTAAAAATAAAATAATTATATCATTATAATTAATATCACAATTAATTACAAATAAAAATGACGGGACTCAGAAGTAACGGTGTACGACCAAAAGAGGTCAACACTACCCCCCGGTGAGAGACCAACACTACATACCCGTAGAGTAACGTCAACCAAAAACAACGTCTCGTGCCCGAGCTCTCGTGTACCCAAAGTCATCAACACCATGTACCACAATCAACGGGACGCCGTACACTTTAACAGGGTCTCGTTCCTACCTTGGGTGCAGGGGACGTAACCGTCCATCTAAGAATTGGTGATCTGGTGTTCCCTTCAGGTTAAAACATGGAAAAGTTTTAAATAATGTTATATATACACCCAGAATGGAACCTGGAAGATAAGACAAGGTACACTCTAGATATATGGAGTATTCCCTCCTCTCTTTCGTTCTGTCATATCACATTAGGGTAATTACCTTTTTTCACAACTAACCTTTAATAAAAAAGGGGTCAAAAGGGTGACCCTTTTCTTGATTATAAACCTTTCCCTAACTCCTCATTTATAAACTTCTCCTTGCAAGTGAAAATTCCTCTCCTCGTAAGTAAACATTGAGATATACAATTATGTAGACTAATATCATATTATTATATAGTAAACGTAAAAATTGTGTTCGTATTACGAAAACATAAAATTGATTTTAGAGACACACAAACTCACCTTTAATCTTTTGTCTACTCTGTGTGTGTAGAGCCCCTCTATCATTTCCTATCCCTTCGGACCGTGCGACGTCAAGTACCCTAGCGTTTCTCAACTTGTGCTGAATCACTGACTTGTCGTGGTGGTGGTGAGACCTACAATTTAGTCGACTACTTTATACTCCTTTCTTTTCTTATTTTCTACTACGTCTCCAAAACTCCAGTATACACGTTCCCATTCGGTTTCCTTCGGTCATCTTTCTGACCCCACCCCCTTCTTCCTCCAACCCTCGATTTAAACTCCTCAACCCAATCGTGGGTCACGATTGTCCCTTACTACCGTCGTGTTCTTCACCCACCACTTCCACTCGGAGCCCAAATCCCCTAATCCGGTCATCTCAATTATCATGTGTATACCTTTAGTAAACGTGTCTTCATAATCGATTTCTACACTTTCATTTACTGATACGGACTCTTTTCCCCTTTCGTCTCTTCTCCCGACTTCTAGAAATCTTTCTGGAAGTAAAACCTTTTTGATTTTTCCTCCAATGCTCTTTTCGTCTCTTTCTGAGATCGTTTTCGACTCCGACGACGACGACGATTCAGCGAAGTCAGCACAGGCTGAGACACGCTGGGGTATCTACCGTCGGGTGGCCCGAGGGGCCAGGGACCCTAAGAGGTCCGTTCTTGTGACCTTACCCAACGGTAAAGGAAGAAGTTACGTACTTTCACTTTTCACTTTCACTTCAACGAGTCATCACGGCTTGAGGATCACTGGGGGACCTGACGTCGGGTGGTCCGAGGAGACAGGTACCCTAAAAGGTCCGTTCTCATGACCTCACCCAACGGTAACCTCTTGTTTCCTTTACACTGTAGTGGTTCCCGAACCTCCTGACGAAGTCTTCCCGTACCAGTTACAGTCCGCACCATTCTTAACTCTAGAAAAACCTGAACTAGTCAGTCAAGTCAGCGAGTCAGCACAGACTGAGAAACGCTGGGGTACTTAGCGTCGTGTGGTCCGGAGGGACAGGAGTGATTGAGGGTCTCAAGTGAGTCTGAGTGCAGGTAGCTCAGTCACTACGGTAGGTCGGTAGAGTAGAAGACAGTAGGGGAAGAAGAGGACGGGGGTCAGGGAGGGTCGTAGTCTCAGAAAAGGCTACTCAGTTGAGAAGCGTACTCCACCGGTTTCATGACCTCAAAGTCGAGATCGTAGTAAGGAAGGTTTCTTTAGGGTCCCGACTAGAGGAAGTCTTACCTGACCAACCTAGAGGAACGACAGGTTCCCTGAGAGTTCTCAGAAGAGGTTGTGGCGTCGAGTTTTCATAGTTACTACACCAGTAATTTTCCTCTGACGGCTTTACCCCTACCTCCTCCCATTATTGTCCCCATTGATTTTCTTACTTGACTAACCTTCTGTGACCTCCGATGTCTCTTACCATAGTCGTCCCAACTTTATACAAAATCCAATCTATTCGGACTTGTAGAGACATCTATCTTCTCTTCCATAGCTTTTGTCGCTCTTTTATTTTACGTTCCCTTTTATGAAACTTACTGTAATATTAATACCTATATACAAAAATACCACGACACGACACGAATCAACGAGTCAGCACAGGCTGAGAAACACTGAGGTACCTGACATCGGACCGTCCGAGGAACCAAGTACTCTAGGAGGTCCATTCTTATGACCTCACCCATCGGTACGGGAGGAGGTCCCCTAGAAGGGTTGCGTCCCTAGTTTGGGTCCAGAGGACGTTATGTCCACCTAAGAAATGGTCGACTCGATGGCCCCTTCGAGTATACAAAAGTATGAAAACAGGTTTAGGTATCTTACATATTGTGATGAGTGAAATTTCACTTGGGATTCTACTTGACCCCCGGAACCAACTAATATTACACAGTTATGTCAAGTAAGAACTAAAAAAAATTTTTACATGGTGGACCAACTATTACCGATACACAAGGTCACCTCCCCCATATACTCCTTAAAGACATGGAAGAACAGTAAAAACAACACTTGGATTTTGACGAAAAAATTTTTCAGAGTTTTATTAATTGTGAGTCTCATCTGTAAAAACCGTTTTGAAAACGAAGTGAAAATGAATACATATGTGTAATATATACACACACACACACACAAACAACCTAACACTACATTTTAACTAGAGAATCCAGTTTTTGAAAAGTCCGGTGACATCAATTTAATATGACCGTTTATTTTCGTGTTTAATTGGAGTTTTTTATGTTCCCTTCCTATTAACTATATTTAAGAGTTTTAAGTCTCCTCTACCTTAATTCTCTTCGTACATTAAGAAAACTTTTTATCTCGGTTTTTATCGTGGGTGAGGTCATAAGACCGGACCCTTTAAGGTACCTGTCTCCTCGGACCGCCCGATGTCAGGTACCCCAGTGTTTTCTCAGTCTGTGCTGAATCACTGATTTGTTGTTGTGTCTAAAAAGTCAAAGACAATGCACTTATGACATTCTTCGATTTATTAATTTTCGTAATAAACACTAAAATTTTTTTTTTACTTTCCTTCTCGGTCGTTGGGGACAGGTCATAGTCCTCTCACCGAACTATATTAATGTAATGTCATTGTTCTCCGTTATAATAGGAAGGGGATGTTCTTGACACTCCTTTGATTTCTGCACAAACCCAATACTACAATTTACCTCTTTTTGATTTATATTTCACCAAATACTCTACTACATTTTGTTACTCATACTGACCTTTCCTTACCACATTATGAATTTTAACAACATAATTCTACTTTAATTCTCATAAGATGGTAGACTCGGTGGTCCCTTCAGGTAAGAGAGAAATCTACAACAGTATAAACACAAAAGTTATTTTTTTCACAACTTTTCACAGAAGGAGGTTCTCTCCTCTCCTTTCCTGTCTGTTTCTACTCAAGTCTACTTCCCAAACCACCAGGAATTGTACTAAAGAGGGAAAGGTTGTGAGATTCAGAGTCACAATGTACCGTCCAAACCCTGATATTTAAACCCCCAAAAAAAACCTTTTGGGGTTTATTGTCAATTCTGAGGTGTGAACGTGCCGTCCCCCACTCTCAAGCTAGAGACCACCCCCACCCTTACCCCCGTGATTCTAGGGTGTACGGACTCGTCACACCGGTTTTTCAAAAAAACTTTTTTTTCCTCTCTCCCATAACGTCTCTTTCGTTCCCATCCTTCTGTTCCGTTTCTTTCCATTCCATCTTTAAGATTTCTGTTCTTCCATCTTTACTCACCTTACACCCGTGTCCTACCCTGTGAACGATTGACCTCCTTCTCGATAAATCTCCTTAAACCCTTCTTGTTTATCCATACCAGTCTAACACCGTTCGTTTCAAATCTGGACGGTACAAGATTTGGTTTGTTGATGGATTTAACTGGAGTCAGAGATCCTTTCTGGAGGACGGGTAGTTTTCACTTCGGTCACCTCTTTCTCTAGGAGGTTCACGACCACTGGTTCTCATGTTCCAAATTTTGGTCCTAGGACCAGAGTCTACCTGACTCGGTCCCTGAAGACAGAGAGAGCGTGGTAAACAACCGGTATTACTGTTATTCTTACAAGGACTTCGTTCGAAGGGTCGGAGTGGAGGGACAGACAACGTCAAAGGGTATGGAGGAAGGGGTCAGAGGAGGGGTGTCGTGTGTTTACCGGTGTCTAGTTGGTCGAGTTAGGAGACGGGTGTGGGAGGAGCCGGCAAAGGGTGATATCGGGGTTTGGGTGTCCGTCGAGGGGATTCTACCCGTTTTTTTTTTTGTTTGTGGTATCCTCTTGGCATCGTCGTCAACCACTTTCGACAAAAATCTTAGTGGGAGAAAGAGACCGTAAGATGATTGAGGTTGAGTGTATACTGACCCAAGATCTTGAGTAGCTGAGACCGTGGTGAAGTCTCTTCCTTTTACTACTAGTGAGTCAAGGGAAGGAACAAGAAGGTCGACCCGGACTCACTCTTAGTTACTGGACTCATTCCTTTCGGTTTGGGTGAGACAGCTAGACAGGATTAGAGGGACGAAAAGATTTTTTTGAGAAACGAGTGCGTGTAGGGATCTACCTATGGGAAGGATCCTCTCTAGAGACGAGAACTCGATATAGGAAGTGAAAAGGTGAGTAACCAGGAATTAGAGGGGTTGGACCTAGACAACGAGAGGGAGATACAAGGGTGTCGGGGACCCTACGGAACCAGTCCCGTGACTGGTGCACCTCATTTAGATGTACACAGACGATCAAGACGTTCCCGTCTCTGGTCGAGCAAAGGTGGAGAAAGTAAGGACCTACGGATCGTATCACGAACCGTCCAACATCCCGAGTCAATCATGAACCTACATGTTCTTGATTCGAGGTTCGAGTGGGAAGGGACGGGGGACGCTTGTTAATTGGATTATTTAATTAATCCTCTCGTACTCAAACAGGTACCAGGAACCCATAGTCTCGGTCTTTTTACATGGTCCCGTAGAAGAATAGGTTGAAATGTGTCTGTCTCATTAAAGAGTCTGAAGTTTCTTATAGTTCTTTACGACCCCTGAAGGGACCACCATGTCACCTACCTTTGGGTGGACGGTTACTCCCCTGTGTCCAAACTAGGGACCAGACCCTTCTAAGGTGTACGGAGTCTCGTTGATTCGGGTACGTCGTGTTGATGACTCGGGTTTGAGATCTCGTCTGCTCGGTGTCGATACCTCAGACGTACGACGTTGATGACTTCGGGTACCCGGATCTCGGACACGAAGTGTTGTTCTCTTAGGTAACGTTACTCTTCAGGTACGTAACGTTGTTTCCCATCAGGGGCGAGCGACGTTGATCTCCTTCGGGCACGTGTCGTTACTTCTGGGTCGTGTTGGTTTTTATTTATTTTAAATTTTTTCCTTTCTTTACGACCGAAGGAGAAGAGATGCGATACTTGGTAGTTGGTCACTAGCGAATTTTTTGTCTTTTCCAGTGAAGTCTGTACTGTAATCGAACCGGAACACATCTCAGACCATTCGATGTCAGTAACCGTAGTCGTTTTCGAACAATTTAAATCACTTACTGAAATTTTCGAGAAGTGTCTTTTTCTCTTTCTTGTGTTAGAGACGGGAAATCCGCTACTGTTAGAGGTCTGTTACTTTATACGAATGTTTTAAACTTAAAGTATCCGAGACCACTTTTAACACGCTTCGACCTACTATTTTAATAGGCGGGTGTTTGTCGACACACACCTTGAGGAGGTGGTAAATTTTCTCGTTTAATTCTTTAAGGATCCGGTCACGACAGTTCTTCTTGAAATACGCTACTACCTTGACAAGATATTTAGACAAGACAGGTCACTTCATCGACGATACTCGTAGGTTTCACACTGATTCCTCGACTTAAAAATTACAATTAAGTCAAATGACTTAAATTTCAACTTATAGATACACCGGTGGTATAACCTACCTTGTCGAGGTAGTACTTCTGTTTCATGTTGTTGACGACACACTATTCAACTCATCTCTTTGACGGTTGAATATTGAGTGATAAGTCTAAGCGATTATTTAGGATCTGAACCAGGTACTACCAGAACGGATCATTGAGTCTACCATCTCTTAGACGGACGTTACGGTCTCTGGACCCGAGTCAGGGACTCAACCCTTCTGGGGGAACCTCCTCCCGTACCGTTGGGTGAGGTTATAAGAACGGACCTCTTAGGGGTACCCGTCTCCTCGGACTAACTGATGTCAGGTACCCTAGTGTTTCTCAACCTGTACTGATTCGTGTCGTGTCGTGTACTATATGTGATAAAAACAGAAGGGACCATAGAGTCAGCCATTTCTTAAGCGGACGTGACGTCTTCTGGGACCAAGTTAAGGACCCAACCCTTTTATACGACCTCTTCCCTATTCGGTGTGTGAGGTCATAAGAACCCGAAGGCACCACCGAGTCGACCATTTCTTAGGTAGACGTTACACCCTCTGGACCCAAGCTAGGGACCCAACCTTTCTAGGGGACCTCTTCCCTTTCCGATGGGTGAGGTCATAAGACCGGACCTCTTAAGTAGGTACCAAAGTGTTTTTCAGTTTGTGTTGACTCGCTGAAAGTAAAAGTGACCCGGTACTACTCATAAACTGTAAATACCGTTTGTGGCGAAAGACATGTAATCAAAGAAGTAGACTTTTTACCCTTATTAGTATTTTCATTTCACTTCTCCTTGATTTTTCGGAGAACTACTTTCACTTTCTCCTCTCACTTTTACAATCGAATTTCGAGTTGTAAGTCTTTTGCTTCTAGTACCGTAGACCAGGGTAGTGAAGTACCTTTTATCTACCCCTTTGCCACCTTTGTCACAGTCTGAAACAAAACCCCCCGAGGTTTTAATGACGTCTACCATTAACGTCGGTACTTTAATTTTTTGCGAATGAGAAACCTTCCTTTCAATACTGGTTGGATCTATCGTATAATTTTTCGTCTCTGTAATGAAACGGTTGTTTCCAGGTAGATCAGTTCCGATACCGAAAAGGTCACCAGCACATACCTGTACTCTCAACCTAACACTTCTTTCGACTCACGGCTTCTTAACTACGAAAACTTGACACCACAACCTCTTCTGAGAACTCTCAGGGAACCTGGCGTTCCTCTAGGTTGGTCAGGTAAGACTTCCTCTAGTCAGGACCCACAAGTAACCTTCCTGACTACGATTTCGACTTTGAGGTCATGAAACCGGTGGCGTACGCTACTCAACTGAGTAACCCTTTCTGGGACTACGACCCTCCCTAACCCCCGTCCTCCTTTTCCCCAGCTGTCTCCTACTCTACCGACCTACCGTAGTGGCTGAGCTACCTGCACCCAAACTCACTTGAAGCCCTCTACCACTACCTGTCCCTCCGGACCGCACGACGCTAAGTACCCCAGCGTTTCTCAGCCTGTGTTGACTCGCTGACTTGACACGACTTGATGGAGTATGGTGGGAGTGGTGGAGAGATTGGAAGATTCTTAGTTAAACTTTAAGATGCAACCCTACACTGCCCGACACACGGACTCCGAGTCGGTCTTTCCTTGAGTCGGCGACAGTGGACACTGGCGTCTTCTACGACCGTACTCAGGGTACCTGTCTTACCGAATCGGTAGTCCACTTATTTTGTTATTTTTTGTGGACGTCTACTTCGTAGACATCACTTGTTTTTGTGAGGTATTTATTTTTTGGTTTTGAAGCTTTAGAGGGGTAGTGAGAAGTTTATTTTGGTCAACGAACCGGACTGGTCGTTTACAAGTGTCTGAGGAAGTCCCTACTCGTCACAGACCCTGATAAGAAGGTCCGTGGCGGGGTCCCGGGGAAGTGTCCGAAAGGGTGATCGGGGCCAGGAAGTGGACGGGAAGGAGACTACCCGAAGAGGACTGAGGTCGGAAGGGACTGACGGGACAGGGGTAGATTCATTCGGTAAGGACAATCAGAGAAGATGGAAAAAATCGTAAATGATAAACTTTGGTGTATAAATTAAAACACAAACCAAAATACAGACACAAACGGTAATTTAGTATTAGAAGGACTCCTGTCTCCCGTAACGAGGAACAGATCTCTCCCCGCAAAATGTGTTACCGATAAACGAGTCTGAGAATCCGGTCTCAATGGATATAAACACAGTGTCGGGGTGGTGAATCATTGATATACTACGCAATCGGGGAGACACGGAGTCACAAGAGTAGATATTTTACCTTCTTATCATTAGCAGTAATAGAGCACCCCAACATATTCTTGACTCAACCACATAGATTTCGTGAGTCTTTTCTCGGATCAGATCGTATATTTGTTCGAGACGTAATTATAGTTGACAATAATAGGAAACTGTGACAAACCCGTTACGGACTGTGTATCATACAAGGGTCGTTTATAAATGACTAACTTAAAGGTATGATACTTACAAGACTCAAAAAAGGATTGATGAGAACGGTAGAACTTTCGTTACTGTTATTAGGGATTTTTATAAGATTTATTAATACTGTAACTGGTCAATTAAACACCAATTAGGCTACAACTGGAAAAAAAAATTAACTTCATATCAACTACGTGTGTAGAATTGAACAAAAATAAAAATAAAAAAGTCTGAAATTCGAGAAATAAAACGTAATCCCATATCAGCTAGTTGTTACTACACCAGCAAAGTCCACTTGTCGTTTCCCTGAGCACATACATACCCTGAGTCGGTACGTATGTGTACGGAGGTAAGAAGGGGTTTGGGGGACGTAGGTCCGACCGTGTATTGTAACTCATCTCGGGGTACACGATATGTCATCCAGAAACAACCAATAGATAAAACTTATATTGTCACACATGTACTGGAAGGGTTTGAGGGATTCATAGGGAAGAGGGGGTCGTTGGTATTCAAAAGACAGACACTCAGAGAAATTGAGCAAAATTCCTATATCTACGGTTCATGGATGGACCAAAATCGAAGCCTCTCAGAAAATTTATAATATGTTACGGACACGCCACAAATATTAGAAGACTACAAGTAATTAGTAAGACAACAACTGTACTTCATTACATAAGTCTCAAAAGAAACGTTAGACGAGTAGAATATGAACCTCTATTCAAGATAAATCAGTATCACACCAATTGTTGTGTCTAAAATAAATAAAAAAGTAAATAAAAAATTAACCACCTTTTAACGAAATACTAAAACATAACCAAAGACGATATGTTGTTATGTTTAGTCAGTATTAAAATATATATATATATACATATATATAGGGAAGGGAGGACTTGGAGACAGAGAAGGAGAGTAGGGTGGGGACATCCAGTAGTGTCTCACGGTCCGACCCGAGGGACTTTGTGTCTAAAATCTACTTCTGTCTAGACTGAAACTTATGACAAAACAGTAAACTATTGGTGTACTGAAACTCGTACTGAAAAGACTCGGAACCAAAGAGACGGATTTTTACTTTTACAATGATGGATGAAGTATCACAACCTATTTTTTATATCTCTCAACCCATTCAGTGAGCCATAATAATGACCGTAGATTAATATATATCATTAATAACAACGAGTTAATAAACGATTTTAAAGTAACTTCTTGCAACATTGGTACAAGTTTTCACTTTAACCGAAGATTATCTTAAAAATTACTTAAAAGGAATAGTCAAAATTCTTATCGTGGATAAATTGAGTGTCTTAATTAAACCCTAATACCGTATAAAGAGTGAAAAGTTTTTTCTTGAAATTAAAAAACAATGTGTAACGTCTTCTCCGTCTTATATGGTTTTTCGTTTCAATACGGGACATTAGAGTGGTGAGGTTTTCTTCGTGACAATTGTAATCTGGATTATAAGAAGGTCTGTGATGTTTACGTATACACACGTGTACATGTGTACGTGCACGCGTGTGCGTGTGTGTGTGTGTTATGATTATATTTTAACCCAAGTGCGACATCTATTTTAAAACAAAGTAAGTTGTGATATTATAGAAGGGTAGAATCATTTATGAACGTCTGTAGTAAAAATTACCACCGTAACATAAGGGTCTATACTTGGATTCAACAAGTCCTCAAGGGATTATAACCTGTACATCCACCAAAGGCTATAAAATGGTAAGATCCGTTACGACGTAGTCTGTGACACAAGTTACAAAATAATCGACCGCAGGTAGGAAGGGAGAGGTGGTACGACAAACGAAGTCCTTCGACTGGAAACGGTCTGACGTAGCAGCTGGAAGAAAAAAGAGACCGGAGGACAAGTTAGTTACCCTCGTTCTTTAATCTGTTATCTCTTTTCCCTCAGTTCCCATAAATAAGGGGTCCAGGAGGGATTTCCCGATGATCAACAACCACAGGTACTCACTTTCTCGAACTGCCATGGGCCACCCTCCAAGAGAGGGTACCGATGAGAGGGACCCGAGGACATTGTCCGGGAGCGGAACGAGGAAGTACGAGTCCGACCGTGGGAGTAGTGGCGATCGGGTACATGAGGTGGTTGGGACCATCCAAAGGGAAGTGGACTGGGTACAGAAACATTTCTCGGGAAGTAATTTAAGCGGGGTGAATAGGTCAAATTCACACGGTACAGAAAGAGTGGTGTTGGGATTGTTTGTATTTGTTGAAACATTCATTTAGGGAGATGTACAAAAAATAATAATAGTGTACTGTTTAAAGACTAATAAACTAGTTACTGTACACATAAAAATTCTGGAAAATACTCGAACGGTTGAATAGAAGGTCACTGGGAAAGGGGCGTCTCGGATTCTCACTGTCGGAAGTTCGGGGAACAGGTTGACCCATAATATTAAAGAAATAGAAGACGACGTAAGTATTTGTAAAGATATTAGACCTCCAGTAGAATAGAAACTTTCAAAACCCCAATCTCTAATGGATAATTAGCAGTGTCAGACAAACAAAACCGACAAGAATGTATTGAAAGACACAAAAGGAGGCGATGTGGATGATATTTGACTGTACGATCGGGTGTTAGCCGGAAATTCTTAAACAATTTTAAATACACTAAAGTAGAATGGGTAAACATACCCCCGGTAAGGAAGGGAGTACGAGAAAGTTCTCTGAAGCCAAAACACAGTGCAGAGAGAACCGTCTTAGAACAGTGAGAAACCTAAAGTCATTTCAACTAACTGAACACTGGTGTCGAGAGAAGACTCGAGTTCTTTCCAATACCACTAAGGGACCACCAGGTGACCAATTCTGAGTCGTGAAAGTGACGGTCCCCGGGTCCAAGCTAAGGACCAACCCCTTTGTTCTAGGACGTTCGACGCACCTTGTCGGTTTTTTCTTTACTTTTGAAAATTTTTTCTCTCTTTTCAATACTAAAACATCCACTAGACCGAAAAAGAACACTGAAAGACGTAGTACTCCACTTCACGTTGAGAGGTAAGTTAAAAATCAATTTAAATCAATTTAGAATTCCTAGGAAATTATTTTTATTTTGTAGTATGATAAGTCATGGGTTAAGTCACACGCACATTACGGATTCCTGAGTTATAGAACAGAGTATATAATGGACCTTTTGATGAAATATTTACAACTTCTCATCATACCTTACAAATTATTACTTTTTACAAGGGGTCGGAGACACACATGATCCTCGTTTATGATAAATTAAACGCAGACGTCTTGACGACTAACCTTGTGTTTCTCCTTCCCTTTGCCTGTGACCTTTGATGACCCTTTACAATAAGATAAAGTTTTCTAAGATAACGTAGGGGAGGCTGTTCGTCCTGAACTGCTCAAGCAAACAAAAACGAATGGACGTATAAACGTGGTCACTTTAGGAAACGTTTCGGATTTTGGTATGGACAGAGGTGACAACCGTCCCCATGTTGGGTGTCTGGACGTGTCGAAAGTCTTCGGTAGTGAAACAAAACCGACGTTGTTCAATCAACGATGTAGGGACTTGAAACAACCCAGTACTCCCTAGAAAGCAACGTCACGTTCCTAAGAGATCAACACCGCACACCCGAGTTGACGAGGTGGTGTACACCCTAGAATCAAGGGGTCAGTCCCTAGTCTGGGTTCGTGGGACGAAATGTTCCACCGAAGAGTTGGTGATTTGGTGGCCCCTTCAGGAAACTAGTGGAAAACACAACTCCTGTCTCACATTCTCTACATCTCTTTCTAAAAGGACCCTGGATTTTTCTACATTTAACAGTCGTCTCTCCTCGAAGATTTCAGCTCCGGGTCACGTCTCTGCGGGAACGGGTCAAGATTCCCGTCATGACTAGATTGAGTAGGGACAAACCTATTAATTTATTCCATCGGATAAATTTCCTGAATCCCTTGAAGCGTCCGTCAGGTCACCAATTCTGAGGTGTGAAGGTTGTGTTCCCGTACTCTCGTGCGATTCAGTGAAGTCAACATAGACTAAGAGACGCTCGTCGGATGGTCTGAGGAGACAGGTCCGTTTTTATGACCTCACCCAACGGTACGGGAGGAGGTCCCCTAGAACCAGTTCCCAAGTCCCTTGGGAATCAAGGGACTGGTCCCTTGATTCTAGGGTGTACGACGCGCCGGTTTTTTACTTAGTTAATTTAAACAAAATTTTCCCTGAATCCTGAAAGGACAGTGTGTCCTTTCCATGTTACTTCCCTTCGACGGTATTAATAGTGATAAAGAGTAGCGACTACTCTGGGTAATCAAGTTGTATAGAATTTCTAGGACTAAAGTCAGGGACACCAAAAAATAAACCTAAAGTTCAGGGTTTTATCAACATAACACTATAAAGAAAGTTACAATAGATGGGGAAGAACCAACGAATTTCGTAAGAAGTATTCAAGTCGTTCAATTTTATAAATAAGTCCAAAGAATAAAATTTACTATCATGAACTGTCCTGGGGTCCACATAAAAACTTGAAGTTCGTGTTGAATAAAGACAAAGGTGAGGATCCTTTACGAGAAGATAATGTTACAACAAATACGTCGATCTGATCGTGAAAGAGTCTTTAAGAAAAATTGGAAGTTAACATAAAGACACAGGACAACGGATTAAAACGATCAGTATGATATTGAGAAGAATGAGTTAGGGAGACACAGAACTTAAATTAAAAATTAATTAGAAATCGTAACGACTAATCTATATCATATCCAAAGTAATATATCAATATATGAAGATGATTCGTGTTTTGTTAAGTCATAATAGAATTAAAAATATCGTGAATGTTTGTGTAATTTTATAAAAAGTAGGATTAGACAAAAAGGAGATCGTAAAAGTACTCTAGGGTTCATCTAGATTGTAAGACGAATGTTAAATTATGAAGGTGTTAATCAAACCCATAACAAGAAAAACATTCTACTGAAAAAAGGGGAGTCCGATAAAAGAGGAAAGGAAGTAATAAACTCACAAAAAGATGACGAGAAACTACAACTCCCAAAACGAAGTTTACGAAAGTGACCATAAAATCCTCTAGAACAGTCAAAATCGTCTATGATGTTTTTTGTTTTTTTGACACGAACGTAAAATAACCATCCCGTAGGTAACATAGAGTCTTTGTTCGATTTTTTTACATTTAAGTGTAAATCCCGTAGTTGGTACAATCTTTGGAAGTCAAGTGTACTAGTTGGAAACTCTAATTTTTTTGTCATTGTTTACATCTTAGTAATGACATAACAAGAAGAATTATAACTGTATTAATTAAGATAGTTGTAGAAATATTTTATAAAATTGATTTACTTATACTTGGTTCTTCGTGTCAAATAGTCAGTCGCAGTAAAATTACTCCGTTTATAATTCCTTTTACAAAAGTCGAGAAAAGGAAAATTCTTATCTGAATCAAGGTCTCTTCACCGAGAAACACGGTGGATGAACGTGTTCTCGGAAAGGAATGACTCTGTAAAGTGATCATTAACCAGTTTATAGTCTGACTAGAATAACTTGACACTTTCCCATTAGTGACCTTATTTAGAGACACAGGACAAACATTTGTAGGATCAAGTAATACGAGTCATCTGACTGGTGACCGTAGCAAGACCCAAACCAAAGAAAAAAAGGTTAAAGTACAGTAATTTTTTTTTTTTTTTGAAAATAACACAAATAGTTTCATTATTAACATTAATAAAAATTTTTTAGTGTATCTGTTATTTCATTAACTTAGTTATTACTTATCAGGAGGTTTTGTCTTTCGTTCTCTGGGTCTTCCCAAATAGCCACTTAATATGGTTTGTAAATTCTTTTTTTAATACGGTTAAGACATATCAGAGAAAGTCTCTTATCTTCGTCTCCTTTATTAATCATTGAATAAGATACTTCGGTTGTAATTGGGTTATGGTTTTGGTCTATTTCTATGATATTCTTTCGAAGGGCTTACCGAGTAATCCATGTCCTAGACGGACGTTACGTTCTGTGTCCTCTGAGTCAAAGTTAGGGACCCAGTCCTTCTAGGGGACCTCTTCCTTTACCGTGGGTGAGGTCATAAGAAAGGACCTCTTAGGGTACCTGTCTCCTCGGACCGCCCGATGTCAGGTCACCCAGTGTCTCAGCTTGTACTGACTCGCTGATTCGTGTGTGTCTAGTTATGGAGAACTCTTGCGTCTACGTTTTCAGGAGTTGTTTTATAATTGTTCAACTTAGGTTTTTGCAGGTTTTTTTTAATATGTGGTACTGGTTTACCCTAAATAGTGTCTATGTGTTCTACTGACCCAGTTGTAGACTTTTAGTCAATGATAGTAGATAGTGTGACTGTCTGATGTTTTCTTTTTAGTGTACTAATATAGCTATCTACGTCTTCTTTGTAAACCGTTTTAGGTTGAGAGTCACTATTTTTGAGAGTCATTTGACCTCATCTTCCCTTGAAAGAGTTCAACTATTTCTGACAGATGTTTTTTAGATGTCGATTGTAGTATGATTTACCACTCTTTAAGTTTCAAAATTCTGTTCTTACAGGGAAAAGTTGTGAAGAAAAGTTATGTCTTGACTTCAGGAACGATTACACCATTCCGTTCTTTTCCCACCATGTCAGTGAAACCTTCTGTCAAACTATCAAAGAGTATTTTGATTTGTAAGAAAATAGTATACTAGATCGTTAATATGAAGAACCATAAATGGATTGTTACAACTTTTTCATACAGGTGTGTTTTTGGAGTTGTACCTGTATAAATCGTCAAAATCGGTATTAATGTTTTAACCTTCGTTAGTTCTACAGGAAGTCATCCACCTACCTATTTGACACCATGTAAGTCTGTTACCTTACAATATGTCGTGATATTTCTTTACTCGGGGGTCTCTGTACCTCCTTGGATTTACGTATTATGATTCACTTTCTTTGGTTAGATTTTTTTGATACATGACATGTTAAGGTTGATATATTGTAGGACCTTTTTCGTTTTGGTACTTTTGTTAGTTTTCTAGTCACAAACGGTTCAACCCCTTCCCTCTACTATCCGTTTCACGTCTCTGAAAAATTCCGTCATTTTTATAAGACATACCGGAGACCACCGAGTCCGCCATTTCTTGAGCGGACGTTACGTCCCCGGCGTCCTCTCCGTCCAAGTTAGGAACCTAGTCCTTCTAGGGAACCTCTTCTTTTACCGTTGGGTGAGGTCATAAGAACGGACCCTTTAGGGTGCCTACCTCGTCGGACCGTCTGATGTCAGGTACCCCAATCTCTCAGGATATGTGACTTCTCTGACTTGTGTGTGTGAAATAATTATATTACTACCTATATCCAATAATATGAAAATAGATTTGGATATCTTATATGTTGTGATTCTCACTTGGGATTCCATTTGATCCCTGGAATCTACTATTACTACACATTTTCATTTAAAACAACAACAAGTTTCAACACAAGTTGAGAAACGCTGGGGTTCCTGACATCTGACTGTCCAAGGAGACAGGTGCACCAAAAGGTCCGTTCTTATGACCTTACCCAAGGGTAAAGGAAGAGGTCTTTCATCCATGTAAGAACGATTTTTTTATATGATAAGACCATTCACTACAAGTATTACCCTCTCCGATACGTACATACCCTCGTCTCCCATATACTCTTTAGAGATGGAAGGAGAGTATTTAGATTTTGATGAGATTTTCTTTAGCACATGATTTTATATTATTATTTACGGGTTGGTATCTTGATACTAATTTATTTACTATGGAATTTTATATTACGTCGATAGTTTATACTCACGAACGTTAACACACCCCCTTACGACTGTTTTATTATAGTTAGGTCTTCACGTATTATACTTCAACGTGAATACCATATGAGAGTTACAAATTCTTATACACGTATTCCCTGAAGGGACCACCAGGTTACCAATTCTTAGGTGGAAGGTTTCGTCCCCTACGTCCAAGTTAGGGGCTAGTTCCTTGATTCTAGGGTGTACGACGTCCCGTTGATTCCGACGTTCGACGTTGATGACTCGGGTGCACGGTGTTGATTCTGGACTCCGTCAGTTTGTTTATGAAATTTTTTTACGAATACTTTTTTCTAACTTTTTTATAGGATTTAATAATTGTCACTAACAGAGATGTGTCAACATAATACCCACGCATACTGAAGAGAGAATGCTGAATTAAGGACATGAGAGGTTTTGCAGATGTTACTACATAAAAAGAGGGGTTTTTTAGAAACCCTTTTTATAAGGATTTATTATTATGTCATTAAGTTACTATGTCATTAGGTAATAAAATTTCAATTATTACTTACACTCCCCTACCTACACGATTGGTCGAAATAGCACCATTTGTCAAACTTTATATACGTACATATGTCTGCCTAGTCTAGTAGAACATGTAGAATTTGACTGTGTTACAATATACAGTCAATGTAGAGTTATTTCGACCTGTTTTTAAAATTATTTTTAATATTATTGTAATGTGTAGTTAAATGTTTTCCAGTTTTGTCATGGATCTTATAAAAAAAGTCTTATATCGTTATTTTCCTTGAATGATGTGTGTATTATACATTTACTTGAAATAAATACTTACAAATCTTCACATATGAACTTTTAATGGTTCATTCTATTTTTTTATGTAATTTTCTTATATATGGTAATAGTTCACCTCGAATGGGTTCTTAAATTTCTACGGAATTATAGTACTTTTGGTAATTATATTATTATAATCCACTAAATTTACTAATTTTAATACTAATATAGTTTTCTATTGTTAAGGATGGTTTTCGAAAGTTATTTGTTCTTATTTTCTACGATAAAGTGAATAATATTATCTCTTATAAATAAATTTCGGTTCTTAATTGAAGTATAAATTACTTATAGGTTTTATACAATAATGTTAAAATAAATTGGTTTCTATATTGTCTTTGTATATTCTTTTCTATTTATGTTTGGTAGATTATGACTATCCTACTTCTGTTAAGTAGATTTCTGTTTATAAAACTTTTAGTTATCGTAAGATTACTATCTCAGGGTATGTCTCATCGTTATGACTGTATAAATCGGTCCTGTCTTAAATACGTTATTCCATATAAACTTTAGATCTGTTTTTGTACTTGTTTAATATATCTTTCTTTAGTTCTTTATACAGTTATTACATCTGAATAAGGAACTACCTTCCTTAATCGTAGTATTTGTATCCCGTATTTCTCCAGTAAAATCTGGATCTGTTAAGTTTAACTTCATAGTTTTCCCACAAATGAAATATACCGTAAGGAATACCCTTTTTATAAAAAATTATAATTTTTATACACTCCTCTCTCTTAGTTACTTCTTGTTATACTATGACTGAGTTATCTACTTTTACTTCCCAAATTAAGTAATATACCGTTTTTTATAAATTGGTGGTTCACATATTAAAACGATCTTCTTATTTATTACAGAAACGAGTTTCGGTCCCTTATTTTTGTGTTTCGTAACGTTACATTACATCATTCACGATCTCGAAACTCTTGTACTCCTCTTGACGGACAGAACCCCAGTCCTTTCCGATTGGACCTTGGAATTTCTTGAATTAAAACGGTCCAAAACTCCGTCCTCCTTCCTTTCTCGCAATGAATCTTCTTCGTAGTGAATGTTTGTCTTAGTGTTCTATTTTACCGTGTAAGGTTTTTGACGTTCATCCAGTTAAGTGTTTTTTAACTGGACGTAAAATTTTTGAGTTCATTTTCGGTTATAAATTTTTAGTCGTTTGACGAGTATTTTTAAAGACCTAAAACCCGAAGAAAATTCTTTGACCTGCTATACAGTTTAACCCAGGGCGTAAGGGTGCACCTTCGTCCACCGTCCACGGGGAAAGTCTACCCTGTTAGTCGGTGTCGTGGAGGAGAGGGGAGGGTAAGGAGAGTGTACGTAGAGTGACATAGGTAAATGGAACTGAAAAATCAGGGACATCCCTAAACTCAAAATACCGAAGATGAGAGGTACTACCCCTGGTTACTTCCATACCGTTACGGTAATCCATACCGTCACGGTAATCCAAACGTAGAGTTTTCCAATTGGTCTGTCGTTTCTCTCTCTTCCCACCATTCCTCTAGTTACGGGAGTCGTTTCCGGAGGATGTACTTTTTAATGTTCCCGTGATGGTAGGAACTTCACGTGTAATGTTACCCCGATGGTTGAGGATGGTGTTTTAAGATTGTTCTGTACTGAACTTTTGGTGTCAATAGGTAGATATTTTACTTATGTTCTTCACTACTCCCGAATGTATTTCCGTCACCCAACCCCTACGTTTCTTTCTCCATCTCTTCCCGTTTTTACACTCTCTAAAAATTCCACCCTTTAAGAGGTTGTACCCCATTGGTTAGACTGTGCCTTATTCCTCTTTTCTTTTCATCTCCTGTGAAACGTCCCAAAAGTGGATTCAGTAAATCACCCCTGTGAAGTTTTAATTCTTGTTTTACTCCTTGTTTAGACTTCCTTTCAGTCAGTAAGTTAAATCCCATAAACCTCAACTCCCTCGGGTATCTGCACGTCGAAGTAGACTATTCGGGACTACCTGACAGTTTCTTTTGAGATTGGACTAATTGAGAGGTTGTCGGTTGAGTAGTTCAATTTTATTCTCTCTGTCCATGCTTATGTATTTTACAAATATGTCTTACTGATGATTACCTTGTTTCTAATTTTACCTTATAATGTCTTAACTTATTTTATAACGTTGTTTCTAATCTCTCAGTTATTGAAGTATATATTTCCGTATTAATATTCTATATGTTTTTATTTTTTCTATATGTTTTTCTTGTGTTATTACATGCTTAGATGGTTTCTACATTTCTTATACGAAAATATGCGATGTGACAAAGGTAATTCCTAAAGTGTACCGAATGTTTTCTTTATATTATCATTTTATTATTTTACGTTCAGTATTATTTTATACTTATAAAAAGAATGTTTCAATAGTGGTCCTCGTTAGTATTGTTCCTTTTTTCTTTGTTCTATACGTTTTGGATTCTCAAAAGTCTTTATGACAACAACCGTTAGTTTCACTTCCCTAATCGTAATTCAGCGTGCCGAGAGTAACAGGTAGTCTTCTTTTGTGTCGTGAAAGAGTGAAATTTTTCCTGTATAAATGAGTAGAGTGAGTTGCCTTTTCTTTTTAAAAGTACTAATTTTTAAAAGATTTAATTTATTTAAGTCGACCTACTTTTCGAGTGGTTAAACCGGATAAGGAGTTTACAATACAATAACGGTCTGTCAATTTAAAATTTTTTTTCTTTCTTTTGTTGAAATGTGTGGTTATAAACCCGATTATGATGTTGTTTGTGTCCTTTCTTTAAGTGTTTCGACTAGAGACACCATGGGGAACTACTTTTGTTTCTTGATTTGACCCCATATTGAGCTGTCTCGGTCGACCCATCCGTCCCCGTCTCTCTTTCCTCCTTCGTCCTTCAGTCATGTCTTACCCGCTCCATAAATCTAAAGACTACCAAGTAGAATTAGTGTCTTTCTTACCTGTGTTGAACCTCCTTGACGGATGTTGCGCCCTCTGGACCCAAGCTAGGGACCCAACCCTTCTAGAGAACCTCTTCCTTTACCGTTGGGTGAGGTCATAAGAACGGACCTTTTAGGGTGCCTGCCTCCTTGGACCATCCGATGTCAGGTACCCCAGCGTTTCTCGACCTGTGCTGACTCGCTGAATGGAAATGGAAGGAAGGGTGATATCCTTAGACTCGAAACTATTTTCAAATTATTCTTTACCTCTCATCTGTCTCACTCCATCTTTAGAGACCACTCGTGGGTTTTCAATTTAAGAGACGCCACAACCGACTCCCACTTAGGCGTTCCCGACCTATAGTATAGTATATGTCAGTAGTAGGAAAATATTTTTGAAATTCCTTGGATTAATTTCCGGTTGAGTGTAGTCGTGTCTCCCGAGGTCGTTAAGTTCCCGTGCATGTTTGATTTCTGTATATCTTTCTTCTGTGTGTCTTTTCATATATGACCGTATGTATATATCTGTTATATAAAAACTGAGCACGGGGGACGTCACCTTTACGTCTCAGGATTGGTGACCTGGCGGTCCCTTAAGGACGTATATAAAAATTTCTTTACTTTTAGTTCTCATAGCAAGTCGTTGATATATCCACTTCGTTTTCGTTTCTTATTGAATTTTTAATTATAATACACCTAAAATTCTTCTCGACATAAGTTTTAAACAACCTTCTTAGTTTTATAGGGTCTTATTACCTTGATCACTTTGTTTCCTACTATATACTCATATAGACACGTATTTTTTACTACTACGAAATATTTACACTTGTGTATACCTCTTTACGATACCTGATAAAATTTTTTCCGTCATATTTCACACACATGAGAGACTTGTGGTGTTCCATTTGAGACATATGCCTGCATATCTATCCGTGAACCGACCCAAGGTCTTCTCCAACCGTCCTCAGACACAGAAATTCTTGAGATGGGTCGGTCGGACCCTTCCGAGAGGTCTTGACGTCCTAAACGGGTCCTGACTGACTTGACTTGACTGGAATAGAGGGAGGTCCAAAATGTGAGAGAATCGGACAAATTGTAGGTTGGAGTGGGGGTTGGTGAGTCGGGGTTAAAGTAGGAGGGTTAGACTGTAGAAGAGGAAAGGGTAGAAGAAAATAAGAGTGGTGTTGGACACTCCATCTATAATAATACCGATAATAATTATTTGCTAATTCACTTACTTGTCAATGTTTAGCTTAGAGTTGTCTTCGAGACAAAAATCGGGAAGGCTAACCTGTTAGAAGAATAGAACGACTGCAGGGAATTCCAAACGGACGTGCACCGAAGAACCGACTCCGTCGTCCCGGTCTCTGGTCTCCAGCTCGGAGACGTCGGGGTCGATGCACAGGAGGAGCAAAGAGTTCCAGGACCCTTACGAGTCGTCCTCTTCGACTTAATAGATTTTTCTTCTTCTTTCTCTGCTCCAAAGGATTCTATGAGGAAATAGTGAGTTTTAAAACAAAATACAACCCTCGTAGTCGGGTTCGATCAGTCTGGAGACCATTCTGAGGGTCACGAGACCTAAATCTCTCAAGTACAGAAGGCCTAATTTTTTTTAATGTATACATGAATATATGAGCTGTCGTTCTTTTTTCAGTGTTAAGTATCAATGCTCTCTGGGTAATTTGTTCTGGTCTACTTCTGTCCCTGTCCGGGATGAGTAGTTTATCCAACCCTCCAGGGACGGTGGTAAATCCCTGGGTGGTTGTGTCGGAGACTGTGACTATGTATGTCTCAGGAGGGATGGAAGTTCGGTGGTGAGTAGTCCAGTCAGAGATGATAAGATTGTGCTCCTTGAAGGTACAATTTCGAATCTCCGAGACTAAAACCCATAGACCAAAAAGGCAGTCGTTAAGAAGGTTCGGATGAATGGGAGACTAAAAGTCGATATTCGTTTAGAGTACCTTATTTATGGGAGTGTGATATTAATTTTCTTCTGGTTTGGTGTGAAACAACGACAAATCAGTGATTCAACACAGGCTGAGAAAAAGTTGAAGTACTTGACTTCGGGCGGTCCGAGGAGACAGGTACCCTAAAGGGTCCGTTCTTATGACCTCACCCAACGGTAAAGGAAGAGGACCCCTAGAAGGGTTGGGTTCCTAACTTGGGTTTAGAGGACGTAACCATCCACCTAAGAAATGGCGACTCGGCGGTCCCTTCGAGTGTGAAATATCTGGAATTTTTTCCTGTCTGGTGCGCTATTATACCCTACTATAAATGCTGCGACATATTGCACTCTTGTTTTCCATGGTTTGACGGCGTCTGAGACTGGTGGTGACCTGACCATAAAAGATCACTATTCTGACGTTCCCGGACATTAATTTACCATGGTTAATAACACCTAATCCTACTCAGTATGCACTAAAAACCAAGATGAGAGATAAAAGGTTTAAGAAGACATTACACGAATTTTAGAGGATTTTTAAATTCTTTTTTTTAAAACAAAGTTAAATTATTTTCTTTCGGTAGAGATGTAATAGGAATACAAAGGTCATACCTATTGATATATACAAAGATCGGGTGGAAGGAGGAGAAAAAAGGACCACCAAATCAGCGATTCCGTACAGACTGAGAACGCTGGGGTGACTGACATCGGACGGTCCGAGGAGACAGGTACCCTAAGAGGTCCGTTCTTATGACCTCACCCAACGGTAAAGGAAGAGGTCCCCTAGAAGGGCTGGGTCTTTAGCTTGAGTCCAGAGGACGTAACGTCCATCTAAGAAATGACTGACTCGATGCTCCCTTCGGGAGAAAAAAGGATTGTTTCTTCAATCCGACAAGAAGGATGAAGGACTAGGGGTTGAATGATTCTTCGATGTGACAGGTTTGTGAACCCCCATCACGACTTTTATTTGAGCTTGGGCGGGGAGGGAGGAAACCAATCTTCGTGTCCAGTTATAATATCTTGTGACTGACTATTTCGGAGGGTTCCTGGGTCGTCGGTAGTTGGATGTTTCACGAAAAAGGAGTGAAGGTCGAGTCGTGACGTGACACCTATCACAAAACAGGTAGAGACTATCAGAGTGGAAATAAAAGATCGTAGAACACGTCGAAGTACACGAACATCCACCTTTACTAGACTTTTAATTGCTGTGAACTCTAGAGGTCAAGAACCAGGACGTCGTCGAGGTCCCTACATCGTACTTACTCAACTACCCTGGCGAACGTAAAGACGTCGGACGTGAGAGGGGACTGCTTCCTGAACGTGTGCACGTTGAACCACGTAAATAGGAACTCCAACGTCATTGGTATCTCCCGAAGTGGAAACAACATCTCGTTTGTCTGGACCATGTCTTTACTTCGTTGTGATTCCTACAAACGCAAGTGACATAGAGTTCTGTCATTTCCTGCCATAGAGATTTACCGTGGGAACCTAGTAACTACCGACAATTTCAGGGGTTCCCACTTTCCGTCTACCCATATTTTATCAAGGAGGTGAGTGTAGAGAGGACACACATGAGTCACCGAGTCAGCACAAACTGAGAAACGGTGGGGTACCTGATATCAGGTGGTCCGAGGAGACAGGTTCCTCAAAAAGTCCGACCTCGTCCAACGGTAAAGGAGGATGGACTTCCCTAGAAGGGCTGGGTCCATAACTTGGTTGCAGAGAACGTGACCGTCCGTCTAAGAATTGGTGACTCGGTGGATCCTTCCGGGTGTAGAGAGGATCGACGTTGATTGTAAGTCGACGGGGAGAGACTGGAACTGAGTATCAACCGGACGGGAGGAGAGGGTTTCGGCCATCGGTTACTCACGTCCATCTTTTCCGACCTGGGACGGAGTTTCGATCTTGGAGTTTCAATCATTATAAACGAGGGTTCGGAGACACACTTAGTTCAGTTCCGGTAAGGTAGAACCAATATCGAGAGGGGAGGGTGTTAAAATGGAATGTCTAAAAAGGGTTCCTAGGGAAGAAGTTATGTCGTGTGCATGGAGTTAGGGATACAGTCGGAGACGGAGGTCCCTTTGGTTAGACCTGTCCGTCGCACTAGTCTATTAAATAATAGGTCTGTTCCCGTAAAATTTTCCTCGTGATAATTATAAACGTAACCCTGGTCTGTAACACATGGAGGACTGTTCTACGTTATCCTTTATACTGGAAAATCGTCCTTTCAGACTGTTCCGACCTTTGGGGAGTCAGGGTCCGTTTACCCCTGGTAATCAGTGGGATTGTTATATGGTGTACATGTTTTTTAAGAACGATGTATTAAGTTCGGATTTAGGTTAGTTTCGAGGTCTAGTTAGTTAAATGTCATTTAAGTCCTTGCACAATTTACTATGATCTCCTTGTGTAGTCAGTTTGGATTTTACACCCGTTAAGATGACCTGTGTTTACTGGTCTACTGGTCCCTGACTATGGTGTTTACTGTAGTTTCTTGTTCCCCCACCAACAGGTTCCTGTCTCTCCACCTGCTACCCACTTTGTCGTCTTCCCTTAACTCTCCATGTTCGAAGGGCAGAACTTCCTTCAGTGTGTTTATATTATATGTCGTATTTTTATACCAGTTATGACATACCTTACTACGGTAGGTTGTGTAATAACTAAGTGACCTGTATGTACTTGAACCCGTTTGGACCCCAGTGTTTCTCAGTCTATGTTGAACCGCTGACTTGTTGTTGTTTTTAACATACCTCTGTCTGCCAATAATCTGAATAAACCACTAGTAAAGTATTACATAAATTTGTAATACGTACACTTTGATTGCATGATGAATGACATGTAGTTAATATAGAGTTAGTTATTTAAAAATTTTACCGAAGGATGGACGTTAACACTACGGTTAAAAGACTTTACTTGTGTGTTAAAATCACGTTAAGGATGAAGGGGGTTTCTTAAGGATATTTGGTCAAAATCGTTAAATTTACTGACATTTTTGCATAGATTTTTTCCTTTGTTCACTCTTAGCTAATTTCCCTTTTGCTAACTTTTTCTGAATTCCCGCATCTCTGAGTATTGTAGTATAGAATTTTATATTATATGGAAGTAATTTGTCATACTATGACCAAGGTCTTACATGTCCTCTAGTTTCTTTTATCTAGGGTCTAGATCGGGGGTATAGTCTTATTAGATAAGGAAGTTCTATACAATTTCAACTCGTTATCTAGGTATTCCCGAATTATGAGGGAACATCTTCTGAATGGTTTGTAAGACTAAAACACTCAAAAAATGTAAAAATAAACTTACGAAAATAAAAAAAAATTTCACTAAGACCAAAGGATAAAGAAGAACTTAGTTATAACTGTACGTTATAAAAAGATCTCTAAACGGGTAAAGTACTTTCAAAAGTTTACATAGTCGTTTCATATAAAAGTATAAAGGTTACACACACAAAAGGTTGTGGTGGTTCGTTAAGAGTCACCTGTGACTGGTCCATGAGTGTTTAAATTGAGTTCAGACTGTACTAGAGGTCCTCTGTCTGAACCTCACCGCAGTCTAGTGTGTCCAATTCCCGATCCCGAACCAGGGTGTTCGGGTCCTGAAAGGACCATCGAGTCAACCATTTTTTTTTTAGACGGACGTCACGTCCTCTGGGTCCAAGCTAGGGACCTAACCTTTCTAGGAGACCTCTTCCTTATCGTTCCGTGAGGTCATAACAACGAACCTTTTAGGGTACCTGTCTCCTCGGATCGTCCGATGTCAGGTAACCTAGTGTTCCTGTGCTGAATCGCTGGGTTGGTGGTGAGTGCTCGGACGGGAGTGAAGTCTATGTTTAGTATTCAGGTCCAACTGTGGACACGAAGACTAGAAAGTCGATGTCTAATCTTCAAGGGTGTTGGGGAAGGGACACAAGTTAATTAAACGATCTTTCCGAGTGTATTGAGTTTCTGTATAAAATGAACGATTTAAAGGTCAAATAATAGGGACACCTGACGTCGGATGGTCCGAGGAGACAGGTACCCTAAAGGGTTCGTTTTTATGACCTCACTTAGCGGCAAGGGAAGAGGTCCCCTAGAAGGACTGGGTTCCTAGCTTGACCGCAGAGGATCTGGAGGAAGACGTGACCGTCCGGTCAAGGAATGGTGATCGTGGTGGCTCCTTCGTAGTTGCCTATATTGAGTCCTTGTCGACCTACCCTCTCTGTGTTTCCCGTACCCCCTTCCCACGTCAAAGGTCTGAGAGATACCGGTGGTGAGAGGGTCCTGGAGATGCACAAGTGGTCGGACTTTCGAGAGATTTCGGGTAGGAAAACCCCAAAATGACTGTGAAGGAACTAATTTAGTGACCGGTGACCATTGACTTGAGTTGTAGCTCCGGGCGATGGGAGGGTCCTGACCCGCACCCTGACTTTCAAGGTTGGAAGATTAGTACATTAACCAAGAATCCCTTTGGTCAGGGGTACAGTGGATCCTTGAAAAGTTTTCAGTAGTGTACTTGTATTGTTTTCATTACAAAATAACGAGAGTTGTAAGTCCTTTAAAGTTTTCAAAATCCTTGAGACGCGGTCTCTGTCTATACTTTTCGTTTATTTATAAAGAATAATATTTAGTATTATAGTGTTATAAACCCGAAGGGTCCACCGTGATCACCATTTCTTGGACGGACGGTTATGTCCTCTTCATTTTCTACGTCCGAGGTAGGGACCCAGTCCTTCTATGGGACCTTCTCCCGTACCGTTGTGTAAAGTCATGAGGACGGACCTCTTAGGGTACCTGTCTCCTCGGATCACTAGGTATCAGGTATCCCAGCATGTCTCAGTCTGTGCTGACTTCGTTGAATCGTACAGGTATGTGTGACACTATGCACCGGGGCGACAAAAACCCACCCACCCCCCCCGCGGTGTACCGTACGTCCTAGAATCAAGGGGATAAGGTAAGTCCCTACCTTGAACACGGGGAACGTTACCTCCACGTCCCAGGATTGGTGACTTGGTGACCCCTTCAGGGTGGGGAATACTACAAAATGTTTATGACCTGGACGTGACACATGACTTAGAAACCGTCTCTCCATTTTTCCCTAGNTAAGGTAAGTCCCTACCTTGAACGCGGGGAACGTTACCTCCACGTCCCAGGATTGGTGACTTGGTGACCCCTTCAGGGTGGGGAATACTACAAAATGTTTATGACCTGGACGTGACACATGACTTAGAAACCGTCTCTCCATTTTTCCCTAGTAGTCCATAAAAGTGTGTACTCTGCGCTCCATGGTAAAGACGGAGTGGGTGGACGAACAGGTACCAGGGACGACCGATTCACCGGCACAAAACGCGGTGTACTGACACGATACACGATTCAACGGAGTCAGCACAGGTTGAGAAACGCTGGGGTACCTGACATCGGGTGGTGCGAGGAGACAGGTACTCTAGGAGGTCCGTTCCTATGACCTCACCCAACGGTACGGGAGGAGGTCTCCTAGAAGGGATGGGTCCCTAGCTTGGTCACAGAGTAATACAGAGGACGTAACCGTCCACCCAACAAATGGTGATCGCGGTGGACCCTTCGGGGGTACTGTGTGTGGTGGTCGAAGTCTACTAGTCGGACTTCCGTCCGAGGACAGTATTTACATCGGTTGGGGAGTCGGCGAGTGTCTTGTGACTGTATGTCATTATACTGTTCTACTCCGACCTGGGTCCTGTGAGTCCCTCTTCGGTATTTCTTTTTTTAAGTCATGCAAATTGTTATATTTTTGCGATTCAAAGATAATCAGTTTTTTTTTTTTTAGGTATTTGTGATTTCCATTTATCTTGACCGTGACAGGGCATCCACGGCGTGGGAGGAGAGGGAAGGACGGTTCGTGGACGAGGTCGACGACGACCCTGACGTAGTCCGTTGTACCGACCTTGCTTAGACCGAGCACTGTATGGTTTGGACCGAAGTCTTGGACTTTAGTCTTTCGTGTACCTGTGGCTCATCTTCGGACAGTCGGGGATTCCGACTGAGGTCTGAAGACTCATATCTGACGACGGACCTCCCGTCGGAGATGGTCGATGGTTAAAGACTCGAGATGGGTAAAAACTCGATGGTTTCTAAGATCGAGTTTGGAGGGCGGAAGACTTAAAGAAGGGACATCTGGGACTTTAAGGAGACTCAATTTCCCCCTAGTGTTAGTACTCGATAAGACAAAAGGATTGTAGGAGGGAAGAAGGGTAGGGGAAAGACCGTTCCACACACACACACACTATTCAGCAAAGCCAGTGCAGACTGAGAAACGTTGGGATACCTGATATCGGGTAGCCCGAGGAGACAGGTACCCTAAAAGGTCCGTTCCCATGACCTCACCCAACGGTACGGGAGGAGGTCCCCCAGAAGGACTGGGTCCCTACCTGGGACACAGAGGAATACAGAGGACTTCACCGTTCGTCCAAGAAATGGTGATCACAGTGGTTGTATCTTTCACAGATACTGTCTTAGTAACACGATCTAATCTTTTGAGATGAAAATTAACCTCTGGAGAACATTATAGAAGAAACCACTAAGGTTGAGAAAACAAACTTTTTAAGAAACACATATCGAATTGTCTATGTTCACACGATTAAAACGGTAATATCGTCAATATTACTCATGAAAAATTCGTAAACTTTGATGTAATACCTCAACGTTTCGTTAATTTTAATTATAGATTTTAGGGGGTTTTATTTACCCCCACTTATGAACATTGTTTACACTGGGTTTTTCCCTAAACATCAATTTCTATAGAATACTTAATTGTCTTTTTCTGTTTACGGATCTATCTTTTTGGTCGTTTTCATATTTGTCCATTAAATGTTTTGGCTCCGAAGTATTAGTCTGTTTTGATTTGAGTTTAGACGGTAAATGACACTGGAACCCGTTCAATAAATTAGTTTGGAGTCAACGGAGTGGATATTTTACCCCTGTCCGTATGAAATGAGTAATCAATGATTATCGAATTCTATTAACTTGATAGTTATGAATCGTAAATCATTCTTGATTTTTTTTTTTTTAAGGTATTTGGTAATAATAATAAAGACAGGGTATGTCCAGGTAGTGAGGAACATACAGTTTCACATAGTTTCGGGTTATTTTGGTCTCAGGTCCTTCCAGTGGTGATATGGTGTGAACGGGGGAAGGGGAGTCCGACAGGACCCGTTCGTTTGTAAACTACAAGAAGGGGCTGAAAAAACGAACCACTGAGTGGAGACCATCTTCCGTCCCCAGTAAGACATTTTCGTCCTGGGCTTCGACCCGGAGCAACTCTGGTTTGTCAGGGACAAAAAAGTCTTGGACCTACAACTGTCCGCACACCTATAGTACTCTTTCCCACGTCCACCTGGATCTTGGTGTTTCCAGACCTAGTCTCCGGGTCTACTCCTACCTCGGTCTAGCGGTTTAGGGATAGGATCCCACCGAAAGTTGATGTCAGACCGCACATAGGACACACAATCAGCGAGTCAGCACAGGCTGAGAAACGCTGCGATACCTGATATCGGGCAACGGTAACGGAAGAGGTCCCCTAGAAGGACTGAGACCCTAGCTTAGGGGTAGAGGGCGTAACGTCCGTCTAAGACGTATCGTCCGTCTAGGAAATGCCAGGTTCGGTGGTCCCTTTGGGACCTGGGGGAATGCCAGATCATTCGAGACTATTATTCTTTCGACCCTATTTCATTGAGGGGAGGGTTTCGGTAAAGTGCGACTTGTTTCTGTGAAATACCGGTTCCCCTGGGAGAGGGGGTCAGTGGACGAAACTGCCTCCCAGGGTCGGCCACCCCAGCCGTCTGCAGACGTGACCGGAAGAGGTGAGGTTTGCCGACGGGTCGGGTGGTAGGGGGTTCGAATTTTTGTTACGTACGGAGGAGGGGGTGGGTGAAGCCCCGCGAGCTCAGCTGGTTCCTTCTTACCTCAGTCCTCCGTCTGAGTTTGCTGGAGGGTGTTTAGTGGGGTGGGAGGCAAAGGGCCGCCCCCAGCTGGATCTAACGCGCAAGATTTGGGTGTCTCGTGTCTGGGAGAAGACGATTTTGACACAAATTCACCCTTCTCGGCTGGAGAAGCTGTTTCCTAGGCACTTAAGGTGCCCCAGGCATTTACCGACGTTTTTCCGGGGACCTCCTTTCCTTGAGTTTAGGACTAAATAGGGCCGGGACTACACCTCTTGACCCCCGCCCCTCCCCCTTCTTCGACGTTTAAACCCCGCCCCCCTCCGCCTCTCTCCACCAACTCTTTGGGTTTAACTCTGCTAGAAGGCAGAGCAAGGAGTCGACCCTCGCGCCCCCTCCGGAGGTGGGCTTCCTGCGCCTCCCCGTGGAAGGCGCCCGAAGGGAAGCCGGGAAGGTCTTCTCCAGCAGGCCGGGCCTAGCTGCTGGCGGCAAGAGGAAAGGAAGACCCAGGGCGAGGGCCGACCTGCCCAGTCCGGGCGCCGGGGGCGCGCCTCAGGAAGCGCAGGGCGGGCGGCGGGGCGGGGCCGGGCGGGCCGGGCGTCGGAGTGGTCGTCAGCGCCAAGCCCGTGAACGGGACGTACACCGCCGCCGTCTCCACGTCGACCAGCGTCGGGACCGTGAGCGGCGCGACCATCGCCCGTGTCTCCGCGCGCCTCCTGTGCCGGTGGTGGGCGGTCCGGCGGCCCGGCGGCGGCGGCGGGCGCGGCCGGCGGTGGAGCCGGAGCCGCAGGGTGCCCGGGAGCGCGTGGAGGTGGAGGACGTCGTCCTTCGCCAGCCCGGGTCGGACCGCGTCGTGCAGGGCGTCGGCCCGGAGCCTCTCGAGGTGCACCGGCGCGTCCAGGACGTCCTTGTACGCCGGCGGCACCCGCGTGTCCTGAAACCACTCCTTCCTCGTGTGCCACCCGAGGCGGTACCAGCGCCGGACCGAGGGACACGCCTTTAGGCTCCGCCTGTCTGAGGAGGGTCAGTGCAGGTGCTGAAGTTTGGGCCAAGGGCCCTTCCCGGACCCTTTCCCGCCCGCTCCCCGCCGGCACGCTCTCTTGTCGGGACCCTGGGACCCGGTAGTCCCCGAGTCTAGTCCGCTCCTGTCAGGACTAGGCCGCGGACGACACCCAGTCCGTGGGAAGTTCCAATTCAGGAGTGGAGCTCCCTGAAGCCTCCCTTAACCCTCTATGATCATTCCCGACGGACCATCCGACGTCAGGTACCCCAGCGATTCTCAGTCTGCACTGACTCGCTGAATTGAAAGAGAAAAGTGGAAGTACGTAACGTCTTCCTTTACCGTTGGGTGAGGTCACAAGAACGGACCTCTTAGGGTCCCTCCCCCCTCGGACCACCCGACGGCAGATACCCCAGCGTGTCTCAGCCTGTGCTGACTTCGCTGAATCCTCGTCGTCGTCATTCCCGACGTTTTTTTTACCTTGTCCATTACACCATCTTCCACTTATCGACCCGCCGGAATCCCTCCGCTAGAGTCTTGAATCGGTGATCGGTATCCACCGAAAACCCACGAACTTTACACTGGCCAAACGTCACCCTACACACTTTATATGTATACGACCTGAACCTTCGAAATCTTACGTCTTTGACATTTTAAAATATAATTGCTACAATTTAACTATTATAAATTTATTTTACAATATTAAAGTAGACAAAGAAAGTGAAGATTCCGTCGATACTCTTTTACATTTTAATGTGTGCTTCGAGTGAATTACAAAGACAATCTGTCGTGACCAAATCTGGACATCCAAACAATTTACAACCACCGAATGAGGAGAGACAGAGAAACATTGGGGTCCCTGACATCGGGCGGTCCTTATGTCAGACAAGTACCTTAAGAGGTCCGTTCTTACGACCTCACCCAACGGTAAGGGAAGAGATCCCCTAGAAGGGGTGGTCCCTAACTTGAGTCCAGAGGACGTAATATCCGTCTAAGATATGGCAGACTCGGTGGTCCTTTACAAACAATTTCTCGAAAAACGGGTTCCGGTACGACTAAATTACTCGTAAAAAACTCGGTTGAGAATTACGTCGGTACCTCATGACTCTACCTATTTTGTACTAACTCCTTGAGCGGACTAACTCAACGACAGAACGTTCCATCAACACTTCTAATTTATTCAATTACCGTGCACTTCTTCGATTTCTCTTTCAGGTGACCGATCTACGAGTTTCTAGAAAAGACGGTACAATTCTTTCAACCTGAAGGTCTGAAACCCTTCGTTGACTTCCTTAGAGTCGACCCCTCACTAGGGAGACCGATCTTACGACGGGCCGTAGTAGCGGACCGATCTTACGAGGAGCCGTAGTAGTAGCGGAGCGTGAGATCTTAATGATCAGAAAAACAGTAAGTTTTGACTCGAATTTACAGAAGAGAAACCATTCCGGAAAGGATTGAGGTGAGATTTCATCGTGGGACCAGAGACCTACCTTGAATAGTGAGTACAAAAAGAAGAATAAATATATAAACATCTTAAGTTCGAACACTCTCGTCCTTAAAACACAAGGAACGACATAGGGGTCGTGAATTTTTGTCACGGACCGATCCCCGAAGGGAGCACCGAGTCACCATTTCTTAGGTGGACGGTCACGACCCCTGTGTCCAAGAGAGGGACCAGGTCCTTCTAGGGTACACGGTTCTTCGTTGATTCGGTACTCGGTGTTGATGACTCGGGTGTACACCGTTGATGACTTTGGGTACGTGGATCTCGAACACGAGGTTTTGTTCTCCTTGGTGAGGTTACTCTTCAGATGTGTAACGTTGATTCCGGAAGTACGTCGTTACTTCTGGGTCGTGTCGGTTTTTATTTATTTTTTTATTTAGAATTTTTTTTCTTTGTTGTCACGAACCGATATAACATCCTACACAAAAAATACTAATAAATTATAAGATAATATTGTAATAATATATATTATAATGTATATTTACAATAAACTAAATTATGAATAAAAACCGACACGACCCAGAAGTAACGGTGAGCTTCCAAAAAATATCAACATCGATGATCCCCGAGGAGAAGTAACGTCACGCGTCTGAAGAGTGACGTCGCCGAAGAGAACAACGTCTCGCGTCCGAAGTTATTAACCTCGTGTGTCCGGGTCATCAACACCGTGTGCCCGAATCGACGAAGAACCGTACACCTTAGAAGGATCTAGTCCCTAGGTTGGTAACAGGGAACGTGACCGTCCGTCAAAAAATTGGGCACATGATGGTCCCTTCAGGGTCCTATCCACAAAAATTAATACAAAAACAAAAAAAAATTTAATCATCATTTGTTAAAAAGTTCGTCCTTTAATCTTCTAGCACTTTATTCGTGGGTATATATAGTTAAAGGAGCTCAACATTTTAGAATTGTGAAACAGGACAAAATACACGGACTGACAAACCCGACTCTTAAATATTCGAAGTTAAACATCTATAAAGATCTATGAAGTTAGGATTTATGAAGTAATCCGTACTGAAATTTTTTACCATTAAAGGGATGTATTAGAAATAAAAGTATTAATTTTTCATAGACAGTAAAAGGACTTGTGAAGATTACACCCTATCTACAAAACCTTTCTAGAGACCGGTATTATTTCTTACCTAAAGATCTTTTGGTTCTGTCTTTATTCTTTTTTGTCTTCTCTTTGTCGACTTCCTAATAACAGAATTAAAAATAACACAACTCAAACGTCACCTACCAGGTACCCTTCTACGAGCCACCCGACAACTTAAATGTCCAGTTCTCGAATTCTTTCTAACTTCTCTTATAACTAAACTCACAGTAGTCTCATATTCCTTTAACCTCGAAACTGTCAACTATTCGAGTGAGTCGTGTTTATTTCTTTTCGTCTCCACCCTCCTAGCTTGGAACCCCTCATCGTTGTAGTTTGTAAAGACTTTTTACACTCTCGGACGATACTGTTTATTTGTTTATCTTGTATATTGATTTACCTTTTTGAGTTTTGTAAACGAACTAAACTACAGTGAAGATATATAAACTCACACCCACGAAACTGTCACTACCCAACCGATATATAATAAAATAAAGGTAACTCCAGGTTTAGTTTACCGTCAAAATGGAAGTGAAATTAGTATAGATACCTGTACTCAAACCCATTTGAGGCCCTCAACCACTACCTGTTCCTCCGGACCGCACGACGCCAAGTACTCCAGCGTTTCCCAGTCTGGGCTGACTCACTGACTTGACGTGGCTTGACTTACGATGGTATAAAGGGTCCACCGAGTCACCATTTCTTAGTCGGACGGTCAGATCTTCTGTACCCAAGGCAGGGACTCAACCCTTCTAGGGGACCTCCTCCTTCAACGTTGGATGAGGTCATAAGATCTGACCTCTTGACGGTACCTGTCTCTTCGGACCGTCCGATGTCAGGTACCCCAGTGTCTCTCAGGACGTGTCGACTCGTCGCGTACGACGGTATGTCTACCAAAGACAGAGGTAGGTTTCGAAACACTAATTTTTGTTTACCCACCCTGAAGGACCGTCAATTCTTCACGATCACGGTTCAGTGAAGTCAGCACAGGTTGAGAGACGTTGGGGAGCCTGACGTCGGGCGGTCCGAGGAGACTGGTGCCCTAAGAGGTCCGTTCTCATGACCTCACCCAACGGTAAAGGAAGAGGTCCCCTAGAAGGGTTTGGTCCCTAGCTTGGGCACAGAGAAAACAGAGGACGTGACCGGCCGTCCAAGAAATGGTGATCGCGGTGGACCCTTCGGGATCTTCGACGGACGGTTACGTCCCGTGTACCCAAGCGCGGGACCAGGTCCTTCTAATGTGTACGGGACCCCGTTGATTCGGGTACGGGATCTCGGGCACGAGACTTTGTTCTCTTCCGTTGTACTAATCTGCGGGTGCGAAAGACGTTGATCTCTTCCGTGTGTACGTCATTGTTTCTGGGTCACGGTGGTTTTTACTTATTTTTATGAGGAAGGAATTTTTTTTTTTCTTCTCACCTCTTTCTTAAAACTTCCGCAATGATTAACCTGTTGAGACGACTAGTAAATGCAAAAATCGACGGAGGGTGACCGGGACAAGGGTGAGGATTCCCCACAGTCGTCAAAGGTGACAGAGGGAGAGGGGATTTGTCTTCTACATGGTTGGGTGACGCCCGAAGAGGTAGTGGTGGTGGGCCAGAAGGGGACCGCCATACGATTTCCGAGGAACCAGTGACTCAGGTCCTTACTACTTCGACCTTCCCCGTTGAGTGTAGGAAATCGACGGGAGGAGGGGGTGACTTTCTTGTTCACAGACGTCCACTGATAGAACATCCTCTATGGACCTTTATCTCGTTTATGTTCGTCACCTCGGCTTCAATCATAAATAAAAGAACATAATCTTGGAGTTTACCTCGACCCTCCTCTTGTTCTTCTTTATGTTGAGTCGATGACTTAATATTCTTCAACTTGAAATAAGTTGTTTTAAATAGGTCACATAGTTCGTGAGTCGACCCATACGTCACACCGTGTCACTTGTCCTGTCCGACTGAGCCGAGAGTACCTCGAATGTGAGATTGCGCTTTTCGCCTGTTGAAATTCAGTCTGTCCACGATTTTTATTAGTTTCGTTCTACGTTTCACAAAATTTTTGGTCCCTACATCCTCCGTTCGTAGGTTAAATTAGATATCCTCCTGAGTAATACCTCCTATCATTAGATTTCTACGATCCATAATTGACTCACTGAGCATGACACCAGAAAACCTTTAACTACCGAACAACCAAAACATTATTAACGTCCGAAAATGACCGTAACTCACCTACGCCGATCCCTACTCTACGGGGATACCACATACCCAGTCAGGGTATGTTTCTTCTGAATAAGCCATGAGATATGCTGAAAGATTCCAGGATGATCTGTGAATATATCCTAGGTATCGAGCGGACTTTCCTATATTAAGAAAAAAAGGAGAATCTGTTAGACAGTAACCAGAACAGGACGATTTGAATAAAGTTAATTCTATTAAAGCAAGAAGGGGATTGATGTATGTCTTTTCTATATACCAGATAATACTGAATAGGATTATGACCAAAAGTAAGACCACAGTGGATATGAAGATTAGAAAGGTCATGAAGAAATATCCTTCATCGGAGGCTAGCTGAGAATTTAGGTTTGGATAAGTAATAGTCATCTTCATTTATAGATAAAGTACTACAGCATATCGCACCAGTACGACCTCGTAAATATATGACTATAAGTAAAATAGTAGTAATGTTTAAAGAACGGAAGACAAAGAGGTAATATTATCAATCCCATTATTTAACTAATAAATTCTTCTTTTAAGTACATCTAACATCATAAACTTAGTAGAGTCCTATCGTTTCCCCTACAATAGTATGTTTAATAAACGAGACTTTTACCACTTATCTAGACTATTCCAAACAACAACGGTAGTATTACGCCCACCCCCTCTCCCGCGATGACCGTAAATAATACACTCTCGCTTCATACGACTGGTAGAACGTCACGTGACCTGTCGACGAATGTCATTCCTTAACGAGACGTGGGATATGCTTACATCTTACAGAGTGATCTGTAAGCACATACTGGATGTCGAGCGGACGTTCTTATATCATGAAGGAATAAAAGAGGTAAAGCTGTTAGACATCTAAAGGAGAAAAAAAAAAAATCTAAAAATTTGAAAAAAACCAGCCCGGTGTACCGTATACCCTAGAACCAAGGGACTGTTCCCAAACTTGGGTACGGGGGACGTCACCTTCGAATTTCGGAATTGGAAACCTGACGGTCCCTTCATTCAGGGACCACCTCGGGAAATTTCGGTCTCAACATCTCTAGATTATATTTTAGTTGAGATTACGATTAATTAAAAATATTGTATAGACGACCTTCATTAATATTGTACTTTACAACCGCTGACCATACCTTACAACTTTTAACCTTCCTTTTGGGAGTAGGTATTATTCTTTCCTTGAGAACCAGGTCCGTGGAGTCGACGAGATTTTTGACTAACACGATGTTAAGGTGTGTTAGACAATATAAATCTTTTTCTTCGGGGAGCGTCCACGCTCCGAACAAACGTCGTGACAAGGAAGCAGGACTAAGACAGAGGGTTCCTTTGATTGGAGTGGAGGAGTCCCCCGGACACGAAGCCATCTTACCGGGATTAACGGACCACTCGAAGTTGATTGTGTCGCTTGTTGATGTTGTCGTGAGCCTAAATAGTCAGCACTAACACACCTAGACCAATGACGTTGAGCCAGGTGGGTTTTATGGTCGTGAAGTACATACAGACTGGACTTTTTTTCGGAAGAGACATTAGTATAATCAATCTTATATTTACAGATGAAACGGGTTTACCCGTCAATTAAGGTCAACCAACGACGCGAGACTCGGTATGAATCGTCGAGAAAAATAACGTAAAGTCTTTCGCAGTTGAACCTACTTCATGACATTTATTTGCATCTCTATTTCTTTACGTACGGGAGTTTAGTCAGAGTGGTCTCTATTCCATGTCATGACGTCAATACAGAACGATCGTAAATTTAACGGGACTGTAAAGGTGGGCGGCGTTGATATGAGGATACATAAAAGGGGGTCGAAAGGTGTTAAAAGGTTCCGACATGACAGAATACAGGAATTAAAAATCTAAAGTGAATTTAAAGGGTTTATTTAAAAGAAAGTTAAATTGGCTTTGTTTTGGTTTAGTACGTTAGTTGATTCTCATCAACCCCCTCTCTTCCAACGACGTAATTGTCTTCAAAATCTTCACTCAGAAATGGTCAATGTAGATCCATTACTCACTAAGGGTTTGAATACTGTGTAAAGTTAGGAGAAGAACCGCCAGTTGGGGTTTTTTCACTAAATCAACCTCACCACACATTAGACCTGTGATTTTTTTTTTAGAAATTAACAAAAATTCCGACGTGCGTGACGCGTCGTACGGTCCAGAATCAAGTCCCCAGCTCGGGCACGGGGATGGAACCCTCACGTGTCGGAATTGGTGTGATCCCTTCAGGGGACCTGTCACCCCAACAAATCGCGAAGGATCTACTAAGTTTACACGTCGTTTCAAACCCTTGGTGATTAGGTTCCGTAAATATCCTCTCTTTTGTATTCACATTGATAATAGAAACACCTTCTAGCCCAAGAAATTCACTTGTCTTACCAATACTGTAGGAAATGCTCCGACATCGGTAGTAAAGATTGATTAGTGCGTCCCAAAGAGACCAAAGAGACTAAAGAGATCAAGCCATATAAGTTAGTGTATAAGACCCATTTAGACTAGAAAGACTTTCTACTGTTTTTGTCTCCCTAAGTTAGAACATAGGTGTGTCGACAGTATGGCGCCTCCCCCTGAGACCATTGGGTATACCGGAAGTTACTTTAAAGGTTGGTCCTGAGCCCGATGTTTGTATTGCTACAAAAACCTTAGTTTGCCCATTAAAAATACCCTTGATTACCGTAGAGAACACTTCATCAAAGGATCTTTATTAGTCTTCTTTTTCCAATTCTTAATAATATTTTCTTCCATACATCAATATTCTAATAAATGTGTACTAGTCTACTGTCCGTAACTGGTTCATATACAGTCGTTATGGAATAACTATGATTATTGAAAGGAAACATGAATCCTTTTGCAAATAATACGTTCATGTGAACTTATGCCACATATTGGACTGTTAATTGTCTTTGTAAACGTTGAGATACCTTAAGTGTCCATGTTACAACTCGGTGACCCATGTTATTGGTTGACAACTATAGTGTCATTAGGTCAAGTACGTTCGTTCAACTCAACATTGATTATTTGGTTTCTATGAGGTTGTTTCCGGTAAAATATAACACATGTAAAATTCCTTCTTTGTAGTAAATGATGACACCCTTCCAGGACCCCTTTCCTTTTCCCTCTCTCCTCTCTATACTGTACTCGGTTGTGAACTGGGACCGTCTCGACCAGTCTGCGAGTTAGATAGCAGGAGTTGATGTTCTGTTGGAGACTATTAGTGACTATAGAGGTGTGAGTGGTCTCGTTGTTGGCAAAGGACTGTTTAAGTTTAAAGGATAAAAATAAAAATAATAAGGGTTCCCTTGCTTTATTGGAGAACTGTTCCCACTTTCTCCTCTCGCCTTTTCGACCGAATCTTGAGTTGTAAGTTTTTTGATTCTAGTACCGTAGACCAAGGTAGTGAAGTACCCTTTATCTACCCCTTTTTCTTTGTCAATGTCTAAAATAAAAGAACCCGAGGTTTTAGTGACACCTACCACTGACGTCGGTAATTTAATTTTCTACGAACGAGGAACCTTCTTTTCGATATTGTTTGGATCTTTCGCATGATTTTTCGTTTCTGTCGTCAAACGATTGTTTCCAGGTATATTAGTTTTGATACCAAAAAGGTCATCAGTACATATCTACACTCTCAACCTGGTGTTTTTCTGACTCGTAACTTCTTGACTACGAAAGGTTAACAAGTCAAGTCAAGTCAGCGAGTCAGTACAGGCTGAGAAACGTTGGGGTACTTAGCGTCGTGCGGTCCGGAGGGACAGGTAGTGGTAGAGGGCCTCAAGTGAGTCTGAGTGCAGGTAGTTCAGGCACTACGGTAGGTCGGTAGAATAGGAGCCAGCAGGGGAAGAGGAGGACGGGGGTTAGGGAGGGTCGTAGTCTCAGAAAAGGTTACTCAGTTGAGAAGCGTACTCCACCGGTTTCATGACCTCAAAGTCGAAATCGTAGTAAGGAAGGTTTCTTNAATCGTAGTAAGGAAGGTTTCTTTAGGGTCCCAACTAGAGGAAGTCTTACCTGACCAACCTAGAGGAACGTCAGGTTCCCTGAGAGTTCTCAGAAGAGGTTGTGGTGTCAAGTTTTCGTAGTTAAGAAGTATCATATAAGTTTTCGTCTCTGTAATGAAACGGCTGATTCCAGGCAGATCAGTTCCGATACCAAAAAGGACACCAGTACATACCTACACTCTCAACCTGACACTTCTTCCGACTTGCGGCTTCTTAACTACGAAAACTTGACACCACAACCTCACCACGACATCTTTTGAGAAGTCTCAGGGAACCTGACGTTCCTCTAGTTTGGTTAGCTAAGATTTTCTTTAATTGGGACTTATAAGCAACTTTCCTGACTACGACTTCGACTTCGAGATTATGAAACCGGTGGACTACGTTTCTAGACTGAGTAACCTTTTCCGGGACTACGACCTTTTCTGACTCCCACCTTCTTCCCCCGTTGTCTCCTACTCTACCAACCTACTGTAGTGACTGAGTTATCTGTACTCACACTCGTCTAAAGGCTTCTATCACCTCCTGTCTTCTCGGTCTGCACGAAGCCAGGTACCCCAACGTTTCTTAGTCTGTACTGAATTGTTGACTTGTTGTCTTTTACAGAAAGACGGGTAACTTCCTTTTCTCAGATATAACGTTTTAGACTATAAGACACTTCTTAATTAACTATTTGATAATGAACAACGGAATTCCACTCGTTAAGAAACCACTAACAAACCAACCCAAAGACCTAAAAACTCAACGTACTTCCTTAAATCCTTGTTTTTGTTTCGGTTTTTCTAAACCACACTGGTCGTACCGGACACTACCCTTTTCTGGAGTAGAGGAAACTAATCTTAGGTAGTCACCGTTCTCTTCCCTACCTGTATCCAGTCGTTCTCGGTACCGGTCTTGACTCATCGTTGCCATCTGTTTCAGTAGTTGTTCTCTCTTCTGAAACGTTCTAGATGCTCCACGAGACCAGAGGTGTGGGGTGGGAAGGGTATTTCGTGTCTTCTGTCCTTCCTTCGTCCCGATTTCACGTCCTTGGTTCAAGGTGTCACTGAAGGGTGAGATTAAACCTTTAAAGTCTAATTGTACTCGAATAAAAAAGAGGTCCTTACGTTTTCGGACGTCCATGACCAATTATGTTTTATTATATAGAGTATTATCCTCTCACATGTCATCTCGGTTCACAACCGAGAGGAACAAGTCGAAGAGATAAGGTATGTTTGGAAAAGGTATAAACCACAGTACTGAAGGTACATTCTTGGTCAGTTTTAATAAGAGTGTCTATCTACGGTGCAACAACGCAGAACGACGTGTTTTATCCTAAACGAGAAGAGAGAAGTAGAGGTAAAAGAACGATTATGCCTTTTACATTCTGAATTGTACCTCTTGTAAGGAGTGGGTGAGGTCAATTATTGTATTTAGGGTTGATTTCAGATTAATAGCATTTTAACATAAGGTGGTCGAAAGTCTTACCTCGATGATTGTAATTCCGTTGTCGATATTTTTTTTTTTATGTACTTTTGAAAATTTACTATCTACGTACTTTCGTAAATTAACATTTCGATTTTGACTTTGTCTCTTCAAACTCGAATGTGATACTTTTGTGTTGATCTCTAACTTTTTTGACAACTGGTGGTTTTATTTTTTCACTTATATTTAGAAGTTTCTATCCAGAAGTGATTAGGAAAGTTTGAAATACAGTTCTCTTCGGGGTATTCCACCGGTGGGTGGAAAATTTTCGGAAGTTCTCGACACTCAAGACCTGGAAGAAATAGAAAAGTTAGAACTTTAAAGAGTACCTTCGAAATTTTACTAGTGAATGAAATCGTATAAGACCTCATAACAATCCCTAAAGTTCGTTGACTTTCTTTAAATTTTTATACATTTACACTTCGTCCTTTGTGAATTCCGTACTACCCCGAAGGGAACACCGAGTTGACCATTTCTTAGGTGGACGTTACGCCCTCTGGACCCAAGCTAGGGACCCAACCCTTCTAGGGGGCCCCTTCCCTTGCCGAGGGATGAGGTCATAAAACTGGACCTCTTAAGGTACCTGACATATCAGGTGCTCCAGCGTTTCTCAGCCTGTGCTGACTCGTTGAAAGTGAAAGTGAGGTACAGGGATACACCCGAAGCGTCCACCGCGATCACCATTTCTTGGACGGACGGTTACGTCCTCTAGGTTCTCTGACCCTCAAGCTAGGGACCCAGTCTTTCTCGGGGACCTCCTTCCGTACCGTTGGGTAAGATCATAAGAACGGGTCTCTTAGGGCACCTGTCTCCTCTGACCTCCCGATATCAGGTATCCCAAGGGTTCTTAACCTGTGCTACGTCACTGAATCGTGTCGTGTACAGGTATACACACCGGTAGATACGGTACCTCATGGGAACGGTCGGGAGACTGTCGTCCATCCTATTCGACCGAATCCCAAAGGTGTAGACTATCAAGGAAGGTCACTACTTGATCTACCGGGCCTCGGGTAGACAAGTTCCGATCGTCTCGTAATCGGACTTCCGTTTGCCTCGTGTGCGGGGAGGGTCGGGGTGTGGGGGTCCACACACTAAGTCAGGTCACTGGGCCACTCAAGAAACGAATTTCGGTCACGTCCTCGTCTCCGTTACCTCCATGGGTTCCTCGGGTCCGTCTCATCGGACGTGGGTTTCGATCCGAGACTACATCGATTTACTAGGTCCTTCTCAGAACGGGGACCTGAAGGGACCACTAGGACACCAATTGTTAGGCGGACGGTTACGTCCCCTGTACCCAAGTTAGGAACCAGGTCCTTCTAAGGTGTACGACGTCCCGTGGATTCGGGCCGTGGTGTTGATGACTTGAGCACACGACGCTGATGACTTCGGACGTACGGGATGTCGGGTACAAGACGTTGTTCTCTTCCGGTGACGTTACTCTTCGAACACATGGTGTTGATCTCTAATCGGAGACGAACGGTGTTGATCTCTTTTGATTGTTGTTTCTGGGTCGTATGGGGTTTTATTTATTGATTTGTTTTAAAAAAATTTTTCTCAGCGGGGTTGGTCCATTCGACTCCGGGTGAAACTCAGGGTATCTTTGGACGAAAAATTGAGGTTAATTACCTCAATTGTTCAACGAGAATGACAGTCAAGGTCAAACGAGCGGACATTCCATCTCTTCGTTTATAGATAAAATGTTCAAACAGTGCTCGTAGACAGGGTTCCTCTAGCACACACGGTCTTGAGACTTTTTTTGCTCCACGGGAAGAGGAAACCTTTCACCGTACACTGTGTCAGTGGTAAGCCTACAATCGGAAACTCAGAGCAAAGTTCTCAAAACGTCTTCACTAAGTGAGTGAGGAAGTGAGTAAGTAAGTAAGTTGGTGTGTGTAAACATCGTTTCATGAAACAACGTAGAAATTTATTAAGTGGGTGATGTCTCATTTTTCGTTCATGGAGTTTCGATAAGCTCTGACTCTGCGAGCGCAGGCCAACCCCTTCTATATATAACTGCTTTCCAAGACTCCTCCAGAGGGGGACGACTCCCGATCTTTGTTCTCTCTCTTTCTTTAAATAGACCGAGGGACAAACTATGTGGGTTCACTAAAAGACACGAATTGAGGTTGATTCGACTTCAAGGAGACCTTTAAAAGATTCAGGATTACACAATCGTAATTCATTCGGATCCCCTGAAGGGACCACCAGGTTACCAATCCTTAGGTACGAAGGTTATGTTCCCCCTGTACTCAAACTAGGGACCACCCTCTTGATTCTATGGTATACGGAACACAACACAATCAGTACAGGCTGAGAAACGCTGGGTTACCTGATATCGGGTGGTCCGAGGAGCCAGGTATCCTAAGAGGTCCGTATCAGTTTTTTATTATAATTTTTTTTATAAATTTTTCAAACAGAATGTCGAAGAGAGAGTTTACTATTTATAAATTTATGAAATCACCATATCCTTTTCTTAGGACGGAAAGGACATACTTGACATAAAGTCCTTCTCATTGGTATGTAACCTCCCAAGAGGTGGGAGTTTATCTCTTGGGGATTGTACATGTATACCAAATAGTGTATTAAAAGAAATTCAAACTATAAAAGGTAATACTCTTGTAATGTAAAAAATTTTACGAAATTCCTTTTTTGAGAAATTTTTGGAGGAAAGTATTTTACTTTTGAGAAAACCTTTCTTTCTTCGACCGGGGTCAAATATACAATTCGAGACTAAAAGTATGACATGACCATATCACGTTTTGTCTAAGTTAATTATACAAACAACATTCCACGAGTAGTTTTTACGATAGTAAGTGAAGAGAAGTCTAACAAGTCTCATCGTGAGTGTCGGAAATAAGATAGGATTTCGGTACACAGAGAAGACCCAAACACTATCGTCCTAAATTCGAGTCAAGTCAAGTCAGTTAGTCAGTACAGACTAAGAAACACTGGGGTGCCTGACGCCGTGCGGTCCGACGGGACAGGTAGTGGTTGAGGGTTTCGAACGAGTTTGAGTGTAGGTACCTCAACCACTACGGTAGTTGGTAGAGTAGGAGACAGCAGGGGAAGAGGAAGACGGAAGTTAGAAAGGGTCGTAGAGCCAGAAAAGGTCACTCAGTCAAGAAGCGTAGTCCACCGTTTTCATAACCTAAGTTCGATGAAGAAAGGTGTTTGTGGGTGTTTGTCAAAAGAGTCAAGTAAAATATAAATAAATAAACCGACGTAGTTTGTCAGTGTCGTACGTCCTAGAAATCGACACCGTACACCCTAGATCAGGGGTCTGGTCCCTAGTTTGACTCCAGGGCGCCACCCTCGTACTTCAGGACCGGAGACCTGGTGGTCTCTTCAAGGTCGTTACATCAAAACTGACCCAAAGAACTCGTCTGTCTCGACAGTGTGACTTAGGGAATCGTTGTAAAGGAAATTTTTAGGTAAAAGTAGTTGAAACATAAAGGAGTTTCCGAAATGGTCCGTCGACGATGTAGGGAAAAAAGAGGGGTAAAGAGGGAGTTTGAGGGTGGGGGACATTTAGGTAGGGTGTTTTGATTTCTATGAGTCTTCTTGGGTCTTGTCTTGTTTTTGGGTCATTGACACGTAGACTAAGAAAGGATCCGTGTCGGTCGGTAAGAGTCGACTTCTTTGACTTGGGTCTCATTCTCCAGACGAGTTTCAGGGGGCACTTAGACTTCTTTTCTGTGTGGAGGATGAGATCCTACGAAAATCAGTGTAACATGAGGAATCAGTCATGGAATGAGTATCAATTTCGTTTTCCTTTAACGTCACAAGACACTCGTGCTTGTAAAGTCTTTTGTCTCAGGTCTAAGTACTCACTGAGCTTGTAGCGTTACACACGGTCGTTCGTGCCTGTGAGTGAGAACAGACGCAAAGTGGGCGAGGTGTAGGGTCATTCTGTGTTTGCAACCGGAAGATTACTGTAGGAAAACCCAGAACCTTCGATATAAACAGACTTAGTAGGGAAATCTGTCTTTTTGTTTCTCTTTTGTGTTTAGTACTTAACCAGGATCCTTTACTAAATAGAAATAAGAAGTCTCTGATGATTGTATCGATTATAAGCAATGAGTTGATATATACGTACTTAGCTCTTTTAGGAAAATCTATCTTTGACGAGTACTATTTTTACTTATAGGAAGTGACCGGAATCATATTCTGGGTCTTTTGTTTCTCCATTTACCCGTTTCACGTTAATTAGTTTAGAAAGTTAGTTTCAGTCCACCCTTTCCCTTGATCCCGACGGTCTAATGTAGTGAGTACTGGTGACAGGAGTTGGTCCGTAGTCACTAATACCCAACCTTGTACCATCCATATAAAACTTTCATAAAAGGATGAAGTTTACACTTTACAATTCAAAATTAAGTGTGTACAACATGTGGACCCAAATGCGACGTCGGACTCAAGAAATTTTTCATTTAGTAGTATGTAACACTCATTTTCGTATTTTATCGTGTTGGTGAAACCTTTTCTTAAACCTTCGAAGAATGGTTCAATTTGTATGTGATGGATATGTTAGGTTGTTTGGGTGAGGAATCATAAATAGGTTCTCTTTAGATGTAGGTGTGTTTCTAAACGTAAAGTTGCACGGATCATTGTAATAATATTATTCGTCTTACACTTTTGTTAGGTTTATAGGTAGTTGTCCAATTACCAATTTGTTTGGTAACATATAGGTACGTTACCTTATAATGAGTCGTTGTTTTTTCCTGGAGAGAAGTACGTTATTATATCTACTCACTTTTTGTCATAAGACTCTCCTCAGTCGGTAGACTTCTCATGTGTGGTGTCTCAAGATAATGTACTTCAAGATCTTGTCTGATTTGATTTAATATCACTGTCTTTCATTTACCCGACGTCTCCCCTCTGACTGGCGTTTCCTCGTACTCTTTTGAAAGACCTAACTACCCTTACAAGATCTAGAACTAATCCTATCGTCGACCTACGTAAACAGTCATGAGTAGGTTGATCTGTGAATTTTACCTATATGGACTACCGTCGTCAATACGGAGTGGTATCCAAATGTAGGTGTAGTTGTTTTGCTTGTTGTTCCTTTTCTCGTTAGTCTAGGACGGTATTGAGGTGCGTTTTGGAAGACCTGCAAAGGTCGAACATTTTATAAATTCAAAGTTACAGATGAGAGTCGAGAATGTGTGGAGGAACGGCGTACATACCCGACGGATGAGGGAAGGTTTCACAGGAGGGGTCTATTTTCGTCCGTGAGAGGGTGCTCGGGAGGTAAGAGACCGTCTAAGTAGTGTGACGAAGTAGGAAGGACATCGACAATAATAAAAGACTTCCACGGACCAAACGGTCGTAAGTCTAATCACGGACCGTTGTGTCGAGTTTATGATCAAGTTACTTGTTCTCGTATAATCTTTATCTTTCCTTTATCAGACCTTGGGACTTTTGAAGAGATCTGACCGAAGATACTTGGTTCCCTTGTTTATATATCCTAATTTTAAAGAGGTCTAAGACCTTGTTCTATATAACCAAAAGTAGAGAGGTGGTGGAAAAATTTGTCAGTCTTGTTATCTTATGGTGACGTTTTTTTACAAAATTCAGGTAAAAATTAAACTGCTGGGTTGTCTTCCTTAAAAATAAAAGCAGGTAACGAAAGATCAGAACCAGGAATACGTGTGTAACAACGTGAATGGTGTGTGTAATTTAAAAAATTTTTAAGTAAGGACTTTTTTTATAAATAAAGACAAAATTAATGTCTTTGTATTTGAACCCCAAACCGGAAGAAGTAAATTGTTATAGTTTAAAACGAAAATATCGTGTCAAAAGTGTTAGTATTAAAAATTGTTGATGGATTATGAGGTGACGTTACATTATGAAAATACACAAGTCGGTGTTAGGATGACCATGTGTCCGATAAGGATAAGAAATCATGATATTCCTCCGAAATTATTTCTGGAAATAAAGATATCGAATAAAAAAGGGAACACTTAATAAAGAATCTTTCTAAGGACTCTTATTTTTTCATTCGTATAAAATTATAGAGAACTATACATGACGGTCCTACGAAAGGTGTCATCAATCAGATTACGAGGGAGTTTCGATACACTAAACCCCAGAAGGGACTATCAGGTCACCAATTCTGAGACGTGAAGGTTACACACCCCGTGTTCAAATTAGGGATTGACCCCTCGATTCGAGGGTGTAGGGTGTACCGTGTCGTTTTTTTTCTTTTTCTTACTTTTGTGTCATTAACCATGTCCCGGGTTTAGAGTCCATGGTGGACCCTTACAGTTCCTCGACTTTTTCAGAGAAAGTAGAGAAAGTTTCGTAGATACTCCTGTCAGGACTTTCCCGTGTATAGACTGGTATATACCCCGACCGCTCCCACACCCCCCGCCCCCGCCCTAAACCCCCGTCCCCCTGTGTCTCCGTCGGCTACCCTGTGATGTAAGTCTCCCTCTTGTCAAAGACGGAACCAAAGAATGATTTGTGTTGTCCGTCTGTCCGTCTTCCATTGGTTTAGAAGGATACCCCCGAGGTTATTTGTACCGTCTTTCGTTTCAGAAATCTTTTCCACTGCCTATTTTCGTAACTGGATCTACTACTGCGGATTCTCCTTGTCGTACCGAGATTTTAAGACTTCCTGGGTGCAGGGTTCCAGAGAGGACGTCAGCGATTGTGGACTTCAGACAGAGTCCCTTCGTCGGGTGGATCTTATTCTTTAAATCTTACCGTCTTGGTCTTCACAGGTGTCTCTGGTACATGAGGTTAGGGGGGGTAAAATGTCCCACGGTCCACGACAAGGGTCGATGAGACACAGTGTCAGTTCCGAATCTCGTGCCCGGAAGACTGACGGTAGTCGAGGGTGGGTGACCAGGACGGCACGATCTTTCTTGGGCCAGGACTCACGTCGTACGGGTGCCGAGATAAGGGTGAGGGGGCACCTACGGTGTCCGGTCTAACTTTTCTGTCCATGGTGACGGTTTACGTCTGTGAATGGAACTTTTGAGTCGAGCATCAACGCACTTGGGCGGACTTTACCGTGTTGAGGGGAGGCTGTCCTATCTTTTTCTCTGAGGTCCATACTTCTCAGTTACGAGCTTTACACGAGTAACAGAAAGATAATTTTTATTTTTATTTTTCCATTTTTGAAGTCCTATCCGAAAATTCTTTAAAGATAGTACTATAGAATACATTGAAATAAAGTCGACACCCTAAACTTGTCCTTACGTAGGACGATGGGTTTGGTCTAACAGTTCCTAAGGACCCACCCCCGTTCAGTTGTGGGCAGAAATCAGAGGTGACATGTCCCAACTACGATGACTTTGACTGCTATGGGATCCACCTCCGGACTTTTTATCTCGACAAAACGTTATCAGAAAATGTATAAGGTATTTTATACTAGGTTCACATGTCTCGTTGAACGTGGACTATATTCTACAGATTGTTTGCAGTACTTCATCTGGTAGTGTCGATAGCAGAGTAGTGTGTTACTCTTTCTTGTCAGATTTCGACCTTTCTTCCGTATATTTTGAGGTTGTCCACGGAACAATAAATCAACGATTCAGTACTGAGAAACGGTGAGAAACCGGTACCTGACACCGGGTGGTGAGAGGAGAGACAGGTACCTAAAGGGTCCGTTCTTATGACTTCACCCAACGGTAAAGGAAGAGGTAGGATCTCCACATAGCGACAGGTTTGCTGTCACTGTCCCGTTCCTTGTGGGGGTTTTACATTTCTATATTAGAGGTCGGTAGAGGTCCTGGCAGGAGATCGGGACGGGAGTGACTTGAGGTCAAGACTTACTCACTCATTCTCGGAAGTCGATGTATAAGAGGTTCTGAACTTAAATATGGAGTCAAAGTTATTAATCCAGAACAATGAAAACGGAACCCGGATGTACTGTCGGAACTAAAACCGAAAGATCTCGATACCGAGCGGGAGTGAAACCCGTTAAGGAAGTCCAGCACGTGAGGACGGGGAGTTCCCTGCGACGATTCGAACTGACACACGACTCACGATTCAGCGAAGTCAACACAGACTGAGAAACACTGAGAAAGACTGAGATACCTGACATCGGACGGTCCGAGGATGACCTCGTCCACGGTAAAGGAAGAGGTCCCCTAGAAGGGTTGGGTCCCTAGCTTGGGTGTAGAGACCGTAGAGACGTAACCGTCTGTCCAAGAGATGGTGACTTGATAGACCCTTCGGGGTCCCTAGAACATTATCTCATACAAAGAAACTAACGAAACCGTCGAACCCTCGAGTCTTGGTTTACCTACCGGGTCACTGAATACGACTCTATAGGAGTAGGGAAAAAACAGAAACCGAGGTGAAGGTAGAGAACGAAAAGAAAAGAAAGAGTAGTGAGGTTAAAGTAACGGGTGAAATCGATGGAGGGAGAGACAAATTAGTAGACTTAGATTTCCCTCTTCCGTGTGTTCTGTCTTGGAGACGGATAGATTTAAAGAGAGGGGATAATGATACAGGGACACACGATTCAGACTTGGAAGATCAAGTAGACTTAGGTCTGAGACTGATTTAAGATCGTTCGTATATATAGTCAGAAAACTAAAGAGTGAGAACGGATGAAAAGACCGACTTTCCCCATCAGAGACGGGTAAATACATGATCATGGATCTTTCGATAGAGTTCCAAGACGGTGTCAGGGGCTATTACTCCTTTCTCCCTATAAACCGACCGAGTATATAGTTCCTCAAAGAATTTTTATCAATATTAAAAAATATTACGTTAACCTTATGTACGAACGACTCATATTATTTTTTTGGTGGTGAAAGAGATGGTGTAGGTACGAGGTACCCATTAGTGTATCCAAAGTCTGTGACATGATGATCTAAGAAGACTTCAACAGTTCAAATATGTTCTCATAGGTGTTCTTCCTTACCATGAGTGGAAGAGGGGTATACCTTGGGTAAGTAGTCGAGGTAAGGAGGTCATGGTTTAGGTAAAACACCATTTGTCTCTTGACCGGCCGAAACACTGCCTACTTCCACACCTCTATGCAGCCTGCCCTAATTTTAGTGTTTAGTAGAAGACCTTTGACTACAATATTAACGGTTGTCTTTGCGACTCTCCCTTTTCGAATCGTAATTATTTTACGAAGTGACTTCGTTTTACGAAGGCAAAAGAGATGAGACTAGAATTATTCTCCCGTCTTAATTTTTGACTCTCAACTTTCACCAGAGACTTAAGGGAAATATGTCAAATGCTAGAATGTGTGTTCTCTTTTTTGCCTTTATGTCTCTCCCTTGCATTGGACGGTGCATGGATTACCATGGTGTCTTGTACAAGAAGGGAGTTTTTTATAGGGGGTTTCTTTAGTTAACTAACCGAGCTACAGTCTTTGAGACTTTGAGTGTCATCCAGTCAAAAAAGTTAATAATGTGTAATAAATTTATCAACCCGAAGGGACCACCGTTTCTACCATTTCTTAACGAAAGTTACGTCCTCTGACCCTAAGTTAGGGACCCAGTCCTTCTAGGGGACCGTTCCCCTTACCGATGCGTGAGGTCACAGGAAGGGACCTCTTAAGGTAATAGTTTCGCATCAACCTGTGGAAAAGTTCCTCAGTCGTTCCAGTTTCAATGAAAGTATTATTATAATCCTGTAATGGGTGGAAAAGGTGAAAGTATGGGAGTGTTCATGTGTCCCCTCAAAAAGTTCCGATGTGTTACAAACTAAAATGGTATTTCTCTAAACACTTTTATATTTTGTTACAGTAAGAAGGGTCACTTAAACCAAACGAAATCAAAACCTTTTCAATAAAAATATCAATATGAATGTATGTAAATACATACGTACATGGATATATATTAATAGATTTTTACAATACAATTGTGCTTACTCAAATAAGAGTAACAAAAAATTACTTATCTATTTGTTAAAAAGAGTCAACACTGAAAATTGTACCATTGATGATGACACCCGTCCTTAGGGAGTCTTCTTTACCTCATCGGTAGTACCAGTTGTTTTCTCAGGTTTTACGTCATGAACCTACGTTAGAGTTTTTGCTGTCTTCCTAGAGACAAGCAGAGGTTCCGTTTGGTAAGTTATAGTGTCAATAGGTTCAGATACGGGGTTGGTCATTGCGACTTCTTTGACTTCAACTTGTCAAAGTACTTCTGGATGTTCTAGAAAATCTTTATTGTGGGTTTTTTCTATAGGAAAAGTAATATCCCGTGACCTTACGTTTTCATCCTTCAGTTCTTTGTGGACCTCATTGTCCGTTTAAACCGAAACCTTACGCCTTACTTCGTCCCGTTTCTGATTATCTCAAAACGGTTCTTTTACGTGACCAGTATCGTTTGTAGGAGAAGGTTGTTGTGTTCTCTTCTGAGATGTGTACCTGTAGTGGTCTACCAGTTGTGGCTTTAGTCTAACTCATATAAGAAACGTCGGTTTCTACCTCTTCGAGATATGTCAGTTGTTTTTGTTCTGGTCCTCGACTGACACCGAGTCTAGTACTTGAGGAATACCGGTTTAAGTCTGAATTTAACTTCTTTCATCCCTTTTGGCGATCTGGTAAGTCCATACTGGATTTAGTTTAGGGAATACTAATATGTCACCTTCACTCTTTATCTAAATTCCCAGATCTAGACTATCTATCTCACGGACTACTTGATACCTTACTCCAAGCACTGTAACATGTCCTCTGTCCCTAGTTCTGGTAGGGGTACCTTTTCTTTACGTTTTTTCGTTTTACCGACAGACCCCTCCGGAATGTTTGTCGACACTTTTGTTCTCTCCGCTTTTCGTTTCCTCTTTTCCTTTCTATATTCGTAGACTTACGTCTCAAGGTTTCTTATCGTTCTTCTCTATTCTTTCGGAAGAAGTCGCTAGTTACGTTTCTTTATCTCCTTTTCTTGTCATACCCTTTCTGATCTCTAGAGCAGTTCTTTTAATCTCTATGGTTCCCTTGTAAAGTACGTTTCTACCCGAGCTATTTCCTGTCTTTACCAGACCTGGATTGTCTTCGATTTCTATAATTCTTCTCCACCGTTCTTATGTGTCTTCTTGACATGTTTTTTCTAGAAGTGTTGGGTCTATTAGTACTACTACACTAGTGATTAGATCTCGGTCTGTAGAACCTTACACTTCAGTTCACCCGGAATCTTTCGTAGTGATGTTTGTTTCGATCACCTCCACTACCTTAAGGTCAACTCGACAAAGTTTAGGACTTTCTACTACGACACTTTCACGATGTGAGTTATACGGTCGTTTAAACCTTTTGAGTCGTCACCGGTGTCCTGACCTTTTCCCGTCAAAAGTAAGGTTAAGGTTTCTGTCCGTTACCTTTTCTTACGAGTTTGATGGTGTGCTAACGTGAGTAGAGTGTACGATCATTTCATTACGAATTTTAAGAGGTTCGGTCCGAAGTCGTTATGTACTTGGCACTTGAGGGACTACAAGTTCGACCAAAATCTTTTCCGTCTCCTTGGTCTCTAGTTTAACGGTTGTAGGCAACCTGGNTTTTCTTACGAGTTTGATGGCGTACTAACGTGAGTAGAGTGTACGATCATTTCATTACGAATTTTAAGAGGTTCGGTCCGAAGTCGTTATGTACTTGGCACTTGAGGGACTACAAGTTCGACCAAAATCTTTTCCGTCTCCTTGGTCTCTAGTTTAACGGTTGTAGGCAACCTGGTAGCTTTTTCGTTCTCTCAAGGACTTTTTGTAGATAAAGACGAAATAACTGATACGGTTTCGGAACTGACACACCTAGTGTTATTTGACACCTTTTAAGACTTTCTCTACCCTTATAGTCTGGTGGATTGTATGGAGAACTCTTTAGACATACGTCCAGTCCTACGTTGTCAATCTTGTCCTGTACCTTGTTGTCTGACCAAGGTTTAACAGTGGGACGAATAAATTGAATATACGTCTCATGTAGTACTCTTTGTGACCCAACCTTCTTTGTGTTCGACCTTAGTTCTAACGTCCCTCTTTATACTTATTGGAGTCTATACGTCTCCTGTGGTGGGAATACCGTCTTTCACTTCTCCTCGATTTTTCGGAGAACTACTTTCACTTTCTCCTCTCACTTTTTCAGCCGAATTTCGAGTTGTAAGTCTTTTGTTGCTAGTACCGTAGACCAGGCTAGTGAAGTACCCTTTATCTGTCCCTTTGTCACCTTTGTCACAGTCTGAAGTAAAAAGACCCGAGGTTTTAGTGACGTCTACCACTGACGTCGGTACTTTAATTTTCTGCGAACGAGGAACCTTCTTTTCAATACTCATTGGATCTATCGTATAAGTTTTCGTCTCTGTAATGAAACGACTGATTCCAGGCAGATCAGTTCCGATACCAAAAAGGACACCAGTACATACCTACACTCTCAACCTGACACTTCTTCCGACTCACGGCTTCTTAACTACGAAAACTTGACACCACAACCTCTTCTGAGAACTCTCAGGGAACCTGACGTTCCTCTAGGTTGGTCAAGTAAGACTTCCTCTAGTTGGGACCCTAGAGAAACCTTCCTCACTACTATTTCGACTTCGAGGTCATGAAACCGGTGGAGTACGCTTCTCGACTGAGTAACCTTTTCTGAGACTACGACCCTCCCTAACCCCCGTCCTCCTCTTCCCCTGCTGGCTCCTACTCTACCGACCTACCGTAGTGCCTGAGCTACTTGCACTCAGACTCACTTGAGGCCCTCTACCACTACCTGTCCCTCCGGACCGCACGACGCTAAGTACCCCAGCGTTTCTCAGCCTGTGCTGACTCCCTGACTTGACTTGACTTTATAGTTATCGATATTTAGGTGTATTTGACTTTAGCGACCCTAGGAGTCATGTAAAATTCTTATAATTTCCGAGACCTTTGGTTTTTCAAACTCTCAATGACGAGATGTTTTATGGAGGATCTAGTCGCTACAAGTTGGTCCTTACTATAATCTGGGTCCTTTGTAACTGTTACAGTTTTCTATAAAAACAAAGAGCGTTGACCGTACATCACCCATCTGTGGTCCCTACTACGATTTTATGAGGTCGTTTGGTTTATTAATAAACCCGGGGTTTCAGTTGTCACGATTCCAACTTTTTGGGACGAAGTCTAAATGGACCATCCTCTGTGTATGGATCTTTGTTTTGTCGACTGCGGTGGGAGATCACCGTTTTACGTCGTTGTGTGAGAGGTGGTCTCTAAGTGATTTAAACTTGTCCCACTGTTCAGGAATAAAAGGGAGGATTTCATAAAGGAATATTTCATCCTACGTCGAATATTTATACCAGTACCCATCATAGTGGGTATAGTCGGGATTGTCGTTGTATATATATTTCATCGGAAAATCTTTGGAGGTCCTATCTCTTTTATCGTTTATATCTCCGTCCATATTTTACGACTTCATATATTGTTTTAAGAAGGAATCTTGATATACTTTACTGAGTTTAGTAAAAGAGTTTGTTACTCTAATTCGGCTTCCGAGAAGACTCGAGTATCCAAACGTTTGGTTGGATACGTAAAACAACAAGTCTGTTTATATTTGACTTGTTTATAAACACAGGGACAAATAAAGTGGACTCAATCGTTTATAAGGGTCTCAGGGAGTATAATCGGTCCGAGACCCACTGAAGTTTGGACGGGTGGATAAGGAAATAGAAATAATTGAATCTTCAGTAAACGGTAGAATTAGAGTTCTCAATTGGACTTACCGTAAGACTTCCTTTTGGCGAAAAAGAAGAAGGGTACTCGTGTCGTGATCCGAGGGGAAACTACTAGAACGTCTAAAGTGTCCGATCTGGACGGTGGTTGAATGGACGTCAAAAACCCCAGTGTTTTCCGGAAGAGTTATAGGAGGTACTTGCCTTCCAGGTGGGTCGACAAAGGTTCATTGTAGACGGTGGCCATCCCGTCCACTTTTACTTGAAACAACGTCGAGAGATGTTTCTATCTTTTCTCCAGACTCGTTAAGCTGGTTCAAGTGACGGCTGAGAGGGGTAGTTCCGGACGGAAAGAGTGGGATGGTCGGGACATCCGTGTGAAAGGTAGATGTGGACACGAGTACGGTCGGGGATCGACGTAGTAGAGTTCGGGGATAAAGGTGTACGTAAATGATGGGTACATCTGAGCAGTCTTTTGTTTTAAGAGGTGAGGGGGTTTTCGGTACAAGTCAAATCAAGTCAACGAGTCAGCACAGGTTCAGAAACGCTGGGGTACCTGACGTCGTGCGGTCCGAAGGGACAGGTAGTAGTTGAGGGCCTCGAACGAGTTTGAGTTCAGGTAACTCAACCACTACGGTGGGTTGGTAGAGTAGGAGACAACAGGGGAAGAGGAGAGTGGAAGTTTTTTTCTTGGTATAATGGGTGTACCTTTAGACTCCAGTAATCTTTAAATGTCAATAGGAAAGAAGACGACGACCCGATTCAGCGAAATCAGCACTGTAGGGACCCTAAGAGGTCCGTTCTTGTGACCTCACCCAACGTAAAAGAAGAGGCCAATAGGAAAGACGTGGAGGGAGATATACGTAAATAACTCTGTTTGACGAGAGATAACCTCCGTTGACGGACACACAAAAGATCCTTCGGGACCGGACCTTAAGTAGAGAAGGTCTTAAGGGGGCGACTAGAACACGAGAAGACTGGACTGAGCACAAAATACAAAGGAGTTGGTCACGAGATCTGTGTCAAACACGACATAAGCAAGAGATTAAACACCTACAAGACAAACAAAACCCGGTGTGACGTGTCGAACACCCTAGAATCACGAAACTGGTCCCTAACTTGGGTTCGGGAACCTCACTCTCGCGTGTCTGACCTGATTGGTGACCTGACGGTCCCTTAAGGGTTTAAACACCTACAAAACTACGGGTGGAAATTTGAACCCGAAGGGACACCGAGTCGACCCTTTCTTATGCGGGCGTTACGCCCTCCGGACCCAAGCTAGGGACCCAACCCTTCTAGGGGACCTCTTCCCTTTCCGATGGGTGATGTCATAAGACCGGACCTCTTAAGTTTCTCAACGTTTCTCAGTCTGTGCTGACTCGATGAAAGTGAATTACTATTTGAAGGACTTCTTTCCGGAGACAGTCACAATTCGAATACAGAGGAACGAAGTGACCGTCTCCTCATCCGTTCGTTTCCTACGGGAAAGTTACTGACGAACGACTTATGACTTAATTACAATCTTCGAGTATTATGTCCTCTTGTCTTTTGTCAAGATAAAAAGTGTTAAACGTAACAAATTTAGTAAAACTTTACAGTGGTGGTCCTTAAATTGACTAACTTTTTATATTGGAAGGAGCGTGGGTAATCTTACCGACTATATTTATTCGTTTGTTTTTATTTAAATGTTAACAACCGTTCCTATACCTCTTTAACCTCGGGAACACGTAACGACTATTTTTACATTTCACTATGTCCGACGATATCTTTTGACACACCGTCAAAGAATTTTGGAATTTGTGTCTAAATGGTGTATTAGGTCGTTAAGGTGAAGACCCATATATGGGTTTTCTTGACTTTCGTTCTTGACTATAAACATGTCACAAGGATCGTCGTAATTGAGTTCACGGGTAGTCACCTACTCACCTATTTGTTTTACCCTATCTTATGTTAGCTTATCACAAGTTGGAAGTATTCCCTCCTTTGAGAGTGTTTCCGATATTATACCCACTTGGAACTCCTGTGACATGATTCACTTTATTCGGTCACAGTCTTTTTTGTTTATAACACACTCTAGTGAGTATACTCCCTGTATCTTCTCAGTATAAGCATCTGTCTTTCGTTTTACCGTCGACAGTCCCCGAAGGGACGGTCTTCCCCCTTTACTCCTCGACAACAAATTATCCATGTCTCAACGACAAAATTTCCTCTAGTCAGGACTTATAGATAACCTTCCTGACTACAACTTCGACTTTGAGATTTTGAAACCGGTGGACTACGCTTCTTCACTGAGTAATCTTTTCTGGGACTACGACCCTTTCTAACTTCCGTCTTCTTCCCCTGCTGTCTCCTACTCTACCAACCTACCGTAGAGGCTACGTTACCTGTACCCAAACTTATTCAAGGACCTCGACCACTACTGTCCCTACGGACCGCACGACGTCAAGTACCCCAACGTTTCTCAGCCTGTGCTGACTCACTGACTTGACTTGGCTTGACTTGATTACGACCCTTTCTGACTTCCGCCCTCCTCTTCCCCTGTTGTCTCCTACTCTGCCACCCTACCGTAGTGGCTGCGTTGCCTATACTCAAACTCATTCGAGACTCTCAACCACTCCCTGTCCCTTCGGACCGTACGACGTCAGGTGCCCCAGTGTCTCCCAACCCGTTCTGACTCGCTGACTTGACTCCATCTCGAAGTCAAAGTTTTCTACTTTTCTCCAGACCTCTAACCAGCGTGTCGTTGTGATGACTCGTTATGTAAATTTTTCCAATTCTACCATTTTAGATACACTACACAAAATAGAATCAATTTTTATTTAAAAACAACTTCAATTTCTAAAAACTAAATCTCTTGTGTCCCGTTTCAGAGGAGGAGTCTGTGTTCCGCTCACTGAGATTCTGGTGATTCACTAGTTTGTGTACTTAGTCTGTACGCCGCATCCGGACCCCGTCTCTGTCCTTTCCTTGTCGCACCACGTTCTCACTGTCCCTTCACGACACAGGGTCCGTCAGGGCACCCTTTGTCAAGATGTCGTCCGAACCCCTCTCGCTTGTCATTTGTCTACGGTCCCTTCGGGCCGACGACGTCCGAGACCCCAGTGTTTCTCGACCTGTGTAGAATCACTGACTTGTTGTTGACGATGAAGACAAACCAAAATCATACATTTTTCTCCCCAGGGACTAATTCACATTCTCAAGTTGATTTTGACTTAACATTTTCCTCTTTCATATTATAGGGTATCACCACTTCACCAAACCCCACTTTTGGGTTCAAGATAAACACGTAGACATTTTACTTAACTGTTGTCTTGGATTTCAACTGAACTTCCAATTTCTTCTACGTACATTCTAAGAGTCGTGACGCGAGCTGTGTGACGTGAGTTATTTACGATCGGTATGACGATAATTATTACAAAGACGAAGATCTTTCAGGAATTCCATCAATGAGTGATTCAACTGTTGAGAATATGTCTACCAGTTCTGTTTAAAGCAAACTCGACACAAGAAAGTAGGACCTGCTATACCATGACCGTCGGAGTCCATGTCTTAGATGTTCTGTCCCTCCTTCGTACATTCGCTTGACATTGTAAATTTGGTTTTTTGTTCTGTGAACCAGATTGTCACCCTTTCTCATAGACTTTACCCCCGGTCCAAGTTCTTTTAAGGATTCTAAGTACATGACGAGTACTCTCGGGTCTGTACTTTTGTTTGTAGTTTCAGTCCCAATGAAGTACAGTACGACGAAAGAATTTGGTACCGACTTGATGAGGACAAGAGTTTATTTACCTTGTTGAATGAGATGTGTCAAGATCCCAACCAGGAAGACAGAAGGATACAGGAGTAGTTATGGTGACGAATTGGGTTTGGGAAACGGGAAATCATGACGATTCCTTGTAGGTTTCTCTTTGGTGGTCGGCACCGGTGAGATGCGTTTGTGCTCTGTACCCCGGGGAGAAACAGGGAGTCACTAGTGTGCCTTGGGTCGGACCTCGGGCGGAACAGTAGAGTGACCGTACCCATTGTCCCTAAACTCGACGTAAGACTGGTACCCAGGGTATCCGACGTCGAGACAACGAATTCCTTCCACATTGTCTTCCCTGGAACCATTTTTACTACAAATACTTAGGAACATGGTTCCACTCTGCACGGTTTAATATTTAGTCATTTTTTTTACATACGTTGTATTTTTTAACGAATACGTCCTAGTGGATTCGACATTTGTTTGATCCATATCTTTTTGTAATTTCTTATATTCACTTTTCAAGTAATATGTAAAGAAACACATTGGTGTCATAGAAATGAATGTAATTATAGTTAATAATTATTATAATATTGTAGGAACATATTTTATAATACAAATATGTTTTCTTTTTCTTCCCTGGAACCCCTTTCGTTCACGACGGAACACGTCCCCGTCTCCCGAGGGGTGCACACCCGTCCTGGACGAACAATTGGGGGCTTAAGGTCTTGTATTGTGTAGAAAGAAAGGAGACTGACGGCGGTACTTCGGTTTGGGTCACCGTGGTCAAAATGGATGTAGCTATCAAAATAGGTAGTGAAATAGGTAGGTAGATGACCGTGACACCTGTCTGACTGATCGGGTCTTCCAGAGAAGACACACTAATGGTAATTGTTTCCGGCGCCGAGGTAGGGGTCAATAGAACGGTCGCCACCCGTCTACTGAGGCTCCACAAGGCCACAGACCTAAGGATCCATTGCTAAAAAGAGAGACTGATGACGAACCCCAAACCATTAAACGGTCAGAGCACCTCCACCATAGATGCCGGTACGGTAGTCGGAATAATAGTTTTTCGCCCTTTACGACCGACAGAACTAAGGGTGAGGACGTGAGGCGCAAGTGTACCAGGCTCCTTTCCTGTCGCCACGAGAAAGACCACCACTACCAAAGTCCACAAACGCCTCTTGGCCCTCCTCTCTTCCTCTTCCGACCTGACCTCCTTTCGGTTGAGAAAAATGGCCACAGGACCAGTAAGACGGTCCTGCGTCCCGGGAAGGTCAACTTCCGACCACAGTTTAGTGATACTAAGGGTATCTTTTCTAGGAAACGCGACGGCAAGAGACGTTCGAAGACCGAAGGAGGGGGAACTACCCAAGGAGGTTCTTGTTGTCGACGTCTGCCCTGCCTCCGTCCGCCCCCTGTGAGGACTGAAGGGTCTACGCTCTTAAACACCCGTTCTAGGAGCTGTCCGGGTAGTGAGCCCTGTCTCGGCGTCACCGGCCGTCCGAGACCCGAACGACTCGTCCTGGAGACCCGTCCTCAACTTCGACGACCTTCTTTAAGGAGCGACGGGGCCAGAGACGAGGATGAGGAGGGAGACATACGACCCAGAGATGCTACCCCTCCTCCTCGACCCTTTCTTTTTGGTTTGTTGTTTTCAATCGAAATTACAGTGATTGAGACATGGGCGGAGGGTAAGCCGGAGTCTCCCCGGCCACTTCACTCTCACCCCATTTCGTCTTTGTGACAGTCGTCCTCTCTTCTTTTCCTTCCTGAGGCAGTCTTCCGTTTTCTTCAAGTCTACAAAAACACCCGTTCATATAAACCTCCAGATTTTTAGAAAAGTCCTTCAGGGGTACTGGTGAAAATCCCTAGAGTGAGAAAGGTGGAGCCTGGGGATTTGCAAGTGTGACCTCTTCGCCACTTAATTGGACCGTGACAGTAAGCCGCTAGGACGTCTCAGTTTGCGACGGTGACGAACGTTGTCGGTCCTGGACTCGGTACGACACGAATCAGCGAGTCAGCACAGGCTGAGAAACGTTGCGGTACCTGACATCGGGTGGTCCGACGAGAGGCATCCTTAAGAGGTCCGCTCCTATGGCCTCTCCCAACGGTAAAGGAGGAGGTCCCCTAGAAGGGCTGGGTCTTTAACCTGGGCACAGAGGACGTAACGTCCGCCTAAGAAATGGACGACTCGATGGTCCCTTCGGGTCGGTGCTGTACCTCCGTTGGATTTGCAGGTAACTATCTCCTTACCTATTTCTTCTGCGTCATGGATAGATGTTACCTTTTACGGTAAACGTCGTTATGTCTACCCGGATCTCACAGTATGATGAAGTGTGATCTCACTTCGTTCAGTTTATCTCCTCTTGGTAGGACACTGTACGGAATATACCCATTAGAAGTTTCTTTACTATGTTTACTTGAATAGGTGTTTTGTCTTTTCCTGAGTATCTGAATCTCTTCCTTGAATCCTGATGGTCGCCGCCTTCCTACCTCCCTTCCCTACCAATCCCTTAAACTCTAGTTGTATATGTGTGACGATATAAATTTCACCTATTGGTTGTTCCTGGATGACATCGTGTCTCTCGAGACGAGTCACAAGTACCGTCGGATCTGCCCTCCCCTCAAACCCCCTCTTACCTATGTACATATATATTCCGACTCAGGGAGACGACACGTGGACTTTGATATCGTTATAACAATTGACTGATAAGAGGTTTTAGTTTATTTTTCAAATTTTTTTAATTAAACACACTTTTAGAACAGTTCCACCTTTTTAGGGCGGAAGGACGGTCGGGTCGTCTTTTGTGGTGGAAACCGGATCCTATTTCCAACTCGATTGGGACCGAGAAGAGTCGAAGAGAGTACCCTGAATCTGCGTCGAGGATTTACGGGCGACAGAATCCACCCCGACAGGTGTCAGAAGTTCAAGTTCAGGTGTAAGTGACGACCCCACTTACCTCTCTATCTGATCACGAGTGGTCTCTGCTCACGGGGGTTTAGTGATTCTCAAGTGGGTATAAAACTGTGTTAGTATGGATTCGATTCTTCAGTGTTATGGATTTTGTTGTTTTTTTTTTCTTTTATTCCTTTCCAGACTAAAGTGACTTCGAACCTTAATAGGTCTCAACAAGTAGACCGGGGGTTCGAATTCAGTCGCTATAGGTTTTAAATTTTTTTTTTTTTTTTTTAACTGGAGAAAGATCTTTGTAAAATTCAGTGTCGGGGCCCTTCGTTTCTCTTCCCTCCCTTAGTCGCACGCACACAAACACACACGTTTTTCACACCACACGAACATACACTACAAATGTACACCCCAAGTATATACAAAGACACTTCACACACGTACACACACACACTATACGGATGCACCACCTGTACACTCCCCACATACACATACATGTACTCCAAACGTGTTTGCCACACACCGTGTACAGGAAATGTACAACCGTTACACGGGTTCACACTTCACACAGACACACCGCACCTACNCCCTCCCTTACTCGCACGCACACAAACACACACGTTTTTCACACCACACGAACATACACTACAAATATACACCCCAAGTATATACAAAGACACTTCACACACGTACACACACACACTATACGGATGCACCACCTGTACACTCCCCACATACACATACATGTACTCCAAACGTGTTTGCCACACACCGTGTACAGGAAATGTACAACCGTTACACGGGTTCACACTTCACACAGACACACCGCACCTACGTACCCTATCGTACTTTAGTTTGACGTTTTAGTGTGTATATGATACTAGTATTAATACATTTTTAACACATACGTATAGCTGTTCCAGACTTTCCCTTTTATCAAAATGTACTACTCCATCCCACTCATATTCATCTCTAAGGGAGAGGAACACTAAAGACAAATAAAGGCAAATAGGACAATTCTTCCGGTGGTTCGAATGGAAAGGTGCGACTCCCGAAGAAGGCCGCCACGGACGATAACGTCTACAGGACCTACAAGACCTGGTGCGAACTCGAGTCGGGCACGAGGGAGTACTGCCGGTCGTGGGAAGACAGGTAGTCCAATACCCTGGCCTTCGTTAACCGTATTGGTGTCAAGGGAGCCCATTTTACAAGTGTCTGCACCTCAGAAAGTGTGCCCCCGACGACCAATGTTTGGACAGAAGGTGGGAGTGGGAATATTAAGAACGTATAGATGTCTTCTTTCTTTGTTCTTGGTCTTTCTTTTGTAACAAAGAGATACACGGTGTGCAATTCCTTTCAAACACATTTATATTACTAGATATACCCTTATCTTAGATTTTTTCTCACCTAGATACATAGTCAAGTCAGTCAACGAGTCAGCACTGGTTGAGAAACGTTGGGGTCCCTGACGTCGTACGGTCCGGAGGGACAGGTAGTGGTTGGGGGTCTCAAATGAGTTTGAGTACAGGTAACTCAGTCACTACGGTATGTTAGTAGAGTAGGAGACAGCAGGGGAAGAGGAGGGTGGAAGTTAGAAAGGGTCGTAGTCCCAGAAGTTTACTCAGTCAAGAAGTGTAGTCCGTCGGTTTTATAACCTCAAAGTCGTAGGTGTAGTCAGGAAGGTTACTTATAAGTCCTGGCTAAAGGAAATCCTACCTGTCCAACCCAGATCCATATCCATATTGACTAAGTGAGGACTTTGATTGTGTTGATATGTGGTTATTTATAACTAATTTATTTATTTATTAATTTTACGAAAAAAAAAAAATGAAGGACCATTCTTTTTTTACGTATAAAAGAATAAAGGACTTTCTTTTTCTTTTTTTGTCTTCGTGTCTATATTTGAAGGGACTGCTGAGTCGTCCATTTCTTAGAAGGAAATTACGTCCTCGACGTCCTCTACGTCCAAGTTAGGGACACAGTCCTTCTAGGGAACCTCTTCCTTTGCCGTTGGGAGAGATCATAAGAACAGACCCTTTAGGGTACCTGCCTCCTCGGACCACCCGATGTCAGGTACCCCAGCGTTTCTCAGTCTGTGCTGACTCGTGTACTCGTCTTCGTCTCTATATAGATTCCTTTTTTTAACATACACATATTGAGACATTAGAGACAACTCAATATAAGTTAGTCACTGAATAAACCCCTTCTTCTCCGGATGTTTGATTGAATTTCCTTGAACTGAAAATAATTGGAGAAAACCTTCTTAGTTATATTCTACCGGTCGATATCTATCTTGTTTTGTCCTGGGTTTCCCTCGGGATGTATATTTCCTTAGGGTTTCTCCTTCCGGGTGGAAACCTATAGTTGTGTAGAAGTTAATTTTCTGGTAGAAGTTAATCTTCTTGTGACGTCCCCCGCGTACAATAGGACGTACGGTACATCATGTCAGTTTTTCTTTTCTTTCCTACACTCCAGAATGAAAGTCGACGACCCTCGACCCGTCTTACACCGTCAAAGAGTTTTCTGGTTCACGATCAACTTGTAAAAATATACATTTATCCATATAGATGTATAGATCGAGATGTCTCTACATTAAGAATGACTTTCCTCACGTCCTCTTCATATAACAGTCACTCCGGTCTGGGACACTATGTCCTGATCTCCTACAACCAACTTCAGACGTCGACCTTCGTCGATATTCACTGAAGTGTAGACTCAATGAATGAATGAGGGTCGGAGAACGGGAACGACATCTTCTGTTTTTATAAACGAGGGAAGTGGATTGGTACAACACCTCGTCCTATTTATTATTTTATGTATTACAGAACTCGTGTTATGTTTTACACTACGTTTACAAACTCAGCAATGTGTTTCTCCGAATTTGTGTTTTCGTAAACATTCAACAAAGTTGTCTGAGACTCGTTTGGTCTAGTTGTACCCGGTGACACCACATAGGTCCACCCTTTCTGTACCTAAGTTGGTACTGACTCGGTATGTTTGTTGAAGATTTGGACTACGTTTATGTATAATAACACTATCTCAGATCCTCGGTCTTAGCTCTGAGAACCGGTTGTCAAGAGTTTCACACCAGGGACCTGGTTGTCGTAGTCGAGGTTGACTTTTGATTGATCTTTATGTTTGGGAACCCGGGAAGGGACATAGATGTCAGTCTTGTCGGTCTCTTCGGGTCGTTAGACCCAAACTGTTTGTGAGGACCACTAAGACTGGGTGAGATTTCGAATTCTCGGTCTTAAGAGTCCCGAGTTCAGTTTGTTCCTAATAATCGTTGAAGTGTTTACTATGAAACCAATTGTAAGGATCATGATAAGACTACAAATTTTTTCTGACGAGGACGGTCTTGTTTACTCTGGGTAAAGAGGGAAAATTATTTACGTGAAGTTAATAGGTACAAATATATGGTTCTTCAAGTCCAAATACGCAAATACAAGAGTGTCCAATTCGTTTCACCTTTTCACACTTGCACAAACCATAGACTCCCGTCCGCACACGGAACGGGTGGTCACCGAAGTCCTAAATTGAGCCACGATGGGAACGTGAGGACTCACAATCGACTTACTGACGTTTCGTTTGTCAATTCACTCTGGGACTTCCCACTTTACGGAACAGGTTCTAGTGTATCCATCAACCACCGTTCCCGTCTTGAATCTCTGTACCTCCTTGGTAGGAACTAGTTGATAGGAACCTTGATCAACTTGAGACCGACTGGTGAGGGGAGGGGACGATTTTGGAACCTTTATGACGCGGAATGAGGGGGTTCAATTTTGTGAGGATGTCTCTGTTGAGAACGGGTCTTATCAGTTTGTCTCTGAATACAGTAGCCACGAGATCAACTAAGGGGTAGTGTCCTTGGTCGAAGAGTCTGAAGACCAGGGTCCTTCGTCATGTCAGACGATTAGACACTAGGATGGGGTTGTCCACCATTTTCCGTTAATTCAATAGTCGATTTTTATTTGAAGTTCGTGTTTGGCAAGGTGGGATGGGAGATTAGTGCCCAAGACTTAAGAATTTTAGGTACCCATGCCATTCCCTCGGAGTCCACTGTGAAGTCTGAGAGACACACTAATTCCAGTCGCAGGAGGATACTCTTCGGAGGATCGTGAAAACAGTTACCCGAAAAAGACCCGATTCAGTCGTTGTCGTGGTAGGTCATCCAAGAAAGGATCTCTTTCCTTCTCGGTGGCGAGGAGAATAAGAGGTCCCTGCACTATATCGTTCAGGAACCACTAAGACCTCTTGTCTTCGTCTCTCGACTGGACCACTCACTGCAAAGGTTGGGAAGTTCAAATTGTGATCCAATCTGGGGCCCGTTGTGAGAGAGTTCTCAGTACTGTTCGCAAGTTGACAACAGTAAGAAAGTGTACTTTCCCTTTCCTCTCCCACGGAGACAATCAGTTACCCTGGAAATTGCTCAATCCCACATTCCGTAAAAGGGGTATGACCATCGGTCCTTCCTGACCCGACCGACCGTGTATCCGGTTCCCGGTATCTCTAGGATTCTATTCTGGAGACTTGGAACCCAAGGACCTTTGTCTCTCTTATTCTCTCTATCTTTGAGTTCATGTATTTACTTTCTTACGGACCCCTTCACTCAATATATATCAATTTATAGGGAGGGGGTGGGAAGGAGAGACTTCTGTAAAAATGTCTCACAGAACGTAAGGATAGAACGGACTCAAGTCATTAGTTGTGTTTTAGTGGGGTGCACAGGATTCAAAAGGATTCAGGAGTCCCTTTGTGTGACTCGAATCTCAGTTTTCTACAAATTAGGAGGTCTTCAGGGATTATCGATAGAACAGTATGTATTTTCATGCTGGCTTAAAGTGGGAACAATAGAATAGAGTCAGGGAAGGTGGGAGAGTTAAACTCCGAAGGTAATGCAAAGACGTGGTGAGAAGGTTACACTCCGATTGAAGAAATGTGTTCCTAAAAAGACTCTAGTAAGAGTCCATGGTAAGAAATTCGTCGTCGTAGACTAAAAGTTCAGTTATAAGGATCCACCTACTCTGACAATTAATAGACTCTAATAAGAATAGAAAGAAGATTATTATCTTCGAAGGTTCAAAATCGACCTGTGTATCAATGGGTCGGTCTTTTGATGTAAAGGGTCGTACGGAAGAGGGATTCACGGCAGTACACTATTCAAGACCGCTCACTCTACCTCGTATGTTACTTACTCTATATTATAGGTTCAGTGTAGGAAAATTTTTCCTTCGTCGAACAAAAAATGAATGAGGAACAGATGCAAGGATAACTGATCTTTTTACTACTGTGACTCTTCTCGGAGGAACATGGTACCCCTTCTTCGGTGTATAATTTTCTCTTGTCTCTATAGATGACCAGGTCATTATTTTGTCTAGATAATATATATTCTATTGTTCCGACTAGATGACCGGGCTCAGGGATGTACTGTAGTACCTTAAGTCGACGGACTGGTAGTCTGATGGACGGACGGATGGAGATCCGTTCTGGTTTTCAGTCGTTTGATAATCGTATTTACTAGTTTATCAAATCCGAACCGTCCGGTAGTTAGAGACAACGTTTATGAGTTGAGTGAGAACATACTCTTTCGCCAGTATCTGTTATATATTTACTTACTCACACTGACACAAGGTTAATTTGATGTTTTTGTCCGCCGTCCACCCTACACCAGGTACCTCATCAAACCACTGGAGTCTAGATGTGATGGTTCTCTACCTCTTTGTTTCGTTATAAAATGAACTTAGTGACGTAACACTCTAGAGAAACAATGTTGAATCGGAGTTCGTTACATGGGACAGTAGAAGGCTTTAGAACGAAGTTTCGGGTGGAGAAGGTCCTTCAGGGAGCCTACATTCCGTAGTTAATCAGAATAACAATCAAGAAGTCTAGTGTGAACGAGCGTATCCCAGGGGATCGTCGGGTCCCCTCCTCCTTAAGGTCTGAGTTTATGAATAATTTGAAGTTTATTCTTCCTTTGACAACCTTAGAGGTCCAGTGAATCGTTGTCGGTGGACGACTGACGGTGGACGACTCGGGACCACGGTCCAAAAGAGACGGGGGTAAGGTTGTGTGTGTCCTGTGGTGTGACGGTTTCCGTAAGACGAACGAAAAGTTTGACTCCTTAGTCTTGAATGGAGCCCGTATTTTTTTCCCAGTGAAACCTCCTCCTCGTGGCGGTTAAGGAGAACCAAGTCAGGTCTCTCGGGTACCAAACAGTCCTGGGACTTCAATAGAAGACTCTCTTGGAGCACTCTTATAAACGTATTTAAGGACCTTCTTTTATTGTTACCAGTCGTAAAGGTGAAGTGTCTTTTATTTCTTTTTCGTTAGTAGGTCCTTTGGAAAGTTCACTTTTAGTTACGGGTGTAGGAACCCATTGATTGTGTTCTAACCAGGTCGAAGTTCTTATGTGAAATTTTTATATTTAACTACTTTGTGCATCTATCCTTTTCTCTTATACTCCTAGAGAAGTATTTAATGTGTGTACATAAGAAAAACAATTTGAAAAATAAAACATAGCCTCATATCGACTAACTGTTGTATGTGCAATACGAAATTAAATAACGTTAGGAAGAAATTTGCAGAGGAGAGTCAGTCAAGTCAAGTCAAGTCAGTGAGTCAGCACAGGCTGAGAAACGCTGGGGTACTTAGCGTCGTGCGGTCCGGAGGGACAGGTAGTGGTTGAGGGCCTCAAGTGAGTCTGAGTGCAGGTAACTCAGTCACTACGGTAGAGGAGATCATATGCAATTAATGCATTCTGCTCCTTTTTTATCGTTTCTTTGACTTTAGTTAAATCACCTTTACTAACGAGTAACTCTCCGTTTATTATTAATCCTATTGTGTAGGATTACTGTTATTTTAGTTACCCTATTCTCTTAAAGTAACTAGTTTGATTTGATCTACTTTGACAAGGAACGAAATAGTGAAGATACTTACATATGGATACACTAAACACTGGTGTTTCCTTACGTTGTTCGAACAGTAGCGTATAAAGTTTGTTGAAATGGTTCTTTCACTATTTTTAGGGGAAGTGAAATTCTGACTACTAAATCCAGACTGTCTTGAAAGACACTACTACCTGAACAAGATATTAGACTCGAAAGACTCTACATTCGGTCTGTACTGATCGTGTGTGCACTTTATATCCATCATTCTGAATCCTTTGATTTAAAAGGTAAAATAAAGTTAATTAGATTTAAACTTATCGGAGTATACTGATCACCGGTGTTCTGACGTACCGTCTCTAAATTTGTAAACGAGAATTTTTACACCACCCTCGTCATCGAAATGGTAATAGTGCTTAAATCTTATAGGATCCGAGGTGGGGTCGAGCTCACTTCGTTTTAGACGGAAAGTTGTTCTGGGGGTTTAGTATTAATGTGACTACAGGGTGTTCGTGACTCAATAATCTGGTTCGTAACTCTGCGACTGTCGTGACTACAAAAGTAGTCTGTTTGTATTGAACTGTTAATCGTTACAAGTGGATTGTTTACAGAAGATGAAGAATTGAATATATATATGTAAGGGATATTATAGTGGTTGTAGGAGTCTAAATACCAAAATTATCAACGATTACACTACCCTAGAATTATAGAAGGTCAAACATGTTGGTAATAGTTTGACAGTCCGCCAATCCATTACCGGTCTAAAAGTGATATGTTGGAAGTATTTGGAAAGGAGAAAGTGTAATAAAAGAACTCTACATAAACTCTCATAACGGATTCACCAACCACAAAGTAAAACTGGAGGACGAGACGTCTTTTGTATGATCATTTAGATCCCTCACACAGAGAAAGGGAGGTTCGTGTAATTGTATCTCAAAATAGTGAAAACGATGAATTGATTCTTTTGTCTAAGTACGAAAATTAAACGTGAAATTAATAATCGTTCTGACTTTATAAGGTTTACATCCAAACTACGAGTATAAAGGAGAATATGATAAACAAGTATCGAAAATTGACAAATAGATATCTAAATATTAACAAGAAATATAAAATTACGATTAGAAATGGTCGGAACAAATAAAGTTTATCAAAACGTGAAAAGGGAAAAATAGTTCTTGAATAATTCGAAAGATAACGAGTTAAAAATATGTCAGTCTAGGAAGGTTAAGTGGTGAACATTAAATCGGGTGACAAAATTATGAACTTTTGAATTAAGGAGGTGGTGTCGACCTATTGATATTATATAGTAAAACAAAGTGAAAATTTTTTCTATAAAAGTTGAAATTTTATAGATCTCGAATAAAACTTTTGGTCGTAGTCTCCTGTCTGCACGAAATATAGAAAAGAGTCATTACAGATAACTTACCCTAAGGAAAGAATGATAAAACAACAGGTCTTGATAACAAACAATTGAAAAATCGTTTAAATCTTACGTCCCTTAGGAATAATACAAAATAGTTAAATGATAAGACGAAACGTAGACTATGGTATGTTATATTTACGAGAAACATGGTGTAAAATTTATAATTGTCTCATTAAATGGGATAATAGACAAGAAAAGTTTTTAAAGGAATTATACGAGTTCATAATAAAAGAGATATCTTTGACATAATAACAAAACAGTTAAAGGTGTTTTATAGTATACCTTAGATTAAACAGAATTGAGGTATGTAATCTAATCTATAATACAGTAGAATGATAAAATTTAGAAGACTAAAATCCTGTCTTTTATAGAGAAGTAAATAAGTTCAGAATGCGATAAAAAGAATGACTCTTAATTTTAGAAAGAAAAGTATCAAGAGAAAGTAAAGGGTTTATAATTTGTATTTAGTCAACAGTGATAACAAAAGCAACAGTGACATTTGTCTTTACGTTGACTGACGTTTTAATAGAATAACTTTAACTGTCACTAAAAACATTACATTTGTGGATGTATTTTCAATAAGAGATTCTTGACCAGAAACTTTCAGTGATAAGTTTACGGTGACAGACACACATTCCGTAAAGACTTTGTGAGACCGTAACGAAAACCTAGATCGACATCCTTGGGGGGTTTTTTTCAGTCTTAGTTGTTGGTACCGTCGACGGTGGACTCGGGAATTTTGGGTCGGTCGGGAGGGTGTGAGGGACGAAGTGCGTTTTCAGTTTCCGTCCACCAGTCCGAGATAACTGTCGGACATAAGGTCGGTAAAAGATCCCGCACGTGAGAGGACCAAAAGAAGTGGTCCTCAGGACGGAAAATCACACAAAGACCGTGAGGGACTATTTCGACTGTAGTCGAGAGACGAACGAGAACCCCAAACACCAAAGTCTATTGACGAGGGGGTGTCGGGGGTGAGGGGTCTCGGGAGTCGTCGATGCGTTTTGATGTGGAATAGAGAAAGGGTTAGTAGTGCCCTCCGCCCGTAGATCCTTCTCTAAGATGTCGTCCTTCCCCGGGTCGGAGGTGGGGTTTCGTCCTTTGGGGAGGTCATGTCGAAAATGCTCTGTACACACTCGGAGGGATGGAGAGATCTGAAGAATGAGGGGACCCGTAACGGCGATTACTGGGAGAGTTAGGCCTCGTCTTTTACTCGAGTGACTTTGTGGGGTGGGGATCCGTCGAAGATGGGAGACCGAGTCTCTATAGCCTGTCGCCCATCCACCCTCCTTAATTCTTGGAAAGAAAGGAAACTCGAAGTCAGGTCTACAACACCAGTGTCATGGTTCTGCTAGTATGGAGCGGATACCGGCCTAATGTCAGTATGAACTTCTGGGTCGGGGAGAGATCTAAGGTCGTTGTGTGTCGGAGCCAGAATGGACAGAACGTGGACGAGACGGGAACGGTTCCCCGTCACCCCGTGAAGGTTCCAGGACCTTCAGTCATAAAGGAGATTTATTGATTTCCGTTGGTCCGTTCGGATACCTCTTCGGGAGACGGACCTCGGGGTTCTCAGACCCGAAAGGGTCGGGTGGATTCTGTGAGTACGGGTATCCTCCTCGAGTCGGTCGTGTGTACCACGACCGACCCAGGAACTACGACGGACAGACTCCCGGGTCTAGTGAGAAGTAAAGAGTAGAGGTAGGAGTCCGTTAGATAAGTAAGGAGATCTAAGATAATAGGAGTGGAACTTGGGTCGAAGTCAGTCGTCGTACAGTATAGATCGGAACCCAAGACTGGACGTCGAGGTAGGGACCCTCCGGGACGAGACAAAAGGGTGTAAAGGATCTGAAAAGGTTCGAAGAATCTCCTAAATAGAGGCGGGATTAAAGTTTTTTCACCCCGTTAAGAGTGAGTGAATAGACCCCTCACTGATTCTGGTTCCTGAAGGGTCCACCGTGACCCTTCACCATTTCTTGGACGAACGGTTAGTGCCTCTGGATTCTCTGAGTCCAAACTACCGACCCAACCCTTCTAGGGGTTGTAAGGGGTCGTAAGAACGGACCTCTTAGGGTACCTGTCTCCTCAGACACCCGATCTCAGGTGTCTCAGTCTGTGTTTACTTCACTGAATCGGGTATACGTACGTTCATTCTGGTCTTCATGCCTACGATTGTGAGTAGTGTATCAAAGATTCACTGTCCATGACCTAGACAATAAATATTGGATACTCCTTTATAAGATGAAAAATAAAACCCTTTGACTCCGATCCATTGTACTCTTTATTTTCCACTGAGTTTATTCTCCTTTTCGAGTAGTGACTTGAGTCTTGAGTTCTTTTAATTTTTGTATTAGACCTTTTTATTTTTGTTTGTCCTGACTTTTAAAAGGTTTGGTTTTTCTTTTTTTTCTTTCGGTACGATCTGGTAGGGTCAATGACAAGGGAACAACGACAATAACAAACCGTCGAGTCAGCACAGGTCAAGAAACGTTAGGGTACCTGACATCGGGTGGTCCGAGGAGACAGGTGCCCTCTGTTCTTATGGCCTCATCTAACGGTAAAGAAAGAGGTCCTCTAGAAAAGGTCCCTAGCTTGGAGCCAGAGAACGTAACGTTCGTCTAAGAAATGGTAGACTCGATGGTTCCTTCTTATACCACATCCTCCCTGTGTTATTTACTATCTTTGACAAAGAACCCTGAAGGGACCGGCACGTCACCAATTCTGAGGTACGAAGGTGACGTCCCCCGTGTCGAAGTTAAGGACCAACCTTTTGATTCTGGGACGTACGTAGAGTCGCTCCGGTTTTCTTTTTTACTTTGATAAAACCCGAAGGGTCCACTACGGTAAACCATTTCTTAGAAGGACGGTTACGTCCTCTGAGTTGTCCGCTCCCAAGCGAGGGACCCAGTCCTTACAGGGGACCTTATCCTTTGCCGTTGTGTGAGGTCATAAGAACGGACTCTTTAGGGTACCTGTTTCCTCGGACCACCCGATGTCAGGTACCCCAAACGTCTCAGTCTGTGCTGACTCGTGCGAGTGAATACGATCAGATAAAAGATACCGTCAAGGGTCTAGGTATTTCCGATACAGATCATGAAGTAGTTCGTTTATACTTGTAGATTATTTAATAAAAAATTTTTTCTTTTCTTTGACAAAGAGTACTAACCGTGACTCCTCTGTTCAAGTCGTCGACTGACTAAGTTGGAAGTCGGCTTGGACAGTGCCAGTCCCGAACTACCTCCAGTACAAATCCAAATTCTACGTCTTCGAAGGAAGAGTAAAAGAAGACTAGTGAGACAGAGTCAAGGTCCAGGGATTATGACCGATGTTCCGAAATCGGTCCTTTACCACACTTTTAGAGGGTTCCGGAGAACTCCAAGAGTTTTGGTCACCAAGAGTTTCACTTCAGGAGGTTAGTCGTAGTGGATCCTCCGACAGTCTTTGTGTTTAAGAGTCCGGGACAGGGTCTGGATCTCACTCAGAGTTGAAAGATCGAGTGTAGTCTTAGCGACTCTTCCAAACAATCTTGTGTCTAACGATCTGTGGTGGGGGTCTCAAGGACTAGTCCTCCGGAACCTATTCCCGACTCACATGTGAAGAATGTTCGAGGATCCACTACGATTACGACGACCTGGTTTCCCGTGTGGATCTATTCGTACAAGTTCCACTGGAGGAGGTTGTTTTCCAACTGAGTGTCGGTACCCTGAGGGGTGGAGGGTTGTGTCTTTTCTCGAGTGGGTATTCGGGAATACTCGACGGGTCCCCCTCTGTTCCCAAACGTCTTCCGACGGACGGGAACCTCGTCTATTTGAAGTTTGTCGTACTCAACCCTATCCTTTACTATTGAAAAGATTTTTCTCGCTTCTACCGGAACCCTCTCCGTTCTTCCAGAGAGTCCTTAGAGTTCGGTTTTCGGATTTTTGTTTACTAGAAAAGTAAGAAAAGAAGGTCGGTACCTTACTTTCCAATAAAATTGGGACCGTCCTTCACGAGGTGGTTGGTGTCTACTCCAGATCGGACGTCTCTCCAAGAGTAGGGACCGATGTGTATTATTGGTTGACCCGTCACGACTCTTTATGGATTCGGACCGGTGTGGGAGTCTCTGCCAATAAATTAAACTGTCCTCCACCCTGGGGTCTACTAAAGTCACATGTCAGTCCCGACCCTCGACGACCAACCCGGACAACCTACTTTAAGATTCGATCCAAGGACTTAATCTATAAGTATGCACACTCGAGACCGTGAAGCGTTCAGTTATTTGTATCCCAGTTGGGATTTGGTCTGGTTGCTCTTTTGCTATTGGAATCCCTCTCAGAACCAAAATGAAATAAAAATAAAAATTTTTATTAAAATAAAGAACGAGCGAGAGAAAAAATAAAAAAAACCGGACACGATCCAGAAGCAATGACGTTCGCGAAAAGAGATCAACGCCATACGTCTTCGGTGAGAGATCAACATCCCCTAAGAATTACACCACCGAAGAGAACACTTCGTGTCTGTCTCTCGGGTCTGAAGTCATCAACGTCGAGTACGCGAAATCTCGTGTCCGAGTTATCGACTCCGTGTACTCGAATCGACGAGGCTCCGTACACCCTAGACGGGTCTGGTCCCTGGTTTGGGAATGGCGGACGAGAAATGATGACTCGGTGGTCCCCTCGGGGTCAAACACAAAAATTAACCTTATGTTAACGAAATGTTACAACGCAATCAAAGACGAGATGTCGGCCCACTTAGTCGGTATGCGTATAGGAAGAACTCGGCGGGAGGGTACGGTGAGGACATTCAGTAGTGTCTCGGGACTCGACTCGAGGGACACAATGCGTCGTCGAAGAGTGATCGATAGCTTAAACGGGCACCAGCACGTATCTACAGTCACGAAGAGAGTTAGGTAGGGCGAGAGAGGAAGGGGGCGACAGAGGTGTGCGGGTAAGAGATCTCTCAGAACAAAAAGTTGTCAACAAACATAGTTTTGTGGAGAAGGAAAGTGGACGAGACGAGGGGTTGTGGAGTACCCCCCTCCCACCTGTCTTAGTTTCTCAATCAGTCAAACACATCTTGTGTCCTTTATCGAATGGTGCTGCGGTCGGTTCTCTCTTTCTTTGGTTCTGGACACTTTCTATTTTTAGATCTCTTGTAATCAGATGTCTCATTTTACCGCAGTCAGTTTGGTTGGGACTTTTCATAGGTTCAGTACTCTGAGGATAAGAGATATACTGACATGGAGACTACAAACTCTAAGCTAACGGTCAATGATCTCCGTCCTTACTAAGTGGTTTAGACCTTGAGGATCAGCCTACCCCCTTTTGGTCTCATCTGGTCGCCTCTTGTGTCCTCGTCAGATTCCTTGTCACACGTCCTTCCCTTTCCCACCTCGGCTTCTTTGCCCAGACGAAATTGGTGTTGCCACAATGGGTCTCATATGGCCGACGTTTCTTCTCCGCGGGGGACTGGCGACTGACACCACTCGGCGTCCACGTCTACCGGTTCCAAGGGTCTTACCCTCTCCGCGCCCCACCTCCTTGACTGACATTAGAGACGAACACCGCGCCCCGCCTCCTTGACTGACATTAGAGACTAACATGGTTTTCATTCCGTTTGACATGTCCACGGTGTGTGACATCTGTTCGAGGGGTCCAACTGGATAAAGAGACCAGGACCCCAAGAGTTTGAGATGAGGGACAATCTTAGTGGATACCGGAAAAAAAAAAATTTAATTATTAACAGAAATAAATAAAACCGACACGACCCAGAACCAACGACACGTCCGAAAAGAGATCGACGTCTCTTGTCCCGGACGAGAGATCGACACCACGCTCTCGAAGAGTAATGGCACCGACGAAAACACCATTTCGTGTCCGAGACCCCACGTCCGAGTTGTCAACGTCACGTATTCGAATCAACGAGGTTCTGTACACCCTAGAAGGGCCTTACCCTTAGCTTGTGGGTAGGGGACGTAACCGTTCCGTCAAAGAAATGGTGACTCGGTGGTCCCTTCGGGGTGGGTACCGGAAATTTTTCTTGGGGTTACGGGTTCAGTATGGGATATGGTTAATTTAGTCTTGCAGGTCCCCATCCTGGACCCGTGGGCATAGAAATTTTCTAAGGAGTTCACTAAGGTTACACGTCCCTTTCAAACCGTAGTAACGGGATTCAGGTGTAGTCCTGACCCTTTTTCGTATCGTTCCCTTCTACCACTTCTCGTCCTCTATGATACATCGTACACCCTAGAATCAAGGGATTGGCCCCTAGTTTGGCCGGGGGGGAACGTCTCCTTCGGACCTCAGGATTTGTGATCTGGTGATCCATTCGGGAACCAGACTTTGTATAATTTTAAAAAAGAGTCACTCCTTCGTAAGTTTTTAGTACTTACTCCAGAGGTGAAAGAAGAGGGTTTGACTCAGGTTGAAAACACGGGGTTAAACCAATTTGACTAAAGAGTGACCTGAACTCTAGACTTCAAGAAGAAAATAAGGAAAAGATTTTGGTAGAACCCTGGAACGGTTAAGATTTCATCAGACATCTAAGAAAAAGTGGGGTACCTGACATCGAACGGTCCGAGAAGACAGGTACCCTAAGGGGTCCGTTTTTATGACCTCATCTATCGGTAAGGGAAGGGGTCCTCTAGAAGGGTTGGGTCCCTAGTTTGGTCCTGAGGGTTTCACGTCCACCTAAGAAATGGCAGACTCGATCGCCTCTTCGGGTTTCCAGTGTCTATGATCAAACCTTTATTTACACCAGTCCTCGTCATTAGTTTAATCTTGGAAAAATACATTTGTTTAGATATGAATGGAATTTACAAATTCAGACAGTGGAGATGTAATTCATTTTTCGTCTTTTATAAAACAATAGTCTAAGAAAAAATTAGTGAATAAATTTTACAGTCCTTCTGAGGTGCCCTTTTCGTGTTAATCATTGTTTCCCTTGAAGGTCCCTCTAAGGAGGACCCATATATGGGAGTGTTTTCTGTACATTGTACGTCTTCATTTACCGTTTGAAACTTCTGTAACACGATTCACTTTCTTCGGTCTATGTTGTCCTTTTTATAACATACTAAGGTAAATGTCCTTTAAAGGTTTTGTCGGTTTAGGTACGTTTGTCTTACACCTAATCTCCAATGGTCTCCGACACCTCTCCTTTCTTACTCCACACGGGTACCTACCCACACCCCAAAGAAAAACCCTAATACTTTTACAAGACCTTGGTCTTTCACCTCTACCAACGTGTTGTAGCACTTACATGAATGACGACAACTTGACATGTCAAATGTTATTTTTTGTTTTATGTTATTTTCGTTAATGTCCGTTTTTATATAACGATTCTCCTGTCTTTTTCTTGTTACGTTTATTCTTTGTTGACGGTTCTTAGTCTGTGGTACATTCTGTTTGAATTTTTTGTTCGTAATCCGGTATCGTTATAAAAAGAACCTAGACAGAGAACTTCGTTTCCCTTATTTACGTTTTTCTTTGTTTACCCTGGATTAATTTGACTTTTCTAAAACGTGTCGTTTCCTTCGGTAGCCGTTTTACTCTTCTGTTGGATGTCTTATCCTCTCTTATAAACGTTTGTGATACTGGTTATTCCCTACTTATCGGTTACATATATTATAGGTTGTATACATTTGTCGAGTATGTTGAGTTGTAGTTTTGTTTTAGTTTGTTAAATTTTTACCCGTGTTGACTTATCTGTAAAAAGGTTTCTCCTTTATGTCTATCGGTTGTTTGTGTACTTTTTTAAGAGTCGTAGTGATTAATAGTCCCTTTCCGTTTAGTGTTAGTGTTACTCTATCGTGAAGTGTGGACAGTCTTGCCAATAGTAGTTTTTCTTGTGTTTGTTGTTTACAACCGTTCCTACACCTCTTTTACCTTGGGAGTATGTGACAACCACCCTTAAATGTAACCACGTTGGTAACACCTCTTCTCATACCTCCAGAGAGTCTTTTGATTTTTATTTTTGATGGTGTACTAGGTAATTAAGGTGATGACTCATATACAGACTTTTTTCGTTTTTGTGGTCAAATTTTCCTATGTATGGGTTATAAGTGTCTTCGTGATAAATGTTAACGGTTCAATACCTGCTTTGGTTTCACAGGTAGTTGTCTGTCTGTCTATTTCTTTTACATCATATGAAACCTTATGGTGTCACCTTGTGACGACGACGACGACGACGACGACGACGACTCAGCGAAGTTAGTACAGGCTGAGACACACTGGGGTATCTGCCGTCGGGTGGTCCGGGGGGGCTGGGACCCTAAGAGGTCCGTTCTTGTGACCTCACCCAACGGTAAAGGAAGAGGTTACGTACTTTCACTTTTCACTTTCACTTCAGCGAGTCAGCACAGGCTGAGAATCGCTGGGGTACCTGATATCGGTTGGTCCGAGACAACAGGTACCCTAAAAGGTCCGTTCTCATACCTCACCCCACGGTAACGGAAGAGACTGTTACCTTGTGATGAGTCGGTATTTTTTCTTGTTTTAAAACGGTAAACGTCTTTGTGTCTTCCTGAACCTCCTGAAATGTGATTGACTTTATTCAGTCTGTCTCTTTCTTTTCATGACACACTATAGTGTATATATACTTAGATTTTTTCATGTTGTCACTTATATTGTTTTTCTTCGTCTAAGTGTCTGTGTCTCTCTTGTTTACTCACCAAAGGTCACCCCCATTCCCCTCCTCTTTACATCGTCATCCTCTATGTTTGATAATCCACATTCTATCCGAGTTCCTATACAACATGTTTGACCCCTTGTCCCAGTTATAAAACATTATTGATATTTACCTTTCTTTGAAAATTTTTGACGGATTTTGAAAATTTTTTCTTTAAAATTTTGTTCGTCATACTGAATCTTCACGATCTCTCATTGTTATATATTTGATTGTCATAGATTTGTTATTTAAATATATTTGTTATATATTTGATTGTTATATATTTTATACTTTCATAACTTTGGTATTACTCCATGTTGAAGTGCAAGGAACATGACCGTGTTAAACTACGGTAGTTAACCGTTCCTACACTTTGTTTCCTTACAAGTATAAAAGGACCACCCTGATTTTGAACCACACGTGTGGACCTCTAAACCATAGCCGGAGATTTTGAATTCGTACCCTTAAGACGATGATCTATGGCTCCATTGAGAAGGTACATATGTGTTTCTTTCTATAAGGTTTAATAATCAAATATTATTGTTTTTTGACTTTTGTTGGACGTAAAATTATTGTTCTTTTGACTATGTTTTTAGTACATGTAAACATGTTTTCTTTCGTTAACAAATATTTTCTTTCTTGATCTCGTCGGGAAGAGAATTTTACTACCCCAAACCTCCGGGTACAACGACAACAAATCAACGACTCAGCACAGACTGAGAAAACACTGGGGTGTCTGACATCGGGCGGTCCGAGGAACCAGGCGTCCTAAAGGGTCCATTGTTATGACCTCACCTAACGGTAAAGGAAGAGGTCCCTTAGAAAGGTTAGGTCTTGAGTTCATGGATCTGTGAATCTTCATTAATTAGTTCGATTCTTTATCAAGTTATTTTATACAAGAGAGAAGGATAGAACTGTTTGCGTGAAAGTATTACTGGACCTTCCGGTTCAAGTTTAAATCTTGCGAGTCTGAGGAAACTCAAGACACTATCTTATATAATTGTCATCTTACTTCTTTCAGTCGGGACCGAGGGTGGAGGTCAGGTAGTGAAGAGAAGAGGGGTAGTCCGAGACAGGGTGTAACGATCACGGTAGTCTGTCTCCGCTACTTGTACGGTCGGACATGTAGGTTTAAGGAAGGCGTACAGCCTTCTGTGTCCCTTCTCCGGGTGAGTCCGGGACCTTTACCCGAACCCTTAAGATCCCAAGACCCTTAGGTGTCGTATCAGATCTTACTACTCCCCCTCCCCCTCCCGGGACCTCCCTCCGGTGGCCCAGGTCTGCTCGTGCTAAGGAATTGAGGTGTCTGAGGAGTTTTCCACTCATCCATATCTGAACCCGATCTTGATCCTGGTATGTCGTCACCCGTGTCCCGTCTTTAAACAGAACGGGTCCGGTGTTCCACATATCTTTGTCCCGAAACAATCGTCCTCACTCAGAGTTTGTAATTCAACACGTTTGTTCTACTTTATTTCGTTTATAAACGTATGGGTTAGTGACTACATTAGATGTCGGAACTTTTGTCCGTTTTGTTAGGATTTATAACGAATCTTTATTTACGTACACATCTTTCTATTATTTGTACACCCCCTTTTATTTATAGTTTACGTCTTGGCACAACACCCTAACATTTGACCATACCGGTAATACCTTTTGTCTTACCTCAAGGAGTTTTTTAATTTTTATCTTGTTGTATACTAGGTCACTAGAGTGACGACCCACATATAGGTTTCCTTTACTTTAGTCATAGAACTTCTTTATAGACGTGAGGGTTCACCTAGCGACGTAATAAGTGTTATCGGTTCTGTACCTCTGTTAGACTCACACGTAGGCGTCTACGTACCTATTTCTTCTACACCAAATCTACGTGTTTTACTGTACAATAAGTTAGTATTTGTGTTCGTTTGACGGTAAACACTGTACACACTTTGATTTTCTGGAATACGATCTACTTTATTCGGTCTGTGTCTTTCTGTTTTTGACGTACTAGAGTGGATGTTTGTCTTAGATTCTTTCAGTGTGTGTAGTTTATTCTCTCATTTTACCATCGACGGTCCCTAAACTCACCTCCTCCTCCCTGCAACCAGTCTCTCATGTTTACGAGTGGACATTCTACCTCTTCAAGACCTAGAGATTCCATGTCGAACCACTAGCATCAACCATTATTTATAGCATATGAACTCTGAACGATTCTCTCAACAATAATTTACAAGAGTAGTAAATTTTTTTACCCCCATTTATCCTGAAGGGACCACCGGAGTCACCGATTCTGAAGGGTGAGGGTTGAACGTCCCGGGACCAAATTAGGGACCAGTTCCTTGATCTAGGGAGTACGGTGTTGAGTCTCAGGCGTACAGTGTTACTTCTAGATTCTAGGTGCACGACGTTGATTCTGGGGTCGTGTCGGTTTACTTATGTATTTGAAAAAAATTTACCCCCCATTTATCTACTCCACTATTTATCCAATTAGTCGAACTATCTCCCTTAGTGATGTGTTACATACGACGACGACGATTCAGTGAAGTCAGCACAGGTTGAGGCATGCTAGGGTATCTACCTTCGGTTGGTCCGAGGGGGTAGGGACCCTGAGAGGTCCGTTCTCATGACCTCACCCAACGGTAAAGGAACTGTTTTATGATGTAACATATAGGATTCACACGTGTTTGACTTTCGACAATACAAATGGTGATCAATAGTGGACATTTTACTCCCTCTATTACTTTCTACTACGGTAGGTTGATAGAGTACCGTAGTGGCTGAGCTACCTACACTCAAACTCGTTCGAGGCCAACCACTACCTGTCTCTTCGGACCGCACGACGTCAGGTACCCCAGCGGTTCTCAGCCTGTGCTGACTCGCTGATCTGACTTGACTAGTTTCCACTCTTAAGACCCGAAAATTGACCATTATAAAATAAAGACTTCGACTGAACACCTATGTGTCTAAAAGTGACATACATATATCACAGTATTCGTTTATTGTGTATAAATTTTGAAAGTATTCTTTTATTAAAATTTTAATTTTGTTACTCTATGTTAACATATGGGAAATCTAATCGTGTTTATGTTTCAGACCCGTCGCCAAGTCAGGGACCAGTCCCTTGATTCTAGAGTGTACGACACTCCACGTCAGTTTTTAAATTTTCCTTTTCTTTTCTTTTTCAGACTATTATGGTTCACGATTAACAGATATTTTAGTCCTTTCACTCTGATGGTTTGTACTTTTACAGTTAACCGGGGTACCAAGTCTACCATTTCTTAGATGGACGTTACGTCTTCTGGGTCCAAGTTAGGGACCCAGTCTTTCTAAGGGGACTTCTATCCTTACCGTTGGGTGAGGTCATAAAAACGGACTCTTTAAAGTACCTGCCACCTCGGGCCACCCGATGTATGTCAGGTACCCCAGTGTTTCTCAGTCGGTACTGGGTTGCTGATTGTGAAAGTTCCATTTTTATAAATAATGTGACTAAACAGTCTTAGACGTGACTTGGGTCTTTAAGGTAAAGGATTACCCAAAGACACCACTGAATCTGCCATTTCTTAAGGGGTCTGTACACCCTCTGGACCCAAGTTAGGGACCCAATCCTTCTAGGGGACCTCCTCCCGTACCGATGGGTGAGGTCATAGGAACGGACCTCTTGGGGTACCTGTCTCCTCCGACCACCGATGTCAGGTACCCCAGCGTCTCAGTCCGTGCTGACTCGTTGATTCATATCGTATTGTGTTACTATATGGAACCTCTTCGAAAACGGTACTCGTGGTTCTCTGTTCATAGGAGAACCATCGTACGAAGAAACATCGTTTTTTAATCTTTATAAGATTTTCAGGTAATAACGCCCTTATCCATGTTTAGTATGCTACTTTACGATATGTCGACAATTCTACTTATTTGATCTAGGCATATTGCCGTACTTAGCTAAAAGTTTTGTGCTGTGCCTCATTTTTAAGATTTTGTGCATTTCGTTGTGATGTAAAACATATACTTATTTTTGTATCTACTCTCCTTTAAAATTTTAGTACCTATATGTGGTTTTAGTACTGACTCCAACAAAGACCCCTTTCTCCATTTACTCTACTTCTGTTTTTTTTGTTATTGGAATCCCTACAATACTAAAAGTAAAATAAAATTTTATTTTCTTCGTTTTTACTTTTTACATTTATAAATAAGACTCTCCACTTAATATTCGAATAATATGATATATAACAAAATATATCACATCGAAAACCTTATATGAGTCTTATATATCTGAGACTACGAACAATATGATAAGAAACGTTAAAAAAATTAAATACCTTATTAACTAAGTAAGAGAAGGATAGATGGGTGGGGGTGGGTTTCAAAGTTAATGCGTTTGTCCTTTCAGTGTGTTTGTCCTTCTCGGGTCTCCTATGTGGGTGTCGTCGTCTTCGGCGTTTCGATCAACTTTCGTGAGTCAGACGAAATTTGTCAATTTGTCTTTTATACGAATGTTTTTTACAGAACTTGGACTTAATTACTTTCTAGTGTGAAGGATGTCGATGAACGGTTACGGTCATCGATTCAATTCAAGAGGTCCCCTGACGGGACCACCAGGTTACCGATTCTGAGACACGAGAGTCATGTCCCCCGGACCCAAACTAGGAACCAGTCCCTTGATTCTAGGACTTTAGGCGTTGATTCCGGGTGACGTCAGTTCATTTATTTTTTTATAAAAAATTTTTTCTTCAATACATCTAGACCCAAGTTGTGATTGAAACAGTCGATAGACAATACACTGGAAACCATTTTAAAATTTATCGAGATCCGGACTCAAAGGAATGTAATTTGACTTTGACTTTGACTTCGTTCGGGACAGTAGTTGATTTTACAGATCGATTTTCGTTGAATTTTTTTAGTCTTGATGTCTTAAATATCGTCTTTAGGTTAAATATTTATTATCATTTTGTCTCCTTTTAAATATTCCGGTCGTTTTCCGTTTGTTCAGGAGTGCGTTTGTCTCTTGTCAATGACTTGATTTACAATTAGAGTTGTACCCGTAGCTAACCAGTTGTCTCGGGTAGTGGGACATTAGGTGTTTTTTTCGGGAATCTGAGGGTACGCAGTTTGGGTAGAAAATCTTCTATTCCAAAATATTCAACGATTCTTTCCCTCTTATAAAATTTTGTATGAACCCCGTTTTTGTATAAAAGATCCGAAACTCCGTTTTCTTTTTCTTAAGAGGTTACCAGGAATAATACTCGTGTACTAAATGTAATTACCTAATTTTGAAAAATTAGGAGTTTGAGTTTTCACTATATATTTGTTAAATTTTTATACTGATCTGGTTATGTGAATTCTTTATTCTGAAATAGTGAGTTGATTTTTTTTCTTTTTTCTGAAAGTACTTAAGAGGTCTTTTAGGTGGGTTTGAACGTATTCGATTTAATAAGGATGTCTGGTATAATAAGTATATCATGTATAATAAGGGGAAAATTTTATATCTTTTCACGTCCAGTTGATGGGTTAAATACTTGAATTTTGTCAAAACTACAAAGTTTGTTGTTTCTTATTATTAATATTTCTTTGTTTGATTTCAAAGATTTACATCACACACACTATTTTGACAAAGATTTATATTATGTATATAACGTTGTATAATTTTGTTAATACCTAATACAGACGTGTCCAAAATAAGGGACATTTACGGTTCAGGTTTATATGCCGTCAGTCTCTTTAAACTTTTGGTTGATCTATAATATACTATAATTTTAATATTAACATTTTTTTCACTAGTAACGTGACGTCAATATAATTATCTCAGGAAGTAGGAACCTCTATGATCTCATAAAATGTTTCGTTGATTTGAGACCGTAAACCGAATTTTATTGTGTAACCACAACCCTTACCCCTACCCTTCCCCTCTCATTTACTCGGTTCTGACCGGAATGAAACTTTTGACAACTTTGATACCCATGTATCCCCAAGTAGTAAGAGAGGAGAGATGAAATCGCATACACCTTTTATGAGTATCATTTTTTTTTTTTTACATTTCTGTTCTTCGAATGCATAAAATTTGATTTTCGGTCGTGATTGACCACTTCTTAAAAAGTGTTGTTTTGTCCTTTCTGATGTTTCGGAAAGTAGGGGCAACAATAAACCATCTCGTGATCTTACAAGGAAGGAAAAAAAAAAAAAAAAACAGAATTAGAGATGGGAGAAAAGGAGGAAGGACCAAAGTAGACAATGACTGAATCTACTGAAGAAGGTTTGAGTATGGAAGGATTTTGAGTCTTTGTCTGAAAGTTTAACAACGGAGCGTTGTGTTATTTATAGAGAAAAATTATTGTTGCCTCGTATAAAACTTTTAAAACGAGATTTGCTTAATTTTTTTTATTATTAGAGTAGATTAGAGTAGGTAAATGTTGGAGACAGAACATACAAAATAGTGTGTTCATAATCCTCACTCTTTAGATTTCAAGAACCACTTATACACGTCCGACTTTTCAAACTTCTGGTGGGTGGTAAAACCTGTGATTCTGTGGTGACTTTCAAAAATTCCTCCCTCCTTCACACTGTTTACGATGTACTTCTTTTTGTTAAATCGTCTTCATGTATGTCTATCCCTTCTACCCCTCTTTCTGACACCAGTCTCTTTTAGTAAGTGATTAAGTTGTTCTGTAAGTAAATCTTCACTCTAACTTTTCATCCTTTATCTTTCCCTTCCAAATCCTCACGAGTTACTTTCCTGAATGACTAATTACCAATTCCATTACACTTCCTCCTTCTTCTCCGACTCCCCTCACAGTCTTTGGGACGGGACCCCCTTTCTTTTACCCAAACTGAGGCTGACCATACTATAAATCTACGTCTATGAAGAGTCTGTGGACCTCTACTTCTTGGATCTCAGATGATTTGCGGACACCTTCATGTGTTCCCTCGGTAGAAACATTTACACTGTTGACTTGGGTCACCACAGTCCCGAAAACCCCTCTCTTCACCTTCCGTCCGGGTAGTTTTTCCAATTGGGTTTGCAACCCCGTATGGATATAAGTCCTCTGTTTTGTTCACCTTTGTGTCTTCGCCGACGGACCCTCTGTGACGTCGTGGCAGAGTTTCACCAGGGTTCTCACCAAACCAGTTTCCCACCAACCGGTTTACAAGTCCGGTGGAACCGCTGGTGTTCCTTCCTAGACACTCGCCTGGGTAGCAACCATTGGAACTTATCCTGGTAAGCCCAGGTCACCTCGCCAGATCCCAGTCCATAGTTTTTTCCCTGTTATTCTCCCCCCTCTCTCCACCGATCCTTACCTCCCGGTTTCGTCTCGGGGCGTCCGTGGCGCTACCTGTGTCTAGGGTCCCCGGTCCGCGCGGACCCCCAGACCCTTCTGGTGTGTTTTTCGGGATCGCCCATTCCATCGGATCTCCCTCTCTGAATTCAAAGGTCTCCTACCTCCGTAAAAGCCACCAAGGGTTTGGACGGAGGTTTGGGAGATCTTGGACCGTACGGGTTTTCTTTAAATAAGAATGCTCTTTTCGCTTTCACAATCAACGAGTCAGCACAGGCTGAGAAACGTTGAGGTACCTGACATCGGGGGGTCCAAGGAGACCGTTCTCATGACCTCCTCCAACGATATGGAAGGAGGTTCCCTAGAAGGGCTGGGTCCCTAGCTGGGGCCCACAAGGCGTAACGTCTGTCTGGGAATACCTTCACCCCTCAAGTAGCGTCAGAAGTGGCCCCGTTATCGCGGGATCGGTATGACCTCCTTTCCAGGCTGCTGCGACCTCCCCTCCTTTGGAGGTTCTCTGTTTCGCGCCCGGGGCGCTCTTCGTTCCGTCTCCGTATCCCGCGCGCCAGGGTCGCTCCCGCGCGGGGAGGTCTCGTCGTCGGTGTCAGGAGGGTCTCGGCCCTGGGCCCCTTCGGCGGGGAGGGCGAGTGCCGTGAGTGGCGAGGCTGACGCTTATCACCGTGGCCGGGTCGTCCAACTCGAACGTCTCCACGTCCAAGGGCGTCCCAAACAACGTCATGAACGCTGCCGTCTGGGCCCGAGCTCACCACCGATGGTGCCTGGCCCACTGGGGAAGGAACGGCGGGTAGAGGTTGTGGTGCTTCGCCAGCCCGGGCCGGAGGAGGTCGTGGAGCGTCTCGACGCGGAGCCTCTCGACGTAGAGCGCCTCGTCTCGAAGGTCCCGGTACGCGGGGGGCACCCGCGTGTCCTAGAACCACTACTTCGACGTGTGGGGCCCCAGGCGGTACCGCGTGATATGACCGGACTGGAGGCGCGCCCTGAGCCGACGGCCCTCTTAGCTTTGAATGATCTCAGGGACTCCGACCCCCGCCCGCGTCGCGCCCAACCCGCGCGGGCCCCGGTCGCTCGCTCGCACGCGACAGGCGGCGGGCAATCGGATCGGACAGCCAAAGCCAAAGGCTTTTCGAGGCCAGCTCTCCGGTCTAGAGTGGCTGGGGCCAGGGACGCAGTCTAGTTTTCGGCTAGCGCTGCCGGTGGAGCACGTTTCTCTCGCTTGTTCACGCCCGAACAGACGCCCGCTGGCACCTCTGGTGGCCTGCCGACGGGGGAGCAGAGGTCAGAGGACCTCCCAATCCAAGGGGTCGACCCGCGGCTCTCCGAAGAAGCCTTTCTTCTCTTTGATTTTCCCCCCTTTTTTTACTGGAGAGCCGAGGCCGTCTCGAAAATATTCGGTCTGCTTCGCCGCCGCTTACTGCGCTCAGAACCCTCGGGAGAACTCCTCGGGAGACAAGAGATGGGGTGGGTAGGGGCCTTTCTTGCCTGGGTTCTCTCGCGGACGAGACTCAGGGCGCGGGACGGAGGCTATAATCAACAACAACAAGTCAGCGAGTCCGGCTGAGAAACACTGGCGTACCTGACGTCGGGCGGTCCGAAGGGACAGGAAGTGGTAGAGGACCTCAAACGGGTTTGAGTACAGGTAGCTCAGCCACTACGGTGGGTTGGTAGAGCAGGAGACAGCGGGGAAAGAGAGGGACGGGAGTCAGAAAGAGTCGTAGTCCCAGAAAGGGTTACTAACTCGAGAAGTGTAGTCCACCGGCCTCATAACCTCGAAGTCGAAGTCGTAGTCATTAGAAGTGTCGAGGTGCTCAATCTATCATAATAGGAGTGAGAGGAGGTCCTTCATTAGACTCGTTTGTCGGTTGTCGACCTCGGTCTTATGATGGGTTCCAAAGGGTTTAGACCGGGGGTCTGAGGTCTAACTCCAGACGGACCGCCCCTGGTGACCCATCACAGAGAGAGTCGTGGGCTGGAAGAGGTTCTTGTTAGTAATAACGAAAGGGCGAAAAAGTGGAAAAAAACTCAAGAAACTTCTTGGTGAAGAACTGTGTAAGAACGGACAGATATTGGTAGTTGTCTCCACGGGGTCCGTTCCGAATTAAAGACTATCGTTAAACAGTGACAGCCCGTACGAATCTGTCTAGGGTCCTGAATTCGATCTATAGGAGAGAAACTTATAAACCTGTGCTAGAAAAGGGGAAGCCACCCCTGAGGGAATTCGGGCGTCTCAACCATATTTTCTTTTTTCACTTTCACTTTCAACGAGTCAGACAGACCGAGGACCCCTAAGGTACCTGACATCAGGTGGTCCGAACAGACAGGTACATTAAGAGGTCCGGTCTTATGACCTCACCCATCGACAAGGGAAAACGTCTTGAAGGGTTGGGTCCCTAACTTGGGTCCAGAGGGTGTAAACGTCCGTATCAGAAGTGGTAGACTCGGTGGCATATCTCTAATTTCACTTTTGCAAACTCGATGTCTCCTACGTCTTTATTTAAATGGACTTAAAGAATCAGACTCATTTCGTTTTCGGAGGTCTTTTACGTCGATGGAAAGTGGGGCAAGGTTCCCTCAAAGGACGATTGAGTCAACGGGACGTCTGTCTTATAGGTAACGTCAATCGTAATTTTTTGGCCTATCTTGGAAGGTATGGGGAGACGTCGACGACGACGACGTAGCGAAGTCAGGACAGGCTGAGACACACTGGGGTATCTGCCGTCAGGTGGTCCGAGGAGACAGGGACCCTAAAACGTCCGTTCTTGTGACCTCACCCAACGGTAAAGGAAGAGGTTACGTACTTTCACTCTTCACTTTAACTTCAATGAGTCAGCATAGGTTGAGAATCGGTGGGGTACCTGACGTCCGATGGTCCGAGGAGGAGGTAGGTACCCTAAAAGGTCCGTTCTCATGACCTCAGCCCATGGTAACGGAATGGGGAGATTACTTCAAGATTTTTTCTTTGGGAAAACAATTAACTCTATATATTTCACTAAAGTCCGTTAAGATCCTTCAAAGGTAATAACCTTCGAAGGGGGGTGGTTACGATTTATTTAGAAAGAGAGAAATAAAAAAAGGAAAGAGAAAAATTGGACAGATGACGGTCAATTAAACGTTTTGGGTTACCAACTTCTTTCACCTTTTTTGGTGATCTGGTAAGTCCATACTGGATTTAGTTTAGGGAATACTGATATGTGACCTTCACTCTTTATCTAAATTCCCTGATCTAGACTATCTCACGGACTATTTGATACCTACCTCCAAGTACTGTAACATGTCCTCTGTCCTTAGTTCTGGTAGGGGCACTTTTTCTTTACGTTTTTTCGTTTTACCGACAGACTCCTCCGGAATGTTTGTCGACACTTTTCTTCTCTCCGCTTTTCGTTTCCTCTTTTCCTTTCTATATGGGTAAACTTACGTCTCAAGGTTTCTTATAATTCCTCCCTATTCTTTTAGGAGGAGTCACTAGTTACGTTTCTTTATCTCTTTTTGTTATCTTACCTTTTCTGATCTCTAAAGAAGTTCTTTTAATCTCTATGGTTCTGTTGTAAAGTACGTTTCTACCCGAGTTATTTCCTGTCTTGTCTTCGTCTTCTATAATTCTTCTCCACCGTTCTTATGTGTCTTCTTGACATGTTTTTTCTAGAAGTACTGGGTCTATTAGTGTTACCACACTAGTGAGTGGATCTCGGTCTGTAGGACCTTACACTTCAGTTTACCCGGAATCCTTCGTAGTGATGTTTGTTTCGATCACCTCCACTACCTTAAGGTCAACTCGATAAAGTTTAGGATTTTTACTACGACACTTTCACGACGTGAGTTATACGGTCGTTTAAACCTTTTGAGTCGTCACCGGTGTCCTGACCTTTTCCCGTCAAAAGTAAGGTTAGGGTTTCTTTCCGTTACGTTTTCTTACGAGTTTGATGGCGTATTAACGTGAGTAGAGTGTACGATCATTTCATTACGAATTTTAAGAGGTTCGGTCCGAAGTCGTTATACACTTGGCACTTGAAGGTTTACAAGTTCTACCAAAATCTCTTCCGTCTCCTTGGTCTCTAGTTTAACGGTTGTAGACGACCTAGTACCTTTTTCGTTCTCTCAAGGGCTTTTTGTAGATAAAGACGAAATAACTGATACGGTTTCGGAAACTGACACACCTAGTGTTATTTGACACCTTTTAAGACTTTCTCTACCCTTATGGTCTGGTGGACTGGACGGAGAACTCTTCAGACATACGTCCAGTCTTTCGTTGTCAATCTTGACCTGTACCTCGTTGTTTGACCAAGGTTTATCCTTTTCCTCATGCAGTTCCGACATATAACAGTCGGACGAATAAATTGAAGATACGTCTCATGTAGTACTCTTTGCGACCTGACCTTCTTTGTGTTCGACCTTAGTTCTAACATCCCTCTTTATAGTTATTGGAGTCTATACGTCTACTGTGGTGGGAATACCGTCTTTCACTTCTCCTCGATTTTTCGGAGAACTACTTTCACTTTCTCCTCTTAGTTTTTCAACCGAATTTAGAACTGTAAGTCTTTTGATTCTAGTACCGTAGTCCAGGGTAGTGAAGTACCCTTTATCTACCCCTTTGTCACCTTTGTCACAGTCTGAAATAAAACCCCCCGAGGTTTTAGTGACGTCTACCACTGACGTCGGTACTTTAATTTTCTGCGAATGAGGTACCTTCCTTTCAATACTGGTTGGATCTATCGTATAATTTTTCGTCTCTGTAATGAAACGGTGTTTCCAAGCAGATCAGTTCCGATACCAAAAAGGTCACCAGTACATACCTACACTCACAACCTGATATTTCTTTCGACTCTCGGTTTCTTAACTACGAAAACTTGAGACCACAACCTCTTCTGAGAACTCTCAGGAAACCTGACGTCCCTCTAGGTTGGTCAGGTAGGATTTCCTCTAGTCAGGACCCACAAGTAACCTTCCTGACTACAACTCCGACTTCGAGGTTATGAAACCGGTGGACTACGTTTCTCGACTGAGAAACCTTTTCTGAGACTACGACCCTTTCTAACTCCCGTCCTCCCCTTCCCCTGCTGTCTTCTACTCTACCAACCTACCGTAGTAGTTGAGATACCTGTACCCAAACCCACCTGAGGCCCTCGACCACTACCTGTCCCTCCGGACCACACGACACCAAGTACCCCAGCGTTTCTCGGCTTGTGGTGCCTCGTTGACTTGACTTACTGACCTAAGTTTAACCTTATCCTTTTTCCAAAAGGAGGGTCGTGGGGACTCACTTTGCAGTAACTAGTCTGTTCAGTATTTCGAAAAAAAATTTACTGTCTTAAGTCATCAGGTTGATTTTTAAGAAGTTTTACTACTTACCCGTGAGAGTCCAACCATTAAGTACTGACTACTGGTCACAGAATCTTTATGTCATAAAGCCATACTTTTGATCGGTTTTAGACACAAGGAAGATCGCCAATGAAATATCAACGGAAACTAAGTGAACCGGACTAAACACCGGACTGTACAAGGGTGTCTGACCCAAAAGAAAAGAGAAAAAATTGCAAACATAACCTCATATCAACCAAATGTTGATCAAAGCCCACATGTGGTTTCACTTAGTTAATATGTATATAGGTGAGAAAAAATCTAAGAAAAGGTATATCCGGTAATGTCTCATAATTTATCTCAATAGATACGATATGTCATCAAGAAATAATCAGTAGATACAATATATGTCACCATACATATACAGTTAGGGTTAGAAGGTTAAATAGGGAGGGGGGAAATGGGGGACCATTGATATTCAAACAAAAGATGTAGTAATTGAGATAAAGACAAAACATCTATTCGAGTAAACATGGAAAAAAAAAATCTAAGGTGCATATTAGTATACCTGTCTCGAAAGATATACTTTAATCAATTTAAGTGGTGTCATAGAAGGGACACCGAGAATGAAATGAATCAGCAAGACTTACAAAGTTTCTTCTTAGTTAAGATTGAGGCACAATCTTGACTAAGAAACTGAACGAAAAGTAACGACAACAATAATATTAGTACGTATTACCGGACGGAGTTACCGGGGACTGGGAGACGGACTGACAATTTGATTTCACACAAACAAGTCAACTATCTCTCTATTAGACTGGAACGGGTGGACATTTTTCCTCTAATTGTGTAGGGAAGGTTTCCGACCGGTAAGGCAAGGGTCTCTACAAAAAGTTCTGACTACCCAAAAAAATGAAATGAAGGAGTGGTGGAGAGGAGGAGACAAGACGGAGAACTGAAGTCAAGGAGTTACGCAGAGAGAGATCAAGATATTTTCTTCAACCGTAGTTCTGGGACTCTTCTTCTAATAAAACTCTGTAATCAGACGGTAGAAGAGTCGACCGAAAGCCTTATATCAGTATAGGGAACGGAGCTGTGGACAGAGAATCTAAGTAACCGGACAATACGCTCCTCGTCTCACTCGAACCTGAGCCATTGTACTTGTATATCTCCAAATTCTTTAGTAGGGACGTCAGTTCCTGGAATACAAACCCTTCTCTACTTGTTTGTAATTTTGTTTTCTCTTAGGTACCAATTTACGACCCTGTCCATATATCCTCTGACCTCTTCTTATCTCAAACCACTCTCACCAACCCTTATCTCTATATTTTAAGGCGAGTCAAACTTCTGACTCTCTGTTTTCATTCCCCGACACCTCTCCTTTTTTCGTCTCTAAATCCTTTAAACACAACAGCGTCCAACCCAAGAGGTTCTTCGTCTGTGACAATGCCTCAATTCTTATGTCTTCTAACGACCCTCCCATTGTGGTTTCTTTCAGTTCCCTTCTTCGGTTCTAGCCAGACACCCTCGGTAGTCCGAAGTAACATCTGAAGTGGTTCAGAGACGGTCAGGTCGAACTCGTCCTCTGATCCGAGTCCGTCTATCGGATCCGGGAGTGTGACGACAGGCTCTACCAGTAACCGTCCCTGGTGACCTTTTCATACCCTGAAGTCGAGTCAGTGACTCCCCTTCGGACTCTCTCATCTTCGACCCACGGGAGTCGATTTGTGCGAGGAACGTCGGTGCCTCGTTCAGGACCGAATTTCCCTTTAGACTCACTACGGTACAGGTGGGAGACGCGGTACACCAAGAACAAAGAGGTGGACATGAGTCCCTCGTCGAAGAAGTCCCGAGTGACCCGGCGAAAAGGACCTTTCTTTGAATCTCTTCCCTTCAATTACTTCACTTCCCGAAGGGACCACCGAGTCTACCATTTCTCAGACGGACGTCACGTCCTCTGGACCCAAACTAGGGACTCAACCCTTCGAGGGGACCTTTTCCCGAACCCGGGTGAGGTCACAACAACGGACCTCTTAAGTTACCTGTCTCGTCGGACCACCCGACGTCAGGTATCCCCTACGTTTCTCAGTCTGTCCTGACTTCACCCACTCGTGTGTGCGATCGAAGACGGAGACGTCGACCATCATCTTTGACGTTGACCAGGAGTAGTAAAGGAAGGTGGTGATAGGTAAAGAAAAAGAAAAATGAATAAAATAACTTATATCAGTTAAATGTTATAACGCAATCAAAATCCACATGTCGTTTCACTAAACCAATATATATATATACATATATAGATATAAGAAAAAACTAAGACAATAATAAATAATGTTCTATAATTTATATCAAAGGACACGACACGTCATTTAGGAACAACAAATAAAATATATATCATCACATATAGACAATTAGAGCATGAGAGGTAAATAGGGAGGGAAGGAAGGGGTACCCAATTGCATTCAAATAAAAGATACACTCAGACAAAGACAAAACATTCACTCTAGTAAACATGAGAAAAAATCTTAGGTGTACATTCACTATAATATGTTATAAACAGAAAGAGACTGAATGAATCATACTATTACAGGTTCAGGTAAACACAACGACGTTTACCTAAATAAAGTGAAAAAATGCCAATTATAAGGTAACATACATGCTGTAGATGAAATAGGTAAGTAAACAATACCTGTGAATACAACGAAGACACAGAATCGATAACATTTATCATGACGATTCTTGTAACCCCATGTACATAGAAAAGTTTAGTCTTGAAAGTAGAAAAGGTCTATATACGGGTCCTCACCTTATCAAACTGGTATACCATCAAGATAAAAATCAAAAGATTCTCTGGTGGATTGGACGGAGAACTCTTTAGACATACGTCCCGTCCTTCGTTGTGAATCTTGACCTGTACCTTGTTGTCTGACCAAGGTTTATCCTTTTCCTCATACAGTTCCGACATATAACAGTGGGACGAATAAATTGAATGTACGTCTCATGTAGTACTCTTTGTGACCCGACCTACTTCGTGTTCGACCTTAGTTCTAACGGCCCTCTTTATAGTGATTGGAGTCTATACGTCTACTGTGGTGGGAGTACCGTCTTTCACTTCTCCTTGATTTCTCGGAGAACTACTTACGCTTTCTCCTCTCACTTTTTCAACCGAATTTCGAGTTGTAAGTCTTTTGCTTCCAGTACCGTAGACCAGGGTAGTGAGGTGCCCTTTATCTACCCCTTTGTCACCTTTTTCACAGTCTAAAATAAAAAGACCCGAGGTTTTAGTGACGTCTACCACTAACGTCGGTACTTTAATTTTCTGCGAATGAGGAACCTTCTTTTCAATACTCGTTGGATCTATCATATAAGTTTTCGTCTCTGTAATGAAACGGCTGATTCCAGGTAGATCAGTTCCGATACCGAAAAGGTCATCAGTACTCCGAGAAATCAAGGAGAAGTGAAAGACGGTATTCCCACCACAGTAGACGTATAGACTCCAATAACTATAAAGAGGGCCGTTAGAACTAAGGTCGAACACGAAGAAGGTCGGGTCGCAAGGAGTACTACATGAGACGTATATTCAATTTATTCGTCTCACTGTTATATGTCGGAACTACATGAGGAAAAGGATAAACCTTGGTCAGCCAACAAGGTACAGGTCATACACTCTCAACCTGACACTTCTTCCGACTCGCGGTTTCTTAACTACGAAAACTCGAGACCACAACCTCTTCTGAGAACTCTCCTGGAACCTGATGTTCCTCTAGGTTGGTCAGGTAAGATTTCCTCTAGTTGGGCCCCTAAAGAAACCTTCTTTACTACGATTTCGACTTTGAGGTCATGAAATCGGTGGAGTACGCTTCTCAACTGAGTAACCTCTTCTGAAACTACGACCCTCCCTAACCCCCGTCCTCCTCTTCCCCTGCTGTCTCCTACTCTACCGACCTACCGTAGTGACTGAGCTACCTGTGCTCAGACTCACTTGAGGCCCTCAACCACTATCTGTCCCTCCGGACCGCACGACCTTAAGTACCCCAGTGTTTCTCAGTCTGTGTTGACTCACTGACTTGACTTGACTTGACTTCTTTGGAGGTAATGACAAAAGGTATCATCGACGTTGGTTAAATAAGTTATGTAAGGGTAGTTGTCACATCCTCCCAAGGGAAAAGAGGTGTGGGACGGGTCGTAAACATCTGAAAAACTACTGATAGGTAAAGGTTAAGGGGAGTGGGATCCACTCAGCGTCATCAGGTGGTCCCACCCACAGGGTCTGGAAGCAAGGATTCTCCAGGCTTGTGGAAGTGTCTGGTGACAACGACGAGAAAAGAACAGGTAAGAGTCAGTGTCAACCCGTTTTTCATGGTCGACTGTGGGTTTATTCAGACCTCACGTGCGTATAAGGAGGGAGGGGGAAGATTGTCGTCGGGATGAAGGAGGACGACTGGCACAGTTCCATGGGGCTATTCTGTCAGCAAAGAATAGAATGAAGACCAAAGACTGGTAGTGCTCCAGTTTCACAGACTCCCGTCGGTATTACACGTTAGGTCACCCTGTAAACGACATAGGAGTCTGTTCTTACACGGGAAAGACCCTGGTTCTGGAGATTAAAACGTCTCGGGTCTAAACACTCCTTGTTACCTTCTGGTCACCCAAACATCCTCTGGGTGTGAACTGTGGGGGTTTTATAGAGGAAGTATACTCCTAGTAAAGGTCGACTAATATTAATTCTAGGTTTTCTGAGTCCTTCTTTGAGACTGGAAGGGTGTTTACGGATTTTTTTAAAGTCAACTCCCATACAAGACCTTATGCCGATAGTGGTCTCCATGGACATTTCTTATGTCCGACACCGACCACCCCCTTGAGATTTGTCCCGGATCTCTAGTCTCAGGTAAGACACTGGGGAACAGAGACACACTGGGTCGTTTGTAAATAAATGGTTTATAAACAAAAAGGTAGAGATACACTTAACGGAAGGAGGGGAAACTTCAAGGTTTGGTGATGGGAGTTGTAGGAGAAAATAGAATTCGATTTCTACCATAAACTCCACTTCCTAAGTCGATAAACCTCCTCAATGAATCAAAAGGGTTCAGAGAAAGTTCCATAGAAGGTGTATACGTACGCACGATTCAGTCAGTCAGCACAGGGTGAGACACACTGGGGTACCTGACGTCGGACGGCCGAGGAGACAGGCACCCTAAGAGGTCCGTTCTCATGACCTTCACCCAACGACACGGGAGGAGGTTCCCTAGAAGGGTCAGGTCCCTAGCTTGGGCTCAGAGAATGCAGAGAACGTGACCGTCCGTACAGGAAATGGTCATCGTGATGGACTCTTCGGACTTAGGTTGTATAGGTACAATAATTTGAAACGAATTAAAAGAACCCCCGAAGGTACTACCAGGTCACCAATTCTGAAACGGAAGGTTACGTCCCCTACACCCAAGTTAGGGACCAGGTCTTCGATTCTAAGGTATAGAGAACATCGGTTGTTTACTTTTACATTTTTCTCTTCGATATAATATTGTTTAAGTTATTTCTGAATTTTGTTCGTTTTCAAGTCAGTCAAGTCAAGTCAGGTAGCCAGTACAAGGTGAGAAACGTCGGGGTACCTGACGTCGTGTGGTCCGGAGTAACAGGTAGTGGTTGAGGGCCTCAACTGAGTTTGAGTACAAGTAACTCACCCACTACAGTAGGTTAGTAGAGTAGGAGACAACAGGGGAAGAGGAGGACGGGAGTTAGAAAGGGTCGTAGTCCCAGAAAAGTTACTCAGTCGAGAAGTGTAATCCACCGGTTTCATAACCTCAAAGTCGAAGTTGTACTCAGGAAGGTTACTTGTAAGTCCTGACTAGAGAAAATCCTACCTGACCAACCTAGAGGAACGTCAGGTTCCTTGAGAGTTCTCAGAAGAGGTTGTAGTCTCAAGTTTTCGTAGTTAAGAAACCACGAGTCGAAAGAAATATCAGGTTGAGAGTGTAGGTATGTACTGGTGACCTTTTTGGTATCGAAACTGATCTATTTGGAAACCACCGTTTCATTACAGAGACGAAAAATTATACGACAGATCCAACCAGTATTGAAAAGAAGGTACCTCGTTCGTGGAAAATTAAAGTACCGACGTCACTAAAACCTCGGGTTTCTTTATTTCAGACTGTGACAAAGGTGACAAAGGGGTAGACAAACGGTACTTCACTACCCTGACCTACGGTACTAGAATCAAAAGACTTACAACTCGGATTCCGTTGAAAAAGTGAACGGAGAAAGTGAAAGTAGTTCTCCGAGAAATCAAGAAGTGAAGGACGGTATTCACACCACAGTAAACGTATAGACTCCAATAACTATAAAGAGGGCCGTTAGAACTAAGGTCGAACACGAAGAAGGTCGGGTCGTAAAGAGTACTACATAAGACGTATCTTCAATTTATTTGACCCACTGTTATATGTCGGAACTGCATGAGGAAAAGGCTAAACCTTGGTCAGACAACAAGGTACAGGTCAAGATTGACAACGAAGGACGGGACGTATGTCTAAAGAGTTCTCCGTCCAGTCCACCAGACCCTAAGGGTAGAGAAAGTCTTAAAAGGTGTCAAATAACACTAGGTGTGTCAGTTTCCGAAACCGTATCAGTTATTTCGTCTTTATCTACAAAAAGCCCTTGAGAGAACGAAAAAGGTACTAGGTCGTCTACAACCGTTAAACCAGAGACCAAGGAAACAGAAAAGATTTTGGTCGAACTTGTAGACCTTCAAGTACCAAGCGCATAACGATTTCGGACCGAACCTCTTAAAACTCGTAATGAAATGATCGTACACTCTACTCACGTTAACACACTATCAAACTCGTAAGAAACCGTAACGGAAAGAAACCCTAACCTTACTTTTGACGGGAAAAGGTCAGGACACCGGTGACGACTCAAAGGGTTTAAACGACCGTATAACTCACGTCGTGAAAGTGTCTTAGTAAAAATCCTAAACTTTATCGAGTCGACCTTAAGGTAGTGGAGGTGATCGAAACAAGCATCACTACGAAGGATTCCGGGTGAACTGAAGTGTAACGTCCTACAGACCGAGATCCACTCACTAGTGTGGTAGCACTAATAGACCCAGTACTTCTTGGGAAAACATGTCAAGGAGACACATAAGAACGGTGGAGAAGAATTATAGCAGACGAGGACAATCAAGGTATGGTAAAGAAAGGAAACAACTCGGGTAGAAACGTACTTTACAAAGGACTATAGAGATTAAAAGAACTTCTCTATAGATCAGAAGATCTTTGATCTTTTCTTTTGTAAGATAAGAAAAGGAGATAAAGAAACGTAACTATTGACTCCTTCCAAAAGAATAGAGAGGAACGATAAGAAACCTTGAGACGTAAGTTTACCCATATAGAAAGGAAAAGAGGAAACGAAAAGTGAAGAGAAGAAAAGTGTCGATAAACATTCCGGAGGAGTCTGTCGGCAAAACGAAAAAACGTAAAGACAAAGAACCTCTACCAGAACAAGGGACAGAGAATATGTTACAGTGCTTGGAGACACGTATCAAGAAGTCCGTGAGAACAGATAGTCTAGATCAGGGGTCTAGATCAGGGAACAAAGAGTGAAGATGATATATTACATTCCCTAAACTAAATCCAGTATGGACTTACCAGATCACCAAAAGGGATGAAAGAAGTTAAATTCAGACTTAAACCGTTATTCCTCAAGTGTCAGACTCGGTGTCAGTCGAGGGTCAGAACAAAAACGACCGACATATCTCAAAGAGGTAGAAACCGACGTTTCTTATATTAGTTAGACTAAAGCCACAACTGGTAGTCTACTACAGGTACACATCTCAGAAAAAACACAACAACCTTCTCCCACAAACGATACTGGTCATGTAAGAGAACCGTCTTGAGATAATCGGAAACGGGACGAAGTAAGACATACGGTTCCGGTTTGAACGGACAATGAGGTTCAAAATATATATATATATATATAAAATATATATGTATTTAGAAACGAATTAAAAGAGTACTTAAACAGAGTACAGTCAAATTAATAATCTGGTTGGTCTTCTTGGATCCTTCCCTCTTCTTTCAAAGAAGGAGGGGTCACCCAGTGACCCTACTATGATTGACCCCAGTGTGTGAAGGTGGGTAACACTTTCTATGTTCATAAGAAAGATGTCACCTGTGTCGTGGTACGATACAATAGACTAGCTTCCCCATACGAGACTACAGGACCTCCTTCACAGCAGTACTATACCACGTCTCGAGACACTCCGAGGACTCGTGTTCCAGAAATTCGGGGGTAAAGAAGCTAATATCCTTTGTCGGAAGTCAGTCGGAGGTACTGGAAGGGACTCGAGGTTACCCGTCTAAGTTCGGTAACAATTAATCCCTTCCTTCCCTTACCCTCTGGTCCCTCTTCGTTTGTCAGTTCTCGTCGGAACCTCGTTTCAGGATAAAGGGGTAGTTTCCTATGTGTGTTGTTATAGAAATTCGATAAAACGTTTATGACTTTGGGGGAGGTCCACCCTCTTCAATTACTAAGTACTGCCATACGACGGGTGTTCGTATATCTGAGTCTGATCAACCTAGACTTCCAACTGTTGCACCTGAGTGAGGATGAATGGAGTGGTGGTTGACTAGTCTTCTTTCAGATGGTCGACTAGTATGGGAGACACTTGTTAACGATCTTTTGAGCAGTGCTGGAAGGGGTTAAACCCTGTGAACAAGAACTCCCGTAATTAAGGAGAAACGGACCGTTTCGTTATTTCACTAGGAAAAGACGTAGTGGGTTTTGAGACAGAGGCTCTACACTAAGTCGTGGTCACACGGTTCGTGGATTCGAAAACCGTAGTTAGTGACGTCACATAGTGGAGGCACTACCTCGAAGACGACGCAGTGATTGACCGATAAGGTTATAAAGTACATATAGGTCGACGAAACTCCAATGTGTTGCTACACCGGGTGTCTGGGGTAGACACCGGGGAGGAAGATGAAGGACACTACCTTTCTCAAAAGACCAGTCTATGACACAATACACCCTAATGTACAGACACCTAATTCGTGGGTCTCTTATCGCGATGATTTCAGGACGTCCGTCCTTTCCGTTAGGGATATGGACCTTAGTCACAGACAAGGACTCTCTCGTTTGGAGAAGTGTTACGTCAGTTGACCAGTGGTTCATTGGACAACCAAAGGAATTCCTCACCTTAAATCGGAGTCAGATAGTCTAATCTGTAGATCTTCACCGTCATCAATATAAACCATGCGCAGTAAGTCGTCCCCACCCTCTCACCGAGACTGTTTCGGACCGACACAGTCGACCGGTTCAATAAAACAGATGAACCGTGTAGAAAACCTTATCCATAAATGTTTACCCGAATTGTGCCCTATGCTTGTTGAAGGGTACAACGCGGCTGAGGAAATACCGGTAGGTGTTCAGAGATGTGGTCGAGAAGAACAGAGAGCTAAAATGTCAGAAAAAGAGAGTTCCAGAGGTGGGTGGTCGGTCCGGTGTGTAGTGACAGGTACTCAGGTGTGAACAAGTTTGGTATCCGGTAACAGGAATGTGTGTTGAGTCTACCGGTCCACGTGTAGAGTCCCAAGGAGGATAACCTGTCTAAAAGACAGTGGTGGTAGAAAGTTCCCGAGGGGGACTCCCACTGACATTGCATCGACGGAAGGTACAAGTCGAACATGGGTGTACGACTCCACTGAGTACGTGTGAGGGTCGAACCTTAAAAAAAGAAAGAAATAACCAATATACCCACGGGGGAGTATACCGGTATCCATTTTCGACCACATAGACCCCACGTCCTAACGACCACGTTCACATTACTCACTATATCTCTAGACCCGATGAACAAGTATGTCGAAGGAACCTCCACCTTCACAATCAACGAGTCAGCACAGGCTGAGAAGCACTGGGGGACCTGACAGTGGACTGTCCGAGGAGACCGGTGTCCTAAAAGGTCAGTTCTTATGACCGCACCCGACGGTAAGGGGAGAGTTCCCCTAGAAGGACTGGGTCCCTAGCTTGGGTCCAGAGGACGTAACGCCCGTCTAAGAAATGGTAGACTCGGTGGACCCTGTCGAAGGAACATGGGGGAATTTAGGATATAGGACTCTCTCACGAGGAAACAGTAATTTCAGACATATGTCAAAATATAAGGTCGAATGAACTACCTCCGTTAAAGAGTCTAACCAGTCCAATCTTTAGTTTTATGTAGTGAGTAAAATCTCCTAACTATTCCTCTCCTCTCCTCTCCCCTCCTCTCCTTAATAAACCCATCGGTCCCTCTAAAAAAAAAAAAATGATTTGAGTCAGGAGTAACGAAGAGTGTCCGAAAGAGATCGACGTCACTCAACCCCTATGAGAGATCAACACCACACACCCGACGAATAACATCCCCGAAGAGAGTAACGTCTCGTGTCCAAGATCCACACGTCTGGGTCTTCGACACCACATGTCCGACCGAATCAACGGGGTTCCGTGCACCTGAGAAGGACCTGGTCCCTAGTTTGGACACAGGGGACGTAACCGTCCGTCTAAGGATTGGTGACCTGGTGGTCCCTTTAGGGATGTCTCCGAAAAACAAACGAACGGATGAATAACGACAATAAAACGACCGTCTGGCCTCCGCTCACACTTTTAAAGTTTCTTTATGTAGACCCCTCCCTCGTTTCGATGTCAACGAGACTGTAGAATCGTTCTTTAGTCCGATGCACTAAGTCAACTTGGTGGTTAGTCCCTCCCTTCGTTTTGTATGAGTTCCGTCACTACTCAGTCGACACGGTCCAGTATCTTTACATTTCATGTATTCGGAACCTCCCAACTCAGTGTACGGCACAAGTTTCAGGTGCCGTTTGTCCACGAGAGGTCCTCGATGCCCTCAGTGTCCTCCGTAATCAGTCGGTCTGTCCCCTCCCGTCTCCGCCCCTCGTCCGTCTTCCCTAAAGGGACCCAACTTTGACGTCGTCGTTCCGAGGGAGGCTCCTTTTCTGGACCCTTCCCTACCTCGACCGTATTTGTCCACCTCCCCGACTGAAGTCTCACTCTTCACAGTAAAGAGAGAGACTCTTACTTAAAGATCCGACACGAGACCACCACAATTTTAGTCCTTGAAGTCCGACGTTTAGAACAACAATTGTGACCAAACTTCCGTGTCCTTTGTCCGCAAATCTGTTCCCGGACTACACTGTCGGTCTCTCAGGGGTCCCTCAGAGTGGAGGACTATAAACATGGGAGGGTGTGAGATGTCACGAGTAGACGTATTAAGTAGTCACTCGATCCTGTCATTACTGTCACACTTAAAGTTTCGATCCAGTATTTTTGGTAACACTGAAGGACTAAGTGAGAATAGTGAACGATACCCCTTCGGTCAACTATACAGTACTCCTGGGAGTTTGTCGGGACACCTCTCCAGGTATGCTGTCCCTTGTTTCCGGAGGACAGGTGTCGATTCGTCGGGATACCTTTCCGGGTGTGTTGTCCCTTGTTTCCGGAGGACAGGTGTCGGTCGTGATTGAACGGTCCGTGTACCTATTCGGGGTATCTTACCCTGGGAAGTCGATGTCGGTTCGTCAGGTTATTGATCTCGGGGATTGATTGTCGAACCAAACTTGGACTCCTTCGTGACTCGGTCTTGGTGGGTCGATTCAATGAGTCGTCATGTCCTCGATGAGTCATTGATACCCTCTATTCTTATAACTAACGAAATTCGATAATTCAAAACCCCCTTTAACAATACGTCGGTACCTATTAATTATATTATATGGGTTTGTGTGTTTCATTGTTTCCAGGGTTTGTCTTTCGTTACACTTGACACCCTTCCGTGGACCCCGCTAGTAGTCTAGGTCTCCTCCTTAGTTTCTTGTCTAATCACTTCTCGTCTACTGTCCCTCACTCTTATTGTTGTCCAATAGTCGAACACACACCGACCCTTCTCTGTCGACCCTTCTCTGTTGACCCTTGAGCACCAAACATTCTTGTGAGATACCTTCCAGTTCCGTCCTGACCCGTCCCGTCTCACTGTCAGGTTGTCCGACACACATCCACTGGAAAGTGTCGGACCCGGAGAAGGAACTCACGATTAGGTGAACCCTATTTTATCCTGACCTCGCCAAGGGACTTGGGATACCATAACCCACCCTACAACTATTCTGCTGGTCCGGGATTCGTAGACAAGATAATTCACGGAATTACTTATACTGTATCAGCATGACACCTTATAATAAGTCGGTAGTTTTCCTTACCAGATATCATACGGGACATTGTACTAACTCTGACCTTTTGTAATAAGATTCACTGTCTTCGGTTTCTATTTCCCAGTGTGTGACGTACTAAGGTAAATATACTTTACAGGTGTCTCAGTCTTTTATCTAATTACTAACGGTCCCTGTCCGTTACCATGGGGTGAGGTCATGAGAACGAACCTTTTGACGTACCCACCTCCTCGGACCATCCGACGTCAGGTACCCCAACGATTCTCAGTCTGTGTTGACTCGCTGAAGTGAAAGAGAAAAGTGGAAGTACGTAACCTCTTCCTTTACCGTTGGTTGAGGTCATAAGAATGGACCTCTTAGGGTCCCTGTCCCTTCGGACCACCCGACGGCAGATACCCCAGTGTGTCTCAACCTGTGCTGACTTCGCTGAATCGTCGTCATCGTCATCGTCGTCCCTGTATTCTATTCTCACTTACATCTCACTGGTAATTACGTATGTCCCCGTAAAGACAGTCTCCATTACTTTTATAAGATTTAGTCTATTATCACTACATGTAAAAACGTTTGTATGGTTTTGTGGTAATTTAACATGTGAATTTTTATCACTTAAAATACCATACTTTTGATATAAGGTTAATTTTTTTTATACTTCTACCTCCGTATATATTATCGTGACTGGTACTTGGTCTGTACCTTGTTTTCTGACCAAGGTTTGACCCTTTCTTCATGTAGTTCCGACATATAACAGTGGGACGAATAAATTGAATATACGTCTCTTATAGTAAATACGGTCCGACCTACTTCGTGTTTCACCTTAGTTCTAACGGTCCTCTTTATAATTATTGGAGTCTATACGTCTACTGTGGTGGGAATACCGTCTTTCACTTCTCCTCGATTTTTCAGAGAACTACTTTCACTTTCTCCTCTCGCTTTTTCGACCGAATTTCGAGTTGTAAGTCTTTTGTTTCTAGTACCGTAGACCAGGGTAGTGAAGTACCCTTTATCTACCCCCTTGTCATCTTTGTCACAGTCTGAAATAAAAAGACCCGAGGTTTTAGTGACGTCTACCACTGACGTCGGTACTTTAATTTTCTACGAACGAAGAACCTTCTTTTCAATACTGGTTGGATCTGTCGTATAATTTTTCGTCTCTGTAATGAAACGGTTGTTTCCAGACAGATCAGTTTCGATACTAAAAAGGTCACCAGTACATACCTACACTCTCAACCTGACACTTCTTTCGACTCGCGGCTTCTTAACTACGAAAACTTGACACCACAACCTCTTCTGAGAACTCTCAGGGAACCTGACGTTCCTCTAGGCTGGTCAGGTAGGATTTCCCCTGGTCAGGACTTATAAGTAACCTTCCTGACTACAACTTCGACTTCGAGGTTATGAAACCGGTGGACTATGCTTCTTGACTGAGTAAACTTTTCTGAGACTACGACCCTTTCTAACTTCCGCCCTCTTCCCCTGCTGTCTCCCACTCCATCAACCTACCGTAGTGGCTGAGCTACCTGTACTCAAACTCGTTCGAGGCCCTCAACCACTACTTGTCCCTCCGGACTGCACGACGTCAGGTGTCCCAGCTTTCTCAGCCTGGGTTGACTCGCTGACTTGACTTGACACACGGGTCGTGATAAGATTTACGAAAGACACACATCAAATTGAAAGTGTTGGTTACCTGGATCCTCCATTCTTGATAATTATAATAATACTGAAAACTAAATGGTCACTCTTTTGACTTCGGGTCTCTCCAATTCACTAAACGGGTCCAGTGTGTCGATTTCATTCACGACCTCGGTTCTTGACTTACGTCCGTCAGATGGAGGACTGACTGAAGTGGTAATGCAGCGGAAAGAGTTCACTTAAAATTCGCTTAGACGTTCCGCCCAAAATCACGTCCCAGAGATAGATGTCTCCTATTTTAAGTCTCTCCAATTCACTCGGTGAGTTCCGGGGTGTCCATCCTTCGTCCCTTCCGTTATAAGTTTAAAGACTGAAGTCTCGTGTTCTCGGATACAGTGGGATTGAAGAACGACCCTCGACGGAAGTCGTGATCCGCGATTCAGCGTAATCAGTACAGACTGAGAAACACTGGGGGACCTGACATAGGACGGGGGGAAGATACGGGTACCCTAAGAAGTCCGTTCTTATGTCCTCACCCAACGGCAAAGGAAGAGGTCTCCTAGAAGGACTGGGTCCCTGACTTGGGGGCAGAGGAAACAGAGGACATAACCATCCACCTAAGAAATGGTGATCGCGGTGGACCCTTCCGGTCGGGAGTCGTGATCCCTCACTTGATTTTACCTGCCAGACTCCTCCTAGGGTGTGGAGGCGTCGACCGGTTGCGTTCTTCACGGAAGAGATTCCGAGTACCTTGACGTTATGGACCATACAAAGGAAACGTGTACACTACCACAGATATGACGAAAGACTAAAAGGTTAATAGAGAAGTGGTTTATTGTTAATGTAATCGTTAGTCTTCGACTTTTAGTCGAACGAGTCATAGGAGTATGTCTGAATCAAAATTGACCATATTTACGTTCAATGAAAAATATAACTTTATTTATAACTAAGGATACAGAAATTAAGTAAAGTCAATTTTGAAACCGGTATGTCTTTTAAAACCCTCAAAAGTTTACAGAAAAAATAAAAACCTAATACCTTTAAAAGACATATTTTTATCTTATCATATTATTTGTGACTAATGAGTAGTGGGTCGAAGTTGTTAGTAGTGGATATCTAAATTTTCTTATAAATAAATAAACAAACCGACACGACCCAGAATCAACTCCGTAAAACCTAGATCAAGGGACTGGTCCCCAGTTTAGCCCCAGGGGACGTAATCCTCACCCCTCAGAATCGGTGGTCTGGTGGTCCCTTCAGGGTGGATATCTAAAGAATGTTGACCAAGAGGTCAAATAATCATCGAGTCGGTACTAATGAAATAGGAAACCATGATCAATTTATTTAGTGAAAAATTTTCCGTTTTACAATTATTCACAATTATCCACCAATATGTAAATATCTATTAAACATGAAAGAAGAAAAATTAAGAATCGTAGAAGGTTTCAAAGGTACCACTTATATATCATGAAAACACTATTCCTTTTTACAATGAAAAATGTTCAGGAGTCTTTGACGACGAGATAACGTTGACGTCATTTCAACGTTTAAGGTTGAAACGGAGAATGGGTACGTTGGTCAAAAGTCGTGTTGTGGGATCTGAGAATCTCGATATAGACCCTTATTGTCTAAGAAGAGTTGATGTGAGTTGACGGTATAAGACTGGAAGTATTAATGTCCGTCTTCTTTCTGTCTTGTGACATGAGTCAGTACAGGTTGGAAAACACTGGGGTACGTCGGGCGTCTTCCACCCGAGGTCCATCGGGTGATCGGAGGTAGGTGTCCTAAAAAGTCCGGTCTTGTGACCTCACCCATCGGTACAGGAAGAGGTCCCCTAGAAGGGTTGTGTCCCTAGTTGGGTACAGAGGACGTAATGTCCGTCTAAGAAATGGTTGACTCGGTGGTCCCTTCGGGAGTATTAATGTCGATGTCAAGTTTGTCAGGGATTTCCTTAAATGTCCAACTTTCGTCATAGTGTTTGACGACCCCTAGGAAAGTTACCTAAATCGTTTTAGTTGTCCCAACAAATGTCACATTAGTCGTTGTGACGGGAATCTGGAACCACTCGTCTCGGGGACGGGACCCGAGGCACGGGACTGACGTGGGACGGGATCCTCACTTCTCCGGTACGAACGTCGACTCCCCAAGGACGTCGGGAGAGTAGTACGATACCACAGGTCAGTAGACGGGTATTGTGGGGTTCGGACAAAGGTGTGGACTCTTTCAGAGGAGGAAAATCTAGACAACCCTACTAACGAGTATTCTCTTACCCACTAATGTGAACGTGACGACCCGCCCTACAGGTGGGTGCACGTGTCTCGGGGAACACCACGTCCTACCTCGGACCCGACTCTTCTCTTCCTGACTCACTACCGACCTCGATCGAAAGAGGTACGGCAGTGGAGGGAGATGTCCTAAGGTCCTTCAGACTCTTAAGATGTAACCTTGTACTGGGACAAGTAGTACCACATAGACAGTTCCATCCTTCTGTTTTGTAAAATTGTCAAACGATCCTACTAAATTTTAAAAAGTCATAAATCTGTATACCTGGAGACATACCGAAGTAAAAATACTTTACAGGTTTGTCCGTTTAGGTATCTCTTTCTATCCAATCACCAACGGTTTGCGACCCCCTTCTTCCCCTTTGACGTATACGGACAACTACACAGAAATAGGTACAGACACACATACACGGCACGAATCAGACCTCTTCCTTTACCGTCGGGTGAGGTCATAAGAACGGACCTCTTAGGGTCCCTGGCCCCTCGGGCCACCCGACGGCAGATACCCCAGCGTGTGTCAACCTGTGCTGACTTCGTTGAATCTCACGTACGTACGTAACCTCTTCCTTTACCGTTGGGTGAACTCATAAGAACGGACCTCTTAGGGTCTCTGTCTCCTCGGACCACCCGACGGCAGATACCCCAGCGTGTCTCAGTCTGTGTTGACTTCGTTGAATCTCACGTACGTACGTAACCTCTTCCTTTACCGTTGGGTGAGCTCATAAGAACTGAGTTCTTAGGGTCCCTGTCTCCTCGGACCACCCGACGGTAGATACCCTAGCGTGTCTCAGTCTGTGCTGACTGAACAGAATCGTCGTCGTCGGCACGAATCAGTGAGTCAACAAAGACTGAGAAACGATGTGGTACTTGATATCAGACGGTCCAAGGAGACAGGTACCCCTAAGAGGTCCGTTGATATGACCTCACCCAACGGTTCGGGAGGAGGTCCCCTAGAAGGGTTTGGTCCCTAACTTAGGTCCAGAGGGTGGAACGTCCGTCTAAGAAATGGTAGTCTCGGTGGTCCCTTCGGGTACTTATGACCTTACCCATCGGATAGGGAAGAGGTCCCCTTAGAAGGACTGATTCCTTAGCTTGACCCCAGAGGACGTAACTTCCGCCTAAGAATTGGTCCACTCAATGGTCCCTTCGGGGCAAACACACATATGTCTCGACATATATAGTTCCTTACATCTGTTCATCTGTGAGTAAATGAGAGGTTCACAAACCCCTACCCTACCCCCCGTTCTTGATCTCGCGTTCCTCCTACTTCTTCTTAGATCCGTTAGTATGGAAGGAAGACACTCGAATACCATGAGGACTCAGAAATATATCCGATCAATAAGTCCCCCCATACATTACATTAAGTTGATATTGTGTTGTCAGATATGTGAACCCTGTTAATGAAGTGAAGAGGTCTACAGTCAAGGAATCAGACAATTAAGACTCCCAACCTGATCTACAGGAAATTTTCAGGGAAGGTCGAGATTATAAGGTACTAAATAACTAAAATCTAATGGTAACGTCGACACAAATGACCTAAACAAGGGTCACTTAAACTCCAAGAACGAAGTAGTAGTTTCTTAAACCTCTACTTTACTATCCATTCTTCACCTATATAAATCTCTCTTTGTGTGAGGTGTCTGTCTCTTACCCGTGGAGTCTTCCACGTTCTCTCGAAGCTATATACCGTACCAATCAAAAATACTCGACCTATTAAAATATCCAATTACTCACCCTCCAAATAAAGTTAATAAACCCCCCTCCCTGTCCCTGAAGGACCTTGACCTGATGGTGGGTGAAAAACCAGTCTTGACAGTACCGTGATCACCCACACAGTAAATCGAATACAATGATAATCTTATCCTGTGTTGAATCGTTGATTTGTCGTTGTTGTCACATAATGTCCCTCCTTTAATACTCCGAGTTTCCAGATGACCTTCAGTTGACAAGGTAGTAGAACCTAGGTCAACCAAGATTGGTCTGAACCAGTACAGGATGCCGATATAGTAAGAGAATTTCCGACACGGGACGGGGGAAGAGAGGACAAAGTCCAAGTCCTCATTCTATTTAGTTCAGTGGGTTGTTGTGTATAATATCAAAGAAGAACACACACCCACAGTATTCTGTTTCGTTGTTCCGGTTCATTCTTAGTACCCTAACTCTTCAGTATTTTGTACAGTACTCGGTTCACACATTCTTCAAGTTCAGTGAGTCGAATAACGTGAGTTATATGAGTTTAATCAGTGTGGGTTATCATTCTTTTATGCCTCAGACTCCTTGGTGAGACTCCTCCCTAGTCGCTGTCCTCCGTAAGAGTTACGTCCACCGTCCGTGTCCAAGACGTACATCCGTACCTTTGGTCGCACCGCGACCGAAAAGACTCGTCGATGGAAGATGAGGTCGTCGAAGACTGTGCCCGTCAGAGGTGAAATCATACACACGAGGTGACTCTGGGAAGAGGTCGTTTACGCAAGTCAGTCAAGTCAGCGAGTCAGCACAGACTGAGAAACACCGGGGTACCTGATATCGTGTGGTCCGAAGGACAGGCACTGGTTGAAGGTCTCGGAAGAGTTTGAGTACAGGTAACTCAGTCACTACAGTAGGCTGGCAGAGTAGGAGACGAAGGGGGAAGAGGAGGACGGAAGTTAGAAAGGGTCGTAGTCCCAGAAAAGTTTACTCAGTCAAGAAGTGTAGTGCACCGGTTTCATAACCTCGAAGTCGAAGTCGTAGTCACGAAGGTTACTTATAAGTCCCAACCTAAAGGAAATCCTACCTGACCAACCTAGAGGAACGTCAGGTTCCCTGAGAGTTCTCAGAAGAGGTTGTAGTGTCAAGTTTTCGTAGTTAAGAAGCTGGTAGTCGAAAGAAATACACAAGTCTGGGATAGAAAACATTCCATGTCAGGGATTCCACGTTGTCAATGTTAGAGCCGATGTTCCTCGGAATGGAGACCTGTTTTGTTACAACAGAAGATAAAGTCATTGTCTCACGACAGACGGTAGTTTGGTTGTCAGTGACGTCGACAGGACTGTCACGGAAATTCACCTTAAGTCTTACCTCTTTTTCTCCTGTCACCGGGATCTATCAATTCTACGTATAGTTTCCTTATTAAAGTTACTCGGGTCAGTGAAGGTAAAAGGGTATGTATTTTGTGTGACTTCAGAAACTCCACAACCCAAAAAAAAATAAATTGTCATTCGAAAACTTCAAACCGATGTAAAACAAGAAGTTGTTTTTGGGGATATATGAGACCAAAGAGCAAATACAGAAACCTTGTCAAGGAGTCTCGGTAGACTCTCCGATTAAGGGTCCGATATCAGGAAATTTTCAAAGGGACTTATTTGTATTGAGAGTTGAAAATCCAACACGTGAAAAATTTCAGTTGTATGTTCGTACACACACATGTACACACACAATACACACACAAAATCAACGAGTCAGTACAGGCTGAGACCTCTTCCGTTACCGTGGGGTGAGGTCATGAGAACGGACCTTTTAGGGTACCCGTCTCCTCGGACCATCCGACGTCAGGTACCCCAACGATTCGCAGCCTGTACCGACTCGTTAAAGTGAAAGTGAAAGGTGAAAGTACGTAACCTCTTCCTTTACCGTTGGGTGAGGTCACAAGAACGGACCTCTTAGGGTCTCTGCCCACTCGGACCAACCGAAGACAGATACCCCAGTGGGTCTCAGCCTGTGTTGACTTCGTTGAATCGTCGTCGTCGTCGTACGTTGGAAACGTTGGAGTGTCTAATATCGGACGGTCCGAGGAGACAGGTACACTAAAGGGTTCGTTCTTATGTCTTCACCCAACGGTAAAGAAAGAGGTTGTATGTTCGTATCTGAGGGGGTTTTAGTCCTAACGATTCTGTTTCTAGTAACGAGTGGTGGGTAAAGGTGTTCCCAAGTAAACATTTGAGTGGTGTAAACGACTGACTGTCATCCTGAGAACCTCCTTAAATTCCGTTTTTGTCCTACTCCGTAGACACGAAACCTACGTGTACTTATGTCTGTCCAGGGTCCGAAACCCATCGAGTTTGTCATTTCTTAGACGGACGTTACACCCTCTGGACCCAAAGTAGGGACCCAGTCCTTCTAGGGACCTCTGTCCGTACCGTTGGGTGAGGTGATAAGAACGGACCTCTTAGGGTGCCTGTCTCCTCGGACAACCCGATGTCAGGTATCCCAACGTTTCTCTGTCCTGGCTCACTGATTGTGAAAGTGAAAGTATCCATCAGTTTTCATATAGAGTCCTTCTTAAAATTACTGAGATCTAAGAAGGTAGGAGGTTTGTATCTTTTCGATTTTTCTAATTGACCTCTGTAGACAAGAAATACTAATCGTCATTAGAATGGTTCTATGTACGAACTGACGTCCATAGGCGGTCGGTTTTCAGTACATACTTGACTGAAAAGGGAATGAAGATGACTCACCAACGAAGTCTCACGGATTCACCGACAGAGAACCCGAAATCAGGAATCTTTCTCGGAGTGATTTTGAATTTTGAGTGTCGAGAATACAATGTGTAGAAATTTGGAAAAGAGGTGTGGAAATTTTTGTTAAAGGACCTTAAGGGACCACCTGGTTACTAATCTTAAGGATCGAAGTCCTCCCAGGGTCGAGGTAGGAACCAACCCATTGATTCTAGGGTGTTCGAGGCACTGTGTCGGTTTGTTCTTGTTGTTTTGAATGTGTGTGTGTGTGTGTGTGTGTGTGTGTGTGTGTGTGTGTCTCGGTTTTATTTAAATTAATAAAGTGAGGTCAATAGAATTAAATGTATAAGTTTTATAATGTAGTCTGGAAATCTTTGTTAGTTCTACCCACGACGTTAACCAGTGACACTAACATAGAACAAAGGGATAAAGATTGCTTGCTCTCCAAGATAAGATTTAAGCTTCATCCTTAATATTACAGTGTAGTGTTACCTCTACATAGATACCTTTATTCTTTAGCATAAGTCCCCTTGAGGGCGGAGGTTTGTAGTCGTAGGAGCGAGGCCGTCTTTAAACTAAGTTTCGGCGTGTCGTGTCCTCTGGGCGCTAGTGCACGGTCAGTCGCGGGTTCCGACGAGACCTCGGGTTACTCCAGGTTTAGCCTTCACCAAGGAACTTTTACTGAAAGGGCCCTTGGACAAAAACTTTTTGGCACAGTGAATTTAAGCGAAAAAGGATTACATTTGAATGTCTTTATGTCTGTTTGAGAGCGAGAGTCATGTCTCTTTCTGTGAAAGTAGGCCTCTCTTTTGAAAAGTGCGGGCCGTCGTCGCTATTCGGATGCCCTTGGTTCTACGCGTCCCGTGGTCAAGAGGCCGCTCGCGAAGAGGCCCTTCCTGGTCAGGGGACCGCCCCAACGGCACCTCTGGTTCGCTCGAAACACCTACGACTCCGCGCGACTTCGGTCCGGAAGACGACAGACAGACGTCTCTCCCAAGCGTCCTGGCCGCGGTTCTACCAATCACCGCAGCTTATCACTCCTTATTCAAACTCATCCAGGACCCTGACCTCTATCTCTAAGGATCATGTGAAGACCAAATTCAGATTCTCACAATCTCCTCCGTCTACAAACACGGGCGAGGGCACAAGGGTGGCCCCTGTTCCGACGTTGACATCTGTGTAGCAACGAAAGAAGGGAGGACAAAGAGGCAAAAGGGTGAGGACTCGACGCGCACTCTACCCTTCACCTGGTTCCCTTCCGACTCTACTGTTGTCGAGGCGCTTTCGTAGAGAATGGAGTAAGAGCAACCTCCTCTACTTCTTCATCCCCTATCGCCAAAGCAAGTCGAGTTCGGGGCCCACTACCTGGAAAATCATTTTATGCACAATGCCTTTCTCAAATTTATCCGAATGTTCCCCAAGCAACAAGTCTTGAACTAAATACTTAGGCCCTCGGCAGTGAGAGTCAAATTTTAACTGGTGCCCTAACCCTAGTATGTCGATAGAAACAACAAAGAAAGTGTCTACGAAAGTTCCCGGTTTGGACGACATCCGCCCCTGGGTGGCGTGTGACTGTTTTCCTTCTTCTTTCCATCCTTCTAAGGTTTCGATCTCCTCGATGAAAGTGTTTCTCTAAAGTGACCTCGATAATGGGACAACCTCCATTACAGGTTTCTCTCAACGAAGAATCCTTCATTTATTAGTCTTATATCTCCTTACGTACCCACTTACGACCAACGATACGTACCTTGTCCACCCACGTAAGACCCTGAAGGACATTCAGATCAGTCCGTGTCTAAGGTCCAATTGACATTTGGACTGATTTCTACTTGATTTTTCTGACTGAAGGAAGAGAGAGAGAAAACAATGTACTATCTGAATAAAGAACTACCTGTGAAAATTAATACAGATCAAGGTGACTACCGTTCAGGTCGGATTTTTACATCTCCCTGTAAATTAAGTCACAGTCAAGTTTGTGACGGATAAGGTGGGGGACTGGTCAAATACTAAATAAGGATAATTATACAATATTGTAAAACTAGTTTAAATTTATTAAGACGGTACAAAGTACGAATGACAGACTTTATGACATAGAAGTCTTCTATAAGGTTTAGCGATACCGTCATCAAGAGTTGAAAATTATGAATAATCTCAGTGAGCACCATGAACAAATTTACACGTAAAGACCTGAGGATGGGACACACACACACACTCAGCGAGTCAACACGGACTGAGAAAAGTTGGGGTACTTGATATCGGGTGGACCGAGGAGACAGGTACCCTAAAGGGTCTGTTCTTAAGACCTCACCCTACGATAAGGGAAGAGGTGTCCTAGGAGGGCTGGGTCCCTAACCTGGGTCCAGAGGGTTCAACGTCCGTCCAAGATATGGTAGATTCGGTGATCCCTTTGAGTTCTTGGGTTATAAACCCCGTTTATTGGATTCACGACTACATCTACCAGGTTCCTATGACGTGAAACCCTATACCAAAACACCCTTCGTGCACAAAACCCTCTTACTTCCCCACGTGGTTTCTTGTTTCTTCCCTCCTCAAAACTGCCGTGTCGGACCAACACAACACGGTATCAGTAAAGAGATTTCGTGATGTTGTCGGTATAATGAGAATAGTTGTTATTCACAAAATTAACCGAAATAAATAGAAAGAGTCAGAACGTACAGTTCAGGACACAAAGAACGATCACGCGACCACAACTCGTGTAACGAATTTGAAAAGACCACAGTCTAAAGAATAGAAATTTAGTCCCCTCGACGGAACCTTCCTGGGAGATCGAGGAATTTAGTCACCTGGTTGACCATCTATGTACACACTAAAAACAATCAAAGAAAAAGAGAAAAGAAATTCCTTCACTGATGTGAAAGGAATAACACACTAGGGTACGACGGAAATTCAACAGGTCCCTCCGAGTCGAGATACGAAAGTAAGAATCCATCGGTTTCACGGTACTACCTACCCTTACCCTTGACGGGACCAGACCCTACTCCTTCCCGGACACTCGAGACGACACCGAGGTCCCTTAAGGTCCCCGTTTAAGTCCCTCTGGAGATTATTCTCAAAGAAGTCTGAATTCCGTGACGTGAGTTTAAGTGTCATAAACCACTCTCCAACAATAACAAATCAGCGAAGTCACCACAGACTGAGAAACAGTGGGGTACTTGACATCGGGTGGTCCGAAGAGAAAGGTAACCCAAAAGGCCCGTTCATATGCCCTCACCCAACGGTAAAGGAAGAGATCCACTTTCCTCTTAAAGATTATAATATCTCAATCGATGTTCTCATTCAAAAATAAATCTCTCTCATAGTCATCTATAGAAGTAGAACATGACCAGTTCCGTGGACTTCAAAACATTGTTACTAACCGAAAAATTTTAAAATAGAATAAAAATAATCTCACATCAACGGAACGTTACAACAATCGAAGACGACATGTCATTTCACTTAGTACTATGCGTATGTATAAAGGTGACAAAAAATCTAAAGGAAGGATGTTTAGTTGTTACTAGACAAATCAAAAATGAAAAAGTGGTTACAAAAACTGAATAGTGGTGTGTTTAATCTTTTTTTTTAAAGGAAAATGTTTTTTTTTTTTTTTTTCGAGTACCATTAAGTCTGACGAGGAAGTCCTAGAGTGTGGAAAGGAGGTTTTGTCCTGAAAAGAAAGTAACCTACTACTTGAGTACTTATAAAAAGGTGTTACCTGTATTTACTAATCCACCAAAAGATTTTAGAAATTAAGAATATCCGGGACCGTTCGGGCAAGTTCCCATTATCTTCCTAAATTACGGAATAGAAGTCATTTTTCAATATTGGATACTTATTTATATACACACACGAGTACCCTGTCCAAACTTCACACTTCAATTTACGTCCTCTTGTACCCTATCCCCACTTTTGTAGCCGAAACCTCAGTCAACCGACACACCAGGGAAGGGGGTATGAATGACCGACACACACCGGAAGTCCAGTTACGAATTAAAGAGATTGGAAGTCAATAAACCGTAATTTATTAAAGTGTCTCAAGAATACTACGAATATAATAGTGGACCTTAAAAATACTCCTATTGAGAATCTATGAAGGACCTCATTCCACAATCATTTGTGTTTTTGTCAACACTTTATAAACTCCTTTTCCATCAATTAACACGACTCAAGACATCCATAGTCAAACTAATTTGACTCTAATAGAACGAAGGTATTAAACGTTAAAGGATAACAAGTAATTATTGTATCAAAAAATTTGTTCCCGAATGGTAAGTTTCATAAACACTAAAAAAAAAAGTACTTTAAAATTGTACTTCAAGTTTGCAGTACAACCCCTTGTTCTTCTCCTATGATTAAACACCTAACCTATGACACGAAAAGTGGACCCACTGATGTTCTCTCGAAACCTCCAATCAAATTTCAACAAAACAAAAAAAAAATTTATTGACATCCCAAAACTTTACAATGATTCAAAACATAATATTATTATGTACGAATACCATTTTAAGTTTGTTATGTCTCTCCTTGTTTCCTTTTTCCTTTTTTCAGTGGGACAGACGGAAGGAGGTAGGATAAAGAAACAATTGTCCTCATTTGTAACTTAGAAAAAACTACATAACGAAACCTTTAGAAGATATATATAAGTTCATATACATCGTTACAAAAATGAGAAAGGAAAATCTATATATGATTACTCTAACAAGTTATATAATTATAATCAGAAAGAATTCCTTGAGAAGTCCTCTTCTTTTTATTCGGGAAAACTAATTTTCAAAATACTAAGAAAAGAGTTTTTTACAAGTACCAATAAAACTTTCCAATTAAAATCTGTATCCTTTATAATAAAATAGAAATATAAAATTTTATAAAATTATATCATAAATAAAAAATATAAAAATTTTCATATCAAAACTTTTAACAAAAAGAACCAGTAACATTTGGGATGTTACCCAAATGTTGGGATGTAACATTTGGATTGTTAGACATCTTAATGCCGATATGTATTTTAACATCTACGGAATACAGTTACTAAAAATTGAGTATTTACTTTAATAAAACTGGAAAGAATGTATAAGAGTGAGAGTTTTACATTAAATTTCTATAATTTTTGGAGGTGATGATTTTACTTTTTATAGGTTCTAGTGTGTTACTCTTTGACTATACTTGTTTTCGTTGTTTTAGTCACTTCCTTTTCACTTCTACACTTCTCCCGTCTTATCTTCGACCATCATAAACACTTTCTAAATCCTCTTCTCTCTTATCCAGTTTACCTCATTTTTTCTTTTATCCGTACACCATTTCTGACTATCATTTTCTCATACACCTTTTACATTAACTGTTTCACTTAAAGTCTTTGACAGGAATTGTCCCTTCCTTTTTGGGAGTTTCTGGTTTAAAAATTTTACATTTCGGTTCATTTGTTTCGGTCTTTTGTTAATCTTACTTTATTTTAAACATCGCATAATTCCATAGTCTGAAATTCAATCGACTTTGATACGTAAAAATTATAGAAAAATTTACAGAAAAATTCAATCGTTTTTGTCTTATAAAATCAACAAAAAGTAAAGACGACAAACAATCGGGTATAGTCATAATTTTCCCTTTCTTTTATTTTGTTCACATCCCAAGATACCCGTTGTCAGGGTGTACGCATCCGAACTCGGGATTGACGTCATAAATTATAACGTCCATATCTTATATTCCTCGTGTACACACATGCACTATTCAGCGAAGTCAGCACAGGCTGAGAAACGCTGAGACACCTGACATCGGGAGGTCCGAGGAGACAAGTACCCTAAGAGGTCCGTTCTTATAACCTCACCCAACGGTACGGGAGGAGGTCCCCTAGAAGGGCTGGGTCCCTGACTTTAATGTAGACGTAGCCGTCCGTCCAAGAAATGGTGATCGCGGTGAACCCTTCGGGATTTCTCGCATATCTTAAGAGGATTTACACTTTAACGGGTTAGTTCTTAAGGATAAGGTAATATATATTTCCTTACCGGGTAACTAACGAAATGACGAGATTCCCTAGTGACGAATAACATATAAAGTCCTTATACTTTTACGTTGTTTTCTTCTTTTAACGTTAGGACTTCAGACCCACTTGGATCGGACATGGATGAAAAAAGAACCTTACATATTTGTTCGACTTCGTCGACCTAAATTTCCATTTACTCGGGAAAATTATAGACTTTAAGTAGTGATTATGACTCAGTAAAACCTCTAAAAATTTGAATTATGGAAAGAGTTCCTTTTTAGTTCACTGTAATCTTTCGATTTTTTTTTTTTTTTTTTTGGTTCTTTCTTTTCGAGATGAGAAGTTTCGTATAACCTAGAATCGTTGAAATAGAAATTTCTGTCTCAATTAGAGACACACGGAATGGGAATGGGAGGGGTGAAGTGAAGGGGTCTTAGATGTCGGTTTTTAGTCTCCCTACTCTCTTCTTTTTCTGTTCCACGGAAAGAATCCAGGAGGACACCACCCTGTAAGTACGATAACCATCCTCAACCCATATCAACCAGTTCGAGAGTACTTACACCTAAAATATCGAAGAACGGGATGAAGATTTACTCTTCGGATCATTAAAGTCGAACTTCTTAGGTATAAAGAAGGGAAAACAAACTGAGTACTTCAGTCAGTTGAATCCTCTTCACTTAAGTTTAAACGTTTATTCACATCCCGTTTTACCTTTATACCCTCCTTTCTAATTCTTATTAATCTCATACTTAGTTTAATTTTAGTTTCTTTTTATCTCTTTCATCCGTTTTCTTACAAACAATCCTTTATACACTCACTGCTCACATAAGGTCCCATCTTAAGAATCTCTTAATTGACCGTGTATGTATAAATCTATCTTAAAGTCAAGTTCCAGTACCTTTTAGAGAACTAAACATGGGTTCAACAAAGTTAAATGACTACATCAAAAAGGGTTAACTCAATATTACCAGAAACAAACTCAATAAATAGAGTACGAAGATCTGAAACACGCATTTTGTCAATCTACGTACATTCCACTAGTTCCATGGAGAGAGAGAAAGGTATATAAAAAAAAGAAAAAATTGTAACTTCATACTGAAAAAGAACATTTCTCTATCTAATTATTATAACTCACAGGTCTTAATCCTTCTAAGAGGTCCTCGTGTTTCCCCTAGACCTTAAATTTTCTACAATTGGAAAAACGAACCGATAGAGAAAATCTACCGTCTAATAGTACGGTCTTCTAGACACCTCTTACCCGATCATAAATCCTTTTACGTACGCTCACAAGAGTCAACTCAGACTAAGAAACGCTGGGGTACCTGACATCGGGTGACCCGAGGAGACAGATACCCTAAAAGACCCGTTTCTATAACCTTACCCAACGGTAAGGGAAGACGTCCCCTAGAAACACTGGGTCCCTAGTTTGGACGCAGAGGACGTTACTGTCCGTCTAAGAAATGGTGACTCCGTGGACTCTGCGGGGTAAATCCTTTTGTACCGTCACATTGTTACTTTTCTTCTCAAGTCTTCCTTGACTGTTGTGACCTAAGGATATACATGACTATCCTGGTGTTGTAAACGAAGGGCACAAACCAAGGCGCACACTTGATGTGTCCTACCCGACGACGCCCGTAACACTTCTCACGTCCGGCACGAAATGGTGCTGTCTCAGTCCTTCTTGGTCACACCCGTGCTCGTCTTGGGGTCTCACAAAAGGAAGACCAAGAACTACTACAAGGAAGATGAGGTCATCCTGATCTGCTTTTATTATACATAATATGTCTCTGCATCGTCCTAGGGTACCCACTCCTAAACCCTTATAGGAATAGACTCGGAGTACAGTGAGGATGTTCCCTGACTCACGGTATGTGTTAACTCTAGAAATTATTCGTGGAACCTAAAAGAAGGAGTCGAGGTTTTTCGGCTGAAGTTTTGGCGGAGGAGAAGGTGAACCGAGTGTTCCATAAAGACACGAATAAAGTGTGAAAAAAAAAATTCACATTTTAAAACAAAAGGAAAAAATTAACTGTATTTAATTTTGAAAACAAAAATTTTATAAAAAGAGAAAGAAAGAACAATGGTCGTACCCACTTTCTCTTAATTCATCTTTAAGAACAATTACTATACAAATCTCGTTCATCTTATGTCCATAATTAAAATATGCTAAAAAGAGGGGGTAATTACAAAAAATGGGACCATTAAATAAATCTCTATAATCCAAAATCAAGAAGAATTCGTCATCAGAAAATACTAATCAAACAAAGGTGGTAGAATAATACAGAATCCTTTGTCTTCGTTTCTACGGACAGGACTGAGGACTTTTATTTATGTATGAAAAGACTTAACGGACGGAAGACCGTTATTAAAACTACTAGTAGTATTTTAATAAAGAATTATGAAAAAGTATAATATTTTAGTGTGTACCATCATTAGTTTTATATTTATACGTTATTTTTCTATAACAACAACAACAAGACAGCGATTCAGTACAGACTGAGAAACACTGAGGCACCTGACGTCACAGTCCGAAGGGAAAAGAAGTGGTAGAGGGTCTCAAACAAGTTTGCAGATGGTGTAAATTTCAATTGATATAAAGTTGGAAACCCGTATAGAGAAATCCCCATTAGTAAAAAATATACGTATAAACATAAAAACAAGTAAAACGTCTTACTCTAAATACAATTTATATATGAGAGATAAGATGTTGAACGGAAATTTAATACTCGCATAGGGACTCAGTGATCAGAAGTTTGGGTAGGAAAAATTTATTGTTAGGTGGTATACGTGCACGGTGTTAAGTAAGTCGTAAAGGATCAATAAACCGAAGTTCTAACCAAAACTAAAATTAATATTTTTACTTTAAGATTGTAGGATCTTTATCTGAATAACTCAATAACTCATACTTGTTATTTTTAAATTTTGACAATTAACTATCACGATTTAAAAATGTCCTTTAAATAGATATCTTCATCATAAACTTTTATTTATAAGAACCATATAAATTTTTAAAGTACGACATTAATAGAGACAAATCAAGAAAGTCAAAAAAAAGGAAAATAAATCAATAAATAAATAAAAAAATCAAAAAATAAAAATTTTAAAATTTTAGAAATTAAGAATGTACGGAAGGGTTTGTACTTGGGGGGAGGGTGGAGGGAGGGGTATTGTAGAGAGTCCCAGTAGGGGTACGTGGTCGGGGTTCGTACGACATAGGACGCAGTCTGTATCTGACCGCTAAGTTAAGAATGTACTATCATATGTACAATCTTACGGTAAGAGGGTTTAGTAGGGTGGGAGAGGGAGAGGGAGACTCAGGTTTTCAGGTAATATGTGTAGACACAGAAAAAAGGACAGAACGTATGTCCCAGCAGTAACGGTAGAAGGATTTAAGGTATATATACACAATCATATGACATAACCACAAAAAGAAAGAGGTAGATAATCACAGGAGAAACTAAAGAAAGTAGTCACAAAATATCAAAAGATATATATCCAGAAATCAAAGAAATCCATCTATATAAGGATTCATAAAATAAGAAAAGCAACGTTACCACTTACCTTAACAAAGGAATTAAAGAAAAAGATGAAAGAGTAATAAGCACATATCCTTACGTTCCCTAAAGACACACAACTAAAATATAGGACGTTGAAATGATATAAGTAACTAATCGAGATCATTAAAAGACCACCTCAGAAATCCCAAAAGGTACATCTCCTAGTACAGTAGACGTTTGTCACTCTCAAAATGAAGAAGAAAAGGTTAAACCTAAGGAAAATAAAGAAAAAGACGAGACTAACGACACCGGTTTCGTCTGAGAGTAATTCACGTATGTCTATATCTTAACAATACAGGTAGATCACTTACCTTTGTGAATAGTAATAGTAATACTTTACAGACAGAAGTAGAGATTTTGAGAGAGAAGTACATTTGTGATGAAACAGTGTAAACACATCGAGATAGTCGAGAGAAAAACAATCACCAACGGATAATGTAGAAAAATATAGGAAAGTAAGAGATGAAAAGATACAGTATAAAATTTACAGAGAGATTATTTGTTGTATATTTTTTCTTTGTATCTTTTATTTTTCCCTCTCTCTTCTATATTTCTTTCTTTATCTTTGTCTTTCATTCTTCCTCCCCCAATTCATTAATTACTCAACATTGATTTCCGATGCTGAGACAGAGATCTCTGATAAAATAGGAAACAGACTTCCTCTCTATTTCTTCTGACCCTCGACTTCTCTTTATCCCTCTTGTCTCCGTTCACCGACTTCCTACCCACCTCAATTTAAACACAATGTATTCACAACTAAAGAGATTGGTATGAGATTGTACTTAAAAATACAGAAAAAAGAGAGAATGTTGAAATCAAATTACTACTCTTCTTTGACTACTTGAAGGTAGTCTTAGAAGTCCTATAGTGTCTTCTAGTTGAGTCAAACCGGAGTTAGGTGATATACGCTAGAGTGATGGTTCTTCGGTAACTATAAATGTTCGCTTATGACGATCTATTGTCCACACACAGGACAATGAGGAGGAACTTGAGAGTAAAACAATGAAAGAAGACATGGGTCAAACCGACTCCTGGATCACAGGAAACCAAGATTATAGTGGCACATAAGTTCAGACAAATCGATTATTAGACCACTCTAATTCTTGAGGAATATCTGATATGAGGAATAACAGATAACAGAAAGGGGGAGAATTAACGGGAGGGTAACTCAAAGTCATGGTGTCCATATAACATATAGACCAATACATGACATACATATAGGCATATGTCTATAGACATATACATGATATACATATAGACATACATACATATATATATTTTATTTATGATAAAAAGTAGAGAGGTATTCTCGGTCAAAAGTGGGGAAACTCCGACTATAGTGTGGACAACTTTTACGTACCAGATCTACATAGGTAAAGTCACAACATCAATGTAACTTCCATTAAACGACTGTTTTGATCTTTGTTTGATAAGATTTCTTGAAAGGTTGAAATAGTGACTGATGAACCAGAGAGAAGACGCAGGGTTTTACAGAGTAGGTAGAGGGAAGAGGGAGGAAAACGTCATGACAGTATCAGAGGGTGGACAAGGCAAGAGTCAATAGGTTAGATGAACGGAACAGACAGGTACAAGACATACCACAGTCGAATAAACGTAAATATGAAGTAATGACTAATATAATCAAAACAACCCAAAAAAGAAAAATTGTACTTCTCCATCATCAACTTGAAGAGGGAAAGAGGAGATCAACACTAGAAAATGAGACGAATATAGTTTTGTGAGTTTATAATATTGTGTCTTTCTTTTTCTGATGTGACTAGTATAACGGAAAAAGAAATTTTTTTTCTTTACAGGAGAAACGGAATGACAGGTCACCTCGGTAATTTTTACAGACATCAAACTGTCATAAAAACACTTTATCTGAATTTAACAATTAGGAATTAAAAAAAGTAGATTATCCCTTATGGAACGGGAGTTACAAATACACCGGGATACAATGATGTTCAACCTAATGATACTGCACAGAGTTCTTCAAGACCGACAAATAGAAGTCGTCTAAGGACTATCGTGGTAGCGCGAGTTAGAATTCCGGACATTAGTAAAAGCGGAAATGTTGCCGTTTCGGCGACTCCATCACTACTTTAAACAAGAATTAAGTGAATTAAGGTCAAACTTAATGGGATATGAAGGGTCCAATAAGTATTTTGATAATAGACAATGAGAACTAATTATAGGGAAACAACAACGGTCACACTAAGATATTCTTCGGTTGACATATTTATAAATATAAATGGTCTATAAGATTTTTCTTGCAACTGAAGACTTAAGAGACACACGTAGACTATTTGATATCTACTAGAAATAGACACAGAATGTAATGGTCTTTATACAATTTTTGGTTCATGAAGACGAAGAAACAGACTTTATACAAACACCGAGTCTCAGTAGTTGTGCATTAGTCTTTGGATCTCACGGGTACCGAGAGAAGAGGAAGTAGGCGTGAGATTAAAGGATGGGCAAGGACAGTAAAGCCAAGGTCTATGGAGAGAAGAGACACGGAGGAGGAAACGGTGACGAGAACAAGTCCGTGAGGAATGGAGAACAAAGTTGAGGGGTTTATTAAAGGAACGGAGAGCAGAAACAAGAGAAGTCAGGTCAGTAACTCAAACAAAGTGTGTGGGTCTAGGAGGATGACGGGACCGAAACATGTGAGGTAAGACAAAGGACCTCACGGAAAGAGCCGAATCACTATGACGTCATAGAGGAAATTCCAATGGGGTTCTTCGTTATCACCCTCCGTAAAATATTTATCAATCTTTCAGCAATTGAATATCCGTGACACGTCTTATGAAACATAGGTAATAAATCAAAAGGACTGTTAGGACACCTATTTAAGACAATTTATCGAGAGAGAAAAAAGGAAAAAAACTAAACAAAGGAACAACAATATCGAGAGTAAAATAAACTTTGAGTCTCATATGTCCTCAGGTATGTAATACTAGAGTAAAATAATTTGATGTGTGTTTGTGTACGTATGTGCATATATACGTATATTTGTATCTATATTTATCTATCGTACAAGATATGATATAGATATGTCTAAGCCCATATATATAAACTTATATGAAATACATATCTATACAAATCCAATTGGGATACTCCCTCAACTACTCATGTTTAATGAAGGAACCGGTAATGAAATCAACTACAGTCTTCGGTGGTTTTAAATTTACGTTTTAAAGAAATACACGATTGTGGGACGGGTTTTCCATCACATTCACCGTAGTATGGTCGGATCTAATCCCCTTCCTTACTAACACGAGTCAGCACAGACTGAGAAACCACTGGGGTACCTGACATCGGGCGGTCTGAGGAGATAACTACCCTAAAAGGTCCGCTCTCATAACCTCACTCAACGGTAAAGGAGGAGGTCCCTCCAGAAGGGTTGGGTCCCTAGTTTGGACGTAGATGACTCGGAGGAAGTAATCGTCCACCTAAGAAATGGTGACATGGTGGACCCTTCAGGTCTTATCCCCCTCCTTCCTTCTTTAACTTTGATCTTTTACTTGATGATATAGTTTGTTTTAAATAACACATTATCGTCCTTCGTGATAACTATATGAAATGTGATTGTCGTCTAACTCAACCACTCACTTTGGCGTAAATAGTCGACCACCTATCTCTTGTGTATAGGAATTGTAAACGAGTCCAAGTGAAAAGTACCGAACACAACTATTTCCACGAGTGAACTCCGTTTTCTTCACGGATGTTAATTTAACGAATCATACGTTACCTTGCCAACGAAATACATACTTTATTTTATGTAAGAACCTATCGGAGTAAAGTCGATTTCAGGGACGGATTAATTGATCAAGGGTCGTAGTCGTCAAATTATCATTTGACCTAAACGTTAAACTGGAAATTAATCTCAAAACCAATTTTATTTATTTTCTTCATATAAAAACAGAAAGATATAACTCAGTCAGAACCCCCGAAACGGTCAAAACTGTTTCCAGGTTGGATAATTTACGAATATAAAACAGACGTGTACAAGAAAGGTAGCAGACCTTACCCACTGTACCGATTGGTTATACAAGATCTAGATTACGATAGGTTGCGTCCTGCCGTTTAACATGAAGAATGAGTGATTTTCGTACGAAAAAGTAAACTTTAACACGGGTACGTCTAATGTATAACTAACATATTACAAGAGGTCGTCATCTATTGATACTGTTTACATGGGAATCCTCGAACGAAAGAAAGAAAAAAAACTGTCGTCATCCTATATCAAACAAAAATGAATATTATCAAAATAATTTGGAAGATTTTCGTTGGTAAGGAGATCATAGAAAATATTACCCGAGATATAATATTAAGTAAGAGAGGGGTTTGTGGTTTCGTAAGACGAGAAGAGATCATTCGTACTTTATAATACATTACTAAGTAAGTTAAGAATTTCAGGAAACTTGTTGAACGGGTTTCAATATGTTGATTGTTCACTCTTTAAGTCTAGGAGATTCCGGGTATCTACCGACCAAGTACAACTACAAACCTGTCTTTTGTTGTTTTAAGACATTTCGTTAATAGGAAGTTGATTTTTTATTTAAATTTTTTTCTTTGTTTTGTTTTTTATTTCGGGTATCTGCATTGGTGATTTTAAATTACGTTTGAATCCACACGTAAGAAAAGACGAGAATCGAACATACATATATATTGTATATATACATATGTATGTATGTGTACATTATTATATCGATGGTTTATTGTTGGTACTAAAATATATATATATATTAGTTTGTTATACCAATAATATAGAATGGTTGTTTATTAACCATTATTATACCGATAATATATACTAAGATATAGATATATATTTTAGTACGAATAACAAACCATCAACGGATTAATGGAAAAAAAAAAAAAGACTTGTTCAAAATAATAAGTGTCTCTCCTTCCTCGAGACAGGAACCGACGTTGAAAGGAGTACTGATGGTCCTGTAATGAGTCGAGGAGAGGGAAGAAGAACCGTACCTACACACAGGGGTGGGAAAAGAACTACTTGAACTCCGGGACGAAAGTCTCTGGAACTCGTCGAGGTACCGAACGGTGAGGATTCCCCACTTTGACGTCTGGAGAGTCTAGTACTCCGAACAAGAACCACTTCACGGGTGTCATTGTCACCGATATCGAGACAACCGAGTGTAAGAATCAGTAGAACATCCGGAACGACTACGGGTGCCAGTACCCCATCGTGTCTCGGTACCGTGACTCGACGTACCCCCGGGAATCCCAGGTCTACCACCACCCAGGATGACCTCGTTCCGGAGTACTTGGACGAAATTAATAGAAATTAGATCTATTCGAATAACTCCCAATTCGGAACACCGTAAATATAGGGTCCTGGACCGTGTTACATATATGTTTCAACTACGGTTACTTCATTACCAACTTACTCTTTAAATTTTACCTGATTGTCTAATTCCCGCTCAGTACAAAGTTTTTTCCTCCACCAAGTTTTGTCCAGTTATTTCTACTTCTAATTCTTTTTCGGTAACCCAAAGTATTAACCATAAAGGATACGACTACTCTCATAGTAATAACTCACAACTTCGATCTACAGTTCCTCTATTCCTCACTTACTCATTGGAGAACCTGACTCTTTACAGGATTCCCTATACCGTCTTCTTTCTGTTCATCTACTTCTTTATCTTCGTCACTCATATCCTACGAACACTTTCCTTCCTTATGAAAGTCTCCTATTTCTGTAAAATAGGTTTAAGGTTAGAATCCAAAGATCGATACACCAAAGTCATGTTTCATACGTTTTATTGTCATGACTTAATAACATCCAAAAACACTACATATATTTCAGGAATTGAAATATATGTATCATCTATCACTCGACTCGTTAATAGTTTCTAAAATATCCGACTTTGTATCAGTCTAAATAGAAAAAGAAATACAAATCACGAAAAACATAAAACAAATTTTTTTATAAAGGATCGGGTTTAAAACAAGAGACTATAAGATTTTCGAATAACAAAACGGAAAATGTTTGGGTTTAATAGAATTAATATAGATTTTCCAAAACAAAGAGTTAATTACTGTTTCTAACTGTTCAATCTAACTTTTCTGTTTTGGGATTATGTACAAAATTTATAATCACAACAACAACAACTCAGTAATTCAGGACAGCTGAGAAACCCCCTGAGGTGCTTGACGTCATGAGGTCCGAAGAGACAAATAGTGGTTGAGGACCTCGAACGAGGTTGAGTACAGATACTCAGTCACTACGGTAGGTTGGTAGAGTAGAGACAACGGGGAAGAGGAGAACAAGAGTCTGAAAAGGTCGTAGTCCCAGAAAAGGTTTCTCAGTCGAGAAGTGTAACCCACCGGTTTCTTAACCTCGAAGTCGGAGTCAGGAAGGTCACTTATAAGTACCAACTAAAGGAAATCCTAACTGACCAAATTAGAGGAACGACAGGTCCCCTGGGAGTTCTCAGTAGAGGACGACGCGTCAAGTTTTCGTAGTTAAAAAGCTACGAGTCGGAAGAAATACCAGGTTGAGAGTGTAGACAAATGTTGATAACCTTTTTGGTATCGAAACTGATACGCTTGGAAACAGCCGTTTCACTATAAAGACGAAAAATTATAAGACAGATCCAAACAGTATCGAAAAGAAGGTTCCTCGTTCGTAGAAAATTAAACCACCGACGTCAGTGGCAGGTGTCACTAAAACCTCGGGTTCTTTTATTTTAGACAGTGACAAAGGTGAAAAGAGGTAGATAGACGGTACTTTACTACCCTGGTCTACGGTATATAAGTAAAAAACTTACGACTTAAAATTCGGTCGAAAAAGTGGAAGGAGAAAGTGGAAGTAGTTCTCCGAGACATCAAGGGGAAACGAAAGACGATAATTTCACCATAGTAGACGTATAGACTTCAATAACGATGAAGAAGACCGTCAGAACTAAGGTCGAATGCGAAGTAGGTCGGGTCGTAAAGTGTACTACATGAGACGTATATTCAATTTATTCGTCCACTGTTATATGTCGTAACTACATAAGGAAAGGGCTAAAACTTGCTCAGGTAACAAGGTACAGGTCAACATTGACAACGAAGAACAGGACGTGTGTCCAAAGAGTCCTCCGTCCAATTCCGCCAGACCATAAGGGTAGGGAAATTCTTAAAAGGTGTCAAACAACACTATGTATGTCGGTTTCCGAAATCGTTACTTCGTCTTTATCTACAAAAAAACCTTAAGGGAACGAAAAAAGATACTAGGTCGTATACAACCGTTAAACTAGAGACCAAGGAGACGGAAAAGATTTAGGTCGAACTTGTAAACCTCCAAGAATCAAGTAGACGACGACTTCGGATCGAACTTCCTAACACTCGTATCAGAACGATCGTACACTTTACTCACGTTACCATGCCATTAAACTTGTAAGAAACCCTAACCTTACTTTTGACTGGAAAAGGTCAGGACACCGGTGATGACTCAAAAGGTTTAAACGATGGTGTAACTCACGTCGTGAAATTGTCGTAGAAGAAAATCTTAAACTTTATCGAGTCGACCTTAAGGTAGTGGGGGTGATCGAAACAAGTATTATTACGAAGGAATTCGGGTGAATTGAAGTGTGAGGTCCTACAGACCAAGATCCACTTACTGATGCGGTGACACCAATAGACCCAGTAATTCTGGAAAGAGCAAGTCAAGAAGATACACAAGAACGGTGCAGAAGAATTAGAGAAGATGAAGACACTAAGGAACGGTAAAGACAGGAAATAACACGGGTAGAAACGCACTTTACAAGGGGACAATAGAACAAACAAACTTCTCTAGAGATCAGAAAAAGTAAGATAACAAAAGGAGAAAGAAACGCAATAAGTGATTTCTTCCGAAAGAATAGAGAAGAACGATAAAAGACCTCCAGACGCAAGTCAACCCATATAGAAAGGGAAAGAGAAGACGGAAAACGAACAGAAGAAAAGAATCCATAAACATTTCAGAGGAGTAAGTCGGTGAAACGGAAGAACGTAAAGAAAAAGAGACCCTACCAAAACCAGTGGTGGAGGACATGTTACATATTTGGAGACAGGTAACAAGAAGTCTGTGACAGATGGTCTGGATTAGGGAACTTGGATCAACAGTAGAGGTGACATATTAGTATTCCCTAAAAGTAAAATTTATATCCTGTGTCTTTTAAACTTACACTTTCGTACATATAGTACTCCTTATAAAGAATGTACTAAAGATAATACAAAAACATGAAAATCTGTTCAGTAAAATTGAGATTTTATTCTACTGGATGCAGAAGATAAATATGGAGATACAAAATTGTCGAAATAACTCCATATTGATTGCATGGTACATCAGTGGGAAAACTTTATGTGTCAAGACATCCATAAGTGGTGACACAAATTAGAAGTGGTGTCAGTTAAAATAAGCAAATAAATAAAAATTTGCGAAGGGGGGGGATGAAAACTGATGTGGTACGTCGAACGTTCTAGATTGAAGGGATTGGTCCCTAACTAGGGTGTGGGAACCGTCACTTTCACGACTCAGGATTGGTGACCTGACGGTCCCTTAAGGGTGGTGTCAGTTAAGATTTTGTGAAGGTAATGAAGTATTTCTTTGAGATATTAGATATCGATAGTTGGTGGTAGGACGGTTGGGGTTTGTCGATGATTAGGTGAAAGGCAAAGATATCTAAACACACAAAACCTATATAGGAGACTTTTTCTCAGTATATAATTAGTATATATTGGAAAATACTAACCGGACACAATGAAATCAAATTACAGATACTTCACGTAACACAATATTGTACAAAGTCATGAAGTAAGTAAAAATAGTGGTTTATTATAAGATAACATACCTATATGGTGTAACATAGAAAGGTTATCAGTCTCTACCTATAAACCTAACAAAGGTGTAAGAAGGATAATACTATTACGACGACATTTGTACATATATGTACAAGTACAAAACTTATACAAAGTAAAGAGAACCCGTATATGGATCTTTACCTTAAGGACCCAGTATACCATCGATATAAATTAACTCCCTGAAAGTCTTATAAAAGGTTTCACCGACGTGGTCAAAGGTGAGGGTGATCGTTACACACATTCTCAAACCTCAAAGTCAAAAAGATGTAGGAATGGTTGTCAACAATAATAGACAGAAAAAAGAAGATCGGTAGGGTCACCTACACCTAACCTTAGAGTGACATTAAAACTAAACATAAAAGGACTATCGATCTTACTACAACTCGTAGAAAAGTACACGTCACTCACGACGAAATTTAAAACACGGGACGCGTAGAGTGAACGGAGTGGAAAACAGGACCGACCGGGACAGACTCTAGTTTCGATCGGAGTATTATGATTTTCTAAAACAGAAGTGAAAGTAAGTGAAAACTCACACGTCACTTCAAAAGGTCTCTGTCGTACTAAAGTTTTATCCAACTAACGTCCGTGTCTATACGGTTAGTTCGACAGTAGACAATTCCGTCTGTAACTTCTCTGAACGTTTTTATCTATTGTCATGGTAAGAAGAGTGATTTAAAAACATAACCATTTATGTCAAAAAAAATTTACTTTTTATACAATAAACACAATTACACATCAATCAAATAATCATGAAAACTAGTTAACTTATGAACTTTAAAGACAAAATTAAAGATTATGTTATATATACTTACCGACATTGGGTGAATTTGTTTTTGAGAAACCCTAGGAATCATTAAAAATTCCAAATTTTTTCTGGAACTCTAGTTTTTCGAACTTTTGACGACTTGATCGGATTATAATGGGTTCTGAAACCTTAAGGACGACATCTGTTCTCCTCTAATCATTTTCCAACGATTTATCCACACGTAAGGGTATACCGTAGTCCATCTTGTTCAAACATCACGAATCACTCTTGTCAGTTCTTAAATTAATAAAATAGGTCTTTTAGAATCCATAGGTGACTACCTCCATCTTTTTCTTCCACTCTTAATCAGTCTTAATATTTAACCGTTCTCCCTTATCGTCTTTCGACTCCTTCACCTATTTATTCGGAGTCTGTAATGATTTCTGTGACATCTTTACCGACTGGTAAACAAGATCCCCTTCAATTTCTTCGTCCTATTTTGTTTTCTCTAGACTATCAAGATTATTTATCATTGTATCTTCCCTCTTCCATGTAACTAACGTAATACATTTATTTCCGGTTAAGTCGTCCTTCTTTCATATCCTTTTAAGTCCTGTGTCCACCTTACCAGTCTGACTTCTTAGTTGGAATCACCTGAAGGGACCACAATGTCACCAACTTTCAGGTTGACGATTACATCCTCCGTGTTCAAGTTAGGGACCAGGTCTTTCTAAGACGGACGGCAACTCGTCGATTTCGGACACATGGTATGGATGACTCGGACCCGAGATCTCGGGAACTGGTTTTGATGACTTGATGACTCGGGCTCACAACGTCGATGACCTCGGGTTCATGGAGTTGGGGTACGAGACGTTGTTCTCTTCGGATGTGTGAAGTTACTTCTCATCGGGGGAGAGTGGTGTTGATGTCTTTCGGGTACACGTCGTCATTTCTGGGTCACGTCAGTTTTTATTATTCATTATGTATTTATTCAATTAATTATATTTTACAATTTATTTCTTTTTATTGGTTGGAATCAACAATTTTCAAATAGTGGACTTTCCTTTCTGATTGAGATCCTCAGAAATCTAAACCCAAGTGGTCAAAGTCTGAACGACGAATCTCCAAGTCAGTAAATTACAAATATTCGGAGTTGCAAGAGTAGACATTTTACTCCTCTTATTATTAATGTAACTAATAAAGAGTCTCGGGACGTCTTGTTTCCTTCGTCGTACAATTTAAGAAACATTCGATATTTTGAAACATTAAGAATGTCCATTACATTCTTGATATGTGAACAGTAAAAGTATTCGGAAAGGAAAAAAATTAAAGTCCGTCTTGAGTTTTCGAACTACCTGTTGCGAAGAAGAAGGAAACTTAAACGATTTCTCGAGTAGTCCGTGTTAGACCACTTATTCTCAAAGGTCAGAACTACTAAACTCCGGATGGGATAAAACCCATGTAATGTCACCAACCCTTCTACTTACTTCCCTTTATAGAGTTGTTCATAAAGAGATGAGGTTCACTTAAGAAAGAAGAACACCTCCTCTCTCTTACTCAAATTCTATGGTCCAAGAAAGGAATGACCCTTCCGTCATTGTGTATGAAATCTTTCTTCACACTCCGTCACTCTAGGTTCACAAGTAAAACAACCGTTTCTGTTTCCTTGTATAGGAAATGAAAGACTACTTTCACTTTTAGGAAATGAAAGACTACTTTCATTTTGAACTCGACCAGAAACTTCTTACTGAACCTAAATTTCCCAAGTAATCACCGTTCCTGTACTTACTTACTTACTTACTCCTTCTGCATACACTCGTCTGACTTAAATGACCTTGTCTTTTAAACGTGACCCTATCAACGATTTTTTTTTTTTCTAAGTCTATTCAAAGTTCAAACTAAGTTAACTGAGTCGTCATTTCACCCGCGTCTCGTCGACATAAGTTGAGTCTGTGGACCCCTGTGACTCGTTTAATGAGTCATAACAACGCAAAGTCTAAGGAACAACACTTATACCGTTATTATTATTGATGTGGAAAAGGAAGACTAAAGAGACGTGGAAGCAATCGTGATTCAGAGGGTCATGGTTACGACTTTTGGCATCGACCAAATCTGAGAGAGAAGGGGAAATAAAGACTATGAGTCAGTGAATTAGGATAATTAAGAAGCAACCGTCACAAAGGATAAATAAGGTAAGGAGGAGATTGAGTCCGGAGGTAGTGTCTCAAAAGACTCTAATAAAACGTAATACTCGAGGACGGAGATTGGAAAAGTGAAGATTAAATCAGATATTTAATTTCGGTCTAAGTAAAAACACCTCTTATACTATACAATCTCTCTCATCAGACCTTTAATTTGAACCTTTCTCTAATTCTGACCTTCTAATTCTCTAATTGTAAATCCTCAAAAGTATTCTCATTCCTATCGACTTCTTTTCCAATTTTTTTCTCTTTATAACAAGTTCTCTCATAAACATAAATTCCCCGACTTTCTCCTCTTATTCTTTTATTGAGTTTTTCCCCGTCCGCTCTCTTTTGTGGATGTATTACATGTTGGGGAAGACGTTGTGTCCAAACTTTACGCACCCAGGTGAGTATGTGTCTAAAAAGAGTCAGTATTTATGTTATGATAGACTCCACCCAACTTAGGAGTATATACCTCCTAGGGACGTACACCCACCGACTGACATTTAATATAAACGTAAAAGTTAGTCACGGGAATTTGCTAGGGGGAATGGTAACAAGTTATCAGTTGTCAGTAAAATATTTTCAAAAGATTAAAAGTATATTAAAAATTTCCAATATGAGGTAAATGTCAATAATGTTTTATAGTCGATACACGAGACACAATATGTTTATGCAGAAATATAGGACAGAATGTGGGTTATCAGATATGAAGGGGGTGGGGGGTGTATGACGGGAGGGGTGACCATTGGTGATCAAACAAGAGATATAGACACTCAGACGAAGAAAAGACGAGATAAGTGACCACACAACTTAAAAAAAAATCTAAGGTGTATATTCACTATAGTTTGTTATAAACAGAGAGACAGACTGAATAAAGTGAATCGTACTACGGGAGGTCCAGGTAGGTACAACGTTTACCGTTTAAAAAGTAATAAAAAATACCGACTCGTTATAAGGTAACATATATGTCTGGTGTAGAAGAAACAGGTAAGTCGAGCAGACAACTACCTGTGTATCCAACGAAGACTGACATTACGGTAACACGACACGACACGAATCAGTGAGTCAGTACAGGCTGAGAAACGCTGGGGTACCTGACATCGGGTGGTCCGAGGAGACAGGTACTCCTAAGAGGTCCGTTCTGATGACCTCACCCAACGGTACGGAAGGAGGTCCCCTAGAAGGGTCAGGTCCCTAACTTGGGTCCAGAGGACGTAACATCACCTAAGAAATGACAGACTCGGTGGTCTCTGCGGTGGTGTCTTCAACATTACAGTAATGTTGATGTACAAGATTAGTGGGTCCTCTAAAAAATTTTATAATTACACACTCTAAAAATAACTTACCAACCCGATTCCAAGTTGATAGTCATGAAGAGAATTTTCAAAAGGTTCACCTATACTATATGTCGGTCTCATTTCTTGGAAATATATATGTATATTGACCTTCCACGTATAATCGATCACTACCCTCAATATGAATCTCCCACCCTAATTTTTCTTTTCACTCTTTTACCATTAAAAGGAAAACGGACAACATTACGACGACGACGATGACGATTCAGTGAAGTCAGCACAGGCTGAGACACACTGCGGTATCAGCCGTCGGGTGGTCCGAGGGGGCAGGGACCCTAAGAGGTCCGTTCTTGTGACCTCACCCAACGGTATACATTCAAAAAAAGATCATTTATGTCTAATTAAAATATCAAATTCTATTTTGGACTTTTTTTATAATTCGTCATGTTTAACAATGACTGTAGTCGAAAACGTCAGTCTGGACTACAGTTTTAGTCCATGTGATATATGATCGAAACATTGACACCCATTCAGTGATTTGTGACTACTCAGAGATACAAGAGAATACATCTTATCTCCTTTAGTGTCGTGGATGGAATAAAGGAACACTTCTACTTTACTCCATTATATACATTCCATGGAGTCCGTCATATGTCGTATGTCATTCGTAAATCATTTATCACGAAAACAACAGTACGACACCGGTGGTCACAGTTTTGACGTCTATACAGTACCTCGTTCTTCTCTCCTTTCAGATAACTTAAACCAGTTTCCCCAACTATAAACACTGAACATCTTACCCAAATAATCACACGTCTCTCGTCGTCGTTCAAAAGACCCTCCAATTCCTCTCCTTCTCTCCTTCGACTTTGTCGTTTGGTGAATGAAAAGTTCACACCGTAACTTGTTTCCTCTTTTTCATACTACGAGAAGTCTCCCTTGTCACCGTGGTTCACTTCACTTCTAAAAAGTTCTCTCATCTTTGGAAACACGTATAAAGTTCAACTCTTCACCTGGTCCTAATTACTTTATCTTATAATGACGTCTTTGTTCTAGGTTTACCTCAATTTTAGTACTGTAGTTTCTTCTGTTAATATCCTTAATTAGAACCGTTCCCTTCCCTTGTAGAATCTGTTCCTCTTGGTTTTTTTTTACTGGTCTACCTATAAAACTATATCTTTCTTCTCTAATCCATCAAATACGGACTAACGGAACTAAAGACATATAAATAAACACTTTATTAAATGATACACAGTCTATGACACGATCCGACACCCATGTTTTGTCGTACATTTTGGTAGGAAAGTACCTACCACAAAAACAAAATCGGTAGGAGACATCGAAAATAATGGTATACTGTCGTATGAATTCGAACGAGAAACTTCCAGAGAGGGGTAAACTCATGTCTGATATATGATATCTGTCCTGATATATGATATCATATTGATTCATATTCAGTCTGTCCTCTTCCTGAAAAAGGACCACATCGGGACCATAATGTTATGGTCCGTATATCATCCACAATTACTTATAAATGATTATAAAATTATTTTGTTTTATATTGGATACTATACGGTACGTCCATCGGGTGAAATTGAATAAAGTAAGAATACTATTGAGACTTTCCACCTGTAATGATTACGGTAAATCTCTACTCCTTTATTAGAGTCTTCCTAAAGTATTTAAGGAAGTACCTCAAAAATTACATCTTATAGACAGATCTTTTTTCAAAGTAATTAATAACCCATGAAATTCTCAAATCATATCAAGAATACTCCTCTTTTCCTTTATGTACGTTATCCCGATACGGAAATAAGATAAAGAATGTAAATCCTACTGAAAAAAGACCGGCACTTCGTGCACCCTGAATCACGGGGTTTGTTTCTAGTTTAGGCATCGGGGATGTGACTTCGTGTCTCAGAATTGGTGAACTGACGGTCTCTTCAGGGATCCTACGGAAAAAAAAAATTACTCTAGTTCCAGTACACACATATCTCTTTCGAAGTTTTTATATAAGCAGGGAGGTTTCTCATTGACAACACGGTCGAGGCACACATAAAGGTGGTTATTTGTATGAGCATAAACGACGATATTATTGCCGAAAAGAGAGAAATCCATCAAAAGGCTCCTCCTCTTCCGCGAAACGTCCAAAACGGAGGGGACCAACTACAGTAAGGACTTCGATCCGATTTGAATCACTAAATGATAGAAGCAGTTCCATTCTCTTTACACAGAACTAGAACGGACACATTCTGTAAAATCTTGTAAATGAGAGGTTGATTTGATGAACGAATTGGAAATTTTAGTGAAGTATTATGAAGGTTTTTATATAAACATCGTCCAAGTGTCCTGTCTCTTTTAAATAACTATAAATAAACAACACGGAAAAGAGAAATAGAGGAGAAAGGAGAAGACAACGAAGGTTAGAGAGCGGGTAAGACCAAAAAAAGAAAAGGCGAATAAAAAGACGGGAAACAGGAGATAAGTAAAATAAAGTCCAAAAGACAAAAAGGAAAGGGAGGGAGTAAAGAAGAAAAGACACACAAGGAGCCACACATTACAGGTAGATGTCAAGGAACACAGAAAAGAAAGAGTAGTAATTGAAAAAATAAACGAGATTAATAGACAGAAAGATAAAGGAACACGGGGGTCGAAGACGCTTTATAATTCTACTCTTCACTCGTACCATAAACAACGGGGATTCATTCCTATTTAACCTCCGTGTCCGGGTTCGTCACACAACAGAGTGTCAGCACTCGTGTCCCACCCTCGAGGGTGCGTCCCCACGACCGTCAGACAGTATCCGGAGCCTGATTCACACCCGGCAAATTCCACGTACCATCCTTGGTTGGTCTGTTGTAGGAGTAGTTCCCTTTACACTTCACAAATAATAGTCCTCTGGTACTTGAACGTTTATCAAGAGAGGGCAAACTATGTAGTCGTGTTTCTTTATTCGAAAACCTGTTCTTAATTTCTTTGTGGAATATATAAAATATTTGATTAAAAATAAGATTCTTGAAAGTTTGTATTTGTTTTGTTTTCAATTATCATACTTGTGGGTTTATTATTGGGGTCTATGTTATCAGAACATCTATAACGGTCAGAAAGAAGTAAATAGGAGGGAGAAGGTCAAAACAACACTTTATAAAATTTCGCTCAGGGTCGGAAACACAGTAAAATGAGGATACATGAAATATATATATATACGTGTGTGTGTGTGTATATATATATAAAATTTTACCTACAAAAAGAATATATTAATGTTACGGTATTCGTATATGAAGGGACAAGGAATAAAAATCGAACTTGGGAATTCACGAAGCACCGAATTATGTCCAAAGGATGTCTATAAACCAATAGAAGATGATTCGTAACTTGAACTACCTCTCAATTCTCTGTCCTTTTCGTTTAGTATGAAGAGTAGTTATAAACTTCCTGGAATAGTAAACCCCGCTGACAAAGTCTTTTCAAACGATCCTATGTCTGATTATACCGATGAATAAAGAATATAAAGTCTACTGCATGTCCTTCGAATATTGAATTAATTCCTAGACCTTGGATGATGAGGAGTCCATTAACTGTTACACAATGTAAAAATGATTGGTTCAACACGACTTCCACCTTAAAGACAACTTTCCATCAACCTTCCGTATAATCCCTTCTAAGGACGAACATCTGAGAGTCCTTTCAAACACATACAACTAGACCCTTATAATGTACTCTGAAAACTATACTCTCAGTTATAAGACCCGAAAAACTGTAAACATTTGAGGGTATTTATACCAGTAAAGGAGTTTTCCCAACTCCAAACTTTTGCGACTTTAGATCTTAAGACTACTTTGCTCTGTACCTTTGTACAGTGGCCATACTGACAGACATGACACGGAAACAGGGGACGACGAACAAGTGAGGAACTTACGTCCGTGACACAATCATAACACAGAGGTCACTATACTTGCGATTCGTACATGATCCGCAGGGTGAGTAACTCACTTTCTGACTTTTTATGAAGGTCTAGATTCAACCATATAAAGAGTTCACATAATTTTCGAAGTCGTAGAAAACAAAATAAGAAAAATTCTCGACAGAATTTATTTTTATCATGAGTGTATTTTTAGTCTTAAGGGACCACTAGGTCAGTAATCCTGAGGTATGAAGGTGACGTCCCCTATGACCAAACTAGAGACAAGTCCCTTGATTCTAGGACACGCCATGTTTTTTTACTTTTTAAGTATTTCGATTCTTCTCATAGACAATTTCTTGTCTTGGTTCAGACTTCCCCTATGTCTATTCCTGAGTCCTGAGGTTTTACTCTTATGGAATGTTTACTCTCAGTCTCCTAATAACAATAATTAATTAAATAAATAAAAACTCCTTTCCTTAGTGATCGTTTCCTTCCAATAACATAGTAATCTTTCCCTTTTAATATACACATACACACACACTATACCAGTGTCTCTTACCGTCACCGACTATTTCATATTTTTAATAATGTATTTTAAAATACCAATTTAAAAAGGTGACTTGACTTTATTTTTGTTTTGAGGATACGTACAGGTGTCTCAAAAAGACGAATACTAACTCTTAAATGTTTATACTAATTAAGACAATATACTTATGAAAGGACTCTCGGTTTACTGTCAGAGGATTAAGAAAATAAGAATGGTCCCTATCTTGTCTCGTTTCACTGAAACCCATTGAAAACTATTATATATATTTCGTAACTCAACTACGTTTACTAAAAAACTCTCTATAGACAATCAAAAAACAAAGAAAATTTAATTAATGACTATGACGTGCAAAGGTCCTCATATAGGAGTTTCCTCACCAGTTACGTCGGGAACCGGTCCTTTACACAAGCCACTCATATTTTGGTGACCATAGATATCAAACACTTCAATGTTACACACCTTTTTTAATTTTACTTACAGTTTCAAGTTGATCATTATTGGAATGTTTATCCGAGGGGAGTCAAGGAAAATAAAGAGGTATAGGTGGTTAGGTCTAATGTAACACTGTCTTAAGACACAATAAACTTCTGTCTTTTTCCCTTAAGGGACCACCAGGTCATCAATCCTGAACCACGAGAGTAACGGTTCCCGGGTCCAAGTTAGGGACCTACCTCTTGTTCTAGGGTGTTTGGTACACCGAACAGGTTTTTTATTTCGCCTTAGCTTATTTCTGATTTTTTTTTTTTTTTTCTTTCGATATCCGAATTCTCAATGACGAAAAATTCCCCTTTTTTTCGGGTTAACAACTTGTTACACAAATAGATTATTGTTATCGTTTAGTAACGTTTTGAAGTAAAAATGAAAGTGACTGAAAAAAAAATTGGAACGTATGGAGACTCGATATTAAAACCGTAGACATTTTACTCTTATTAACAAAGAAACCCTGTCAAAAAATATTTATGTTTTGTGATTGATTTTAATTCGAGAATAAGTGGACTTATACCGTATCATCCAAGAAAAACCTTACTTTACCCTACATTTATTTAGAAAAATAGAGGTCGAGGGAGGTTTAACGGAGTTTATCCGTCATTTATCGATAACTTATTTAATTACTAAAATGATTCAATGACGAACAAAATCGGTATCGAGGATGGTGTTCCAGACTATATACTATATTCGTTATTTATAAACAATTTACTTACTTACTTACTTAAACCCTTAACTTAAAAAAATAGGAGAAGAAAAGATAGACTAGAATTGATCTAAAATTAAGTCAATGTCTAACAGTGAAAGATCAACCACTACGATTATTTTTAATCATGACGACTAAACTCCTCTTAAATTTTAAACAATTTAGGACTGTTTATACAACTTTGGTATTTCACATTATGTTTACTACATAAAAGTCAAGTAAGGAGAATAGTCGAGACGAACCAAAAAATCTCCCTAGTATACTTTTAACGGGTCGTCAAGAAGGTCAACCACCCTCCTAGTCGATCGCTTACACCATACAAACTTAGACATGTACACTCGTACTAAATAGTGACCTCAACCAGCATATAACTGACTACTTCAAACTAAGACACAGGTCCCTATGTAGACAATCCAAAGGGTAACATTTCGTCCTTGGGTCTGTGTCCTCTCTTATAATCTAATCGGGAAGAATTGTCGAGTCGATTTTACCCTACTCTCCTATATATTTGTCTCCTCTTATTCATATAAGACATCAAGTATTCTCAAAATTTATAGACTAAGACAAAAAATAAACTTTACAAGTGAAACTAAAGAGTTCTCGAGAAATCCATATTTCGAAAACAGTACGACATCTATAAAAAAGTCTTCCAGTAAACGAAAATTAAAACGGATACCATAAAAAGGGTATACTTTTGTAAATTTAGAATAAATAGAAAAGATATTACTAAATAAAATACCCATAGTTCGAATCTTTTACGAAAAAATAAGGACTTCAATACATTATAAGTGGATATAAAACGGTCATCAAAACACCGAAGTAAAAACAATAATTTGATAACTAGAGTAGTGAGTTCTAAGTCACATTTAAAACTTTTTCCGTAGATTTTTCCTGACTATCAATCGGTCATATTTGGACATACCGACCGACACGGACAAAAGTTACCGACCGTAGATAAGACTGTTTGTCACAAGTACGACTTCACTAATAATTCATAAGACTAGTGGCGACCCCTAAGTAAAAGAAAGTTTACAAAGTGGTTTTGGTAAATAACCTAGTATAAAAGAAAGGGGTAAAGTGAAGTAAGAATGTTGTTTTTAAATAACTCCACAATCCCTATGTCGTCATTTGTTTTGGTCCGTTAAGGGGGTGGGAACACGTCACAAGCCAGATCTCTCTTATTTGATATCTGTATTCTTTATCTAATATGTCACATAGACTGACGCTATTCACAATGTCTCCTTTTTTGACTTGTCTCCTTCCTCCTAGTCCTCACTGGCACCGCTTCCATCCCATAATGTGCTTAGGAGACGGTGAAGTTTATCCTTAGACAATAGTCTGTTCAACCAGTCTTAGTCCTAGTCTGCCAAGGTAACGGTTTATAAAGAGGTAAACTCTAGTCTTCACAATCCAACAGAATCTACTCATTACTACTCATGATTAAGTATAAGTAACTTACACGTCCACAACCTTGACTTACTCTCTTAGTTTCGGGACCTTTTTTCTGGATCCCTTTTGACATCGGGCTTCCTGTGTACGAGTACACCCTGAGTCTCAATTGGTGTCCTCTCTGACAACCAGTAAGAACTCATGACACTGAAGGTATACGGCTCCAAGATAGGTGATTCGTCTTAGATTGAAGTCTTAGATCTTTCTACAGAACCTTATGTAAAGAATAACGATTTAATATTTTATTGAGTGTAAAGTCGATTTCTCTTGAAAATCAAAGTACTTACGTGGACTAAAAAAAGGGTAAGGTAAAGTCTATGTTATGGTCCTTCCGTCACGTACCGAAGGACAAAGAAGGACGAATTCGTCAAACTACTACAGAACTAAATGGAGTTGAGTAAATTCCAGTCACATCTCAAAAGATCCACTAAAACATATGTTTTATGAGATATATACAGTGTCTATTCTATGAAAACCTCTACTGGGAAAACGACACCCTCATTATCACCATAGTCGATTAAGCAGTTTTAATAAAAACATAAATAGACCATATTGACAACAAAAATATAAAATATACAATTTCGAGTTGCACTGGACAAGAACCCTACAAAAAGTCTCAATGAAGATATTACTACTGTAGAAATTGAAATTAATACGGGTTCGGTTTCGACGTTGACCATTATGGTCACTCCCACTTCTCCATCCATGGACGAAAACTTCTGAAAACTTACTAAGATAGATTTTTGTAATAGAAAAAGAGTACCTTTATGTACAAATTTCGATTTCCTAATAACTTTCAAGGTAACAAGAATCCAATGTAATTTTTCATGTTATATTTATTTGTGCATCTAATACTGATGTAAGTACAAAAGGAAAAAACCTATTTAAAATACCCCGAAGGGTCCAACACGACCACCATTTCTTGGGAGGATAGTCAAGTCCTCTGTATTCTCTACGCCCAAAGGTAGGGACCCACCCCTTCTAGGGGACCTCTTCCTTTACCGTTGGGTGAGGTCATAAGGACGGACCTTTCAACGTACCTGTCTCCTCGGACCGTCCGATGTCACGTATAACTGTCTATATGTACATATTTGTGTAAGTATAAAAGGAAAAAACCTAGTTAAAATATTTCTGTATTGTATGTACCTCTTTTCATATGTTTAGTTTTATGTATCGAACTACTTAAAAATTTCACTTGTATGGGTTTATCAGTTGTGGGTCTATTATCTTAAAATAGTATTGGACCCCTTGGAAGAGTAGGGGAAAACCTCCGTCAGGGAAAGAGTGTTCCGATTGGTGATAGAACTATAGATTGAGGTATCTAACTAATAGGTTTACTAAGTTTTATAAAGTCAACTCAATGAATTAAGTCAAAACAATAATAAGTTGTTTACTGAGTTAAATAAAATAACTTTAAGATTCACAAAAGGTTAAAGGTAGCACAAATCTTTAATAGAAAAATAATAGAAATTGACACTCAATAAAATTTTGTACAAAGTACTAAAAGTTCACACATACAATAGAAAAGGTCCAAAAAAAAATAATAATTATTTAAAAAATAACTTCTTATTAACGGAATGTCTTAAAACGACAAAAACCAGTTTGGAGTTGTACTTAGTCCTCCCCTTTATATATATAGGTCCAATAAAACTAAAGATTGAATTAACATAACACCAGTATCTCACACCAGACATATTGTGCTTAGGAAATTTTGGACAATTCTGAACGAAATTACGGGTCATCGTAGACGTCAACAATTAATAAGACAAGTTTAGAAGATATAGTAATGATTGGAGTACAGTGGAATACTATAGTTATTGACTCACGAGCAGGAATCAGTGATTCAACACTGACTGAGAAACGTTAGGGTACCTGACATCGGGTACAAGGAGACAGGTACCCTAAAAGGTCCGTTCTTATGACCTCACCCAACGGTAAAGGAAGAGGTCCCCTGGAAGGGTTGGGTCCCTAGCTTGGGAAGAAGTAACCATCCTCCTAAGAAATGGTGACTCTGTGGTCCCTTCGGGAGTTATTAACTCTACCATCAAATCAGCGGTTCAGTACAGACTGAAAACGCTGGGGTACCTGACATCGGACGATCCGGAGGAGACAGGTACCCTAAGAGGTCCGTTCTTATGACCTGACCCAACGGTAAAGGAAGAGGTCCCCTAGAAGGGTTGGGTCCTTAGTTTGGGTTCAGAGGAGGTAACGTCCGTCTAAGAAATGACTGACTCGATACTCCTTTCGGAGTTATTGACTCTCTTTACACAATTTTAGTGGTGTTAAAATAGGAAGTGAAAAGAGTCGTCGGACACATCTTAAACCAGTAATATTACGAGTAATCAGATTCCGTTCGACGACACCTATAAAAATGATATTTTCGAAGACATACAAACAAGGGAAAAGGAAGGAGAACGTCCAAAAGGAAAATTAGGTTTCACTCTTCTACTTTTTACTGATGTAAATGGAGTCAACCAATCGAGCCACGACACTCAGAAGAAAATTTGTAATATCTCCTTAGAAGGAAAATAACAAAAGACTAAAACAGAACATCTTACCAATTTGAGACTCTAACACAACAATCACGACGAGTCATCTCCACCGGTACATACGCATACATATATTCACACGTCGTGGTCGTCAGGTTTTCTACGGTTCAAGAAAGAAATCGCACAAAGCCGAAGGTCTCAGAGTCAAATGAAACGGAAAAAAAAAAAAACGATTTACTATAACAATACAATTAAAATGGAAAAGTGATACCACGTCCGGACTTTTCATCATTTTACAGTTTTTGTATTAAAAACACACGATATATATATACATATATATGTCGGATAGTAGAGATAGACAGAAAGAGAGAGGTCACAAAAAAGAACAAGGAAAAAAAGTGAACCTAAATTTTACAAGTGATTCAAAAACTACAGAATCCTTTAAAATCGTTAATCTAGAAGATTCACTCCGACTTTGAAATAATCACCCTAACTTACTTACTATCTACTGAAAAATTCGTCTACTCGTTGTACTCTTGATGACTTTTAGTTGAGTCAGATTTTTCTGTATGACTGCTTGGCTTCTTTTGATGGAGTCCGGCTCGCCGGAGAACTCGGGGGCTCGCCCACGACCGGAGACTTTTGTCTGCAGACCCTCGTCACTTCTGTCGATGACTTCGATTTTCCTTGACGTCAACTAATACCTTCTAAGAGTGTTCTCATTGTGAAGTCTCTGTCGTGGAGTCAGACCAAGTTGTCAAGTCCGTCGAGTATAAAGAGTATAACGAGTTGTCTACAGTAATTCTCCTAGACGCGGTCACTGTTAACATGGAGAAGGACCTCTCGTTCATGTCCAAGTCCCCCAGTAGGTCTGTCGAGTCAGAAGACATTAAGTGGGTGGTGTGCACGTTTGCCATAGTAGAAATAGTCTCTCACTCCTCAGAGTCCTGAGTAGGCTGTCGTATCCGAGGAGTGTCTTTTGGGTGCCCTAGGATCGTGCCGCGGGTAGAATGTCTTTCTAAAACTTTCTGGATAGAAGGCTTCTATGTGCCCCGTCTTTTCCTCTGCCTCTTTTGGGACCTCAAAGACGACAGTGAAGATACAGACAAGGTTGAGGGTAGATAGTCTGATCGTGGCCGGTCATGTAACGGTAACGGGGTTTACCTCGGAATGTCGACCGGTCAGGTCCGTGTCTACCTCATGTCCCGGAAGTCTGTAATTGGTACTGTTTAAGTCCGTCATGAGTTGTTCCATGTTGTTAAGAGGTCATACGTGTCTGAAGACTACCTGTTGTTTATGAACACGGGTCGTTGGTCCAACAACATGTTTGACGCAGTCCTCTATACGTCTGTATAGTCTAGGCATGGCGTGGAAGTCGATGAAGTGATGGTGTCTGGCACCACTACTGTAGAGGGCACTGGGAATGTAGAGTCTGTAGATTCTGTCTACTGGGGGTTGACTTTTCTCTTTATTCCAACTACTTTTTGTCTCTTCGACGAGCTCTTACAGCGTCTTTCTTCTTTCTTATACACTTTACGGACCTTTTAGCTCAGCGTCAAGACCTTTTAGTTTTGTTTTGAGATTATCTTCTCAATTTTTGAAACTTCCTAGAAATAAGATTATTTTCGCAAACTAAGAATTCTTTCTTTTATAAAAACACCTGAACAGATTTTTAATCTACCTAAAGAAAAGAAAAATCACCTCAAAATACTTAACTTTCCAGTTTTTACTTCGAAAAATAAATCCAAAAATGTTGAGTTTCTCTTTATGGAATGTGCTCTCTAGACCACTGTCTCCTATTTCACCTTTTTCTGGAGTTCCTTCAATGACCGTGTTGACCTTCGAGACATTTTTAATTTGTATGAGTTCTTTGTAACCTTTACTTGAAAGTGGTTAAGCTTAAAAGATTTATTGTTATCAACAGTTATAAGGTTTTTACCATCTATTCTACTTTAAACCATTTAGTCTGGAAATTGTTATTTAGTCAAATGGGAATGTCCAAACGTAAAGACAAAGGATTTTAAATGGAAAGAAGTTAACACACGCACACAAGACAAAGACGGTTATTTAAGATGTAACGTTTATCTTTTCTTTTCGATTATGTATTGATTTGTATATTTAATACATAGAACTAATATATATGAACAAGACAACAGTCCAGAGTTTATCCAAAATTTTCAGACAAGTAACCTGAGTCCTCCCCAAAACTCTGATCCAATTGTTAAAAACTCCGGAACAGGATTTTCTGTAGATTCCATGTACTTACCTCATACCACTAAAACATTGTAAAAAATAGTCTTACCTTTTCTTAACAAATCTTCAAACTATGAAAATTTATCAAAAAACCAATGAGACCCTTACCACTAAAAGATGTTTATAAATTATTTAACAAAAAACTAAGATATAAGACATACGTCAACTTATATGTAATGAATAAGACAACACGAAATTATCTTACCTTACAAATGTCCGGGAATTCTATTAATCTCATAAAATTTTTGGAAGACTTCTACGTATGGTTTCAAAAGGTTCTCCTAAAATATTAGTCAAATTACATTCCAAATAGCCTAAGATTTATGTCAATGATTCCGTTAAAATACAATCTCTGATAAAACATAACATCACTTACCATGTAAATATTCTTTTCACTGACGGTTATATAAAAATATCGATTAGAAATATTTAAGATTTCAATTCAAAAATTACTAATAAAATTTACAAATATATCAAACAATCATTTTTTATAAAACGTAGAGTTTCATAGTAAAAATATAATACCCTTCATTTCAAAGGTCTAACCGATTATAAACTTAACATTCAAAACATACGTCAAATAGGTCTCAAGTTTTTACGACAGTCGTGTGGTCACAAGTTGGAGACATAAGGTTAAACATATGTGAAACTTTAACATGACGTTTTGATAACACGCGAAGAATCATGTTATACATAGTATAACAACACATACTTTAATTTCCTGTAAACTATTTTTTTTTTTTTATTTTTATTTTTCTGTATGAATGGACTTCGGATTGTTCATAAAATTCGTGACATATATCTCAGGACTACCCCTTGGTCAAATTACGGTTGTAACGTTCGAAAGGTACATTTTACAAATGACAAATGATAATGAATGATACAAAGATTGTATTTTGGTTTAGGTATCTGATCGTTCTACGTCTTCACATGAAGAACATGTAAATCTTTTGCATTTAGAAACAAAGAGAAACATCTGTAATACTTATTCTTCGGTTCTGATCGGACCCTCGAAATAGAGTTCTACCTTTGGAGACCGCTCAGGAAATCGGAGGACGTCGAGTAACGATTACTGACGATGTTCCACTCAGACTCACTTTAGATTCCCCTTCCATTTCTAGTCATAGTGTGACCACGTAACTGATTTACAATCCCCTTTCACAGGATCTCTGATTTACCAGTATCCACCCTCTTAGATGTATCACTATAGTCTTTACAGTAGGGAAAATATTTACTTGACTTGAGTCTCTATCCGTCCTAAAATACACATACATTTTGTACATATGTATATTTACTTTGTACTTTTAGTATACATGCCTTTATCACCAAATCTCTCCTCCAAAATCTAAAGATTTCCGATACTGAGAAATCCATAGTACGTCCATCTCTATAAGTAGACCATCAACCTTCAAAACAAGACTTCGAGTTCTTACTACCGGAGACCTGAAGGGACTACCAGGTCACCAATACTTACACGGACGGTCACGTCTCCTGTACCTAAGCTAGGACCAGACCCTTCTGAGGTGTAGACGCCCCGTCGATTCGGGCCGACGGTGTTGATGACTGGGATGGTCGATTTTGTGGACTTCGGTCGAACGGATCTCGGTCACGAGGTGTTGTCCTCCTCGGTAGCGTTACTCTTTGGCCGGGTGACGTCGATCTCTCATCGGCGACGAGTACGTATCCTTACCTCTGGGTTAGGTCGGGTTTCATTTGTTTAATCTTTTTTGTCGTCACAGGAGACTGTAACTCTCTGTCTAAACCTCTTTAGTGGAGAAGTGATCATTACGACGACGACGACGATTCAGTGAAGTCAGCACAGGTTGAGACACACCGGGGTATCTGTCGTCGGGTGATCCGAGGAGACAGGGACCTTAAGAGGTCCGTTCTTGTGACCTCACCCAACGGTAAAGGAAGAGGTTACGTACTTTCACTTTTCACTTTCACTTCAGCGAGTCAGCACGGGCCTGGAATCGTTGGGGTGCCTGACGTCGGATGGTCCGAGGAGGTAGGTACCCTAAAGGTCCGTTCTCATGACCTCACCCAACGGTAGCGGAAGAGGCAGTTATCATTATCTACGGGACTTTTTGTCACTTTAAAGGGTCTATTCCCTCAGTTCATTCTTCTTATTTCTCAACGTTTGGTTTGGAAACCCTTTGGAACCACATTTATCATCTGTCCTTCCTGTTCCCTTGTTCTTTTTCACCTCAGTCTAAATCATTTTCTCCTCGAAACACACACACACATACACACACACACATCCCTCAACCTTTCTGTCCCTTCTTAAACCCTGGGATAGGATATCTAATTTTCGAAAAATGTTTTGATTGGAGTTTAAGACTTTTGATAAACCACTTATAAAGAAGGACAAGTTTTCTGTCCTTTTGTAATCCATTTCTCTCAGATCATAGTTGAATTAGTTATTATCAAGTAAAGTTTCACTTAGTAATGTTTTTATTTCGTTTAGTGGTAGTCACCTTTTCCAAAAATTTTGTATCCTTTGAACTTTCACAAATTATCTTGAATCACATACCGTTACTATAATTCACTCAATCTCTTCCGTCTCCCTTTCTTTTGTGACTTTCTATCCTTAAATCAAGTTAAAATTTACATATTTTAGACTTCACACAAACCCCGAGGGTCCATCTCTATAATATCATCCTTTATGCGTCCCACTTGGGCCTCGAGTCCTTACGTACACTTTCCAAACCTAACCTCTACACTGAAGTCTTCAGTTGTCTTCCATACCACCGCCACCACCACCATCGACGTCTCATAACCTTTCTTACTCTCATTGGTCACTGACCCCACTCCTTGGTGCACCTTGTGGTCAGTGATAAATTCCCTATATTTGTCTCCTCAGTCATTTTCTCTATCTACTACTCCTACTTGTCTTCCCTTTCTTTTCTTGGTCTTCTCTCTCTTTTTTTCGTAAAAAGGAATGAGAAAAAGAACAAGGATAAAATAGTTTACGGTTCCTTCCTTTTGCAGTTTAGACGTCGATGTAACTTAACGTACTCCGGACTCTTTTGTGATGATCCATACAATCTCTTAACCTAATCCTTTGTCTAAGTCACTCTTATTGTATTGGGTTTTAGAAATTTTTTGACTATTTACTAAAGTATACATATGCATGTATATATTTCGTAAGAACTTTACTGGTTTAATGTCTCTACATCCTTTTTTGACTACCAACGGTCTCCAATCCTTACCAGTCGACCCTCCGTGTCGAAACACCACTACATGATCAAGACAGAACTATCCCCACCACCAATGTACTCAGACTGTGTGAACTAATTTATTGTCTTTACAAATGTATGTAACATCACTACAGTCAAAGGACCCAAACTACAAGGCACCCTGGTGAGACATGATAGAAACATTGAAGGGCAGTCAAATTTTAATAAGGTTTTATTTTTCCGAAATCGTTTACTGGGTTGATCCCGATATAGGTTGTTATATCTATTCAACATTTTTGTTTGTTTCTATGTTTTATTATAAATGTCGTAATAAAGTATATCAATTGTATGATTCTCCGTCGTGAGTTAATACAACAGATTTGCATATATGTTTCGACTATGTTGATATGTCAGTTTCTTTACTACGGGCATTCTGAGTCTGATCATCAATACTTTTATCCCCTTTTCGCCCGACACCACATCTTCACTTTGTGTCTCGAAACCAAAACGATAGTCACAAAACAAAGAAGTGTACCCACCATCAATGTGAACATAACTGTAATATCAGTAATTTGACACGTACATACAAAGAGTGTAGTAAACCACACAAAGAAATGTATATATATATATATATAAAATCCACTTGTATCCTTCTTCCTAATTGGAACTTTTCCTTATTCTTGTGAAGAAAGACACTCTATCCGTCTTATTACTTCATATTAAAGTTACCTTCCGTCCTTTCAACACAGAAGGGATACTTCATCTCTTTTTACGATTCGATTCTTACGTTATCTCTAGAATTCCTTTAACCTTTCCAAATTGTCAAATACCTTTTCCTCTTCATTAATTTGGTGTGATTTATTCCCTCCTAAAGTGTCGTTGAACTTCTGAAGTCACTTTAACCATTGGGACATATAAATACTCTGACGTCGGTACTTTAATTTTCCACGAACGAGAAACCTTCTCTTCGATACTGTTTGGATCTGTCGTACAATTTTTCGTCTCTGTCGTGAAACAGTTGTTTCCAGGTATACCAAAAAGGTCATCGGTACATGCCTACACTCTCAACCTGGTATTTCTTCCGACTCGGGGTTTCTTAACTACGAAAACTTGACACCACGACCTCTTCTGAGAACTCTCAAGGAACCTGACGTTCCTCTAGTTAGGTCAGTTAGGATTCCCTTTGGTTGGGACTGATCAGTAACCTTCCTGACTACGACTTCGACTTCGAGGTTATGAAACCGGTGAACTACGCTTCTCGACTGAGAAACCTTTCTGAGACCACCACCCTTTCTAACTCCCGTTCTCCTCTTCCCCTGCTGTCTCCTACTCTACCAACCTACAATAATGACTGCGTTTCCTGTACTCAAACTCGTTTGAGGTCCTCTTTCACTTTCTGTCTTCCGACCACACAACGTCAGGTATCCCAGTGTTTCTCAACCTGTATTGAAGTGTTGACTTGTTGTTGTTGTAGATTCGTTTTAAATTACTATCGTATGACATGTTCCGGTACCTTCACACATCACACAAACCCTTTCTTTGAACAGTTTTCCTTAATTTATAAATTCTCCAAACGACAAAGTCTCAGTCATATGTAGATCCGCAAGACTCTACTGTCCCTTTTCCAGTCCCTTTCTAGTAGGAGAACCCACTTTGTACTAGTTTAATCGTCTTTTACTTACTTTCATCAGTCGATACCATACATAACTCCTTTGAACTTTTTATTGGTCAAACCTAGTCAATAGCCACAAATAGGAGTTCTTGTCTTCTTATCTAAATCTTCTTTACTGTTTACACAACTAATATCGTATTGAACTGATATACATCTTCTTTACAGTATAACGACGTTTGAATTACTTCCATTCCCCTAAATTTGACTTGGGTACATGTGTTTGACACTAAAGGGAAGAACAAAATTATTCCTTATCTTCAATTAAACGATTGATTCTTACAACAGTAATGGGTACGTGAACAAAATACATGAATACATCGAGACAAAGTACCATAGAAATGTAAATCAAAGTAAAACACCCTAGAAAACTGATGTTCATAATGGTGTTATGAAAGAAAATAAGTCTACCCGGTCAAAATGATAAGTCGTTTTCGTAAACTACAGAATCTCTCCGACCTGGGGTTAGGACTTATGACCCTTCCGTTCGCCCCACGGACACACCCGTATAAGGTCTACTAGAACCGACCCTCTCTTGGGTTCATTCATCTGTCTGTTCTCTGCGATAAGACACGTGAACGACCAAAGGACCCCCACTGTTAACAAAAGGACCCATTACAGGAGACTTTTGATTTTTAATATTTCATTAGATATCTAAGTTACGTTATTTTGCTCATATGATGGGTTTCGTTGGATATCTAAGTTACGTTATTTTATTACTGCAAAATCTTACTACTTACTTTCAAATTCAAAATATGACGGTAAAAGTGTTCGTTACAGAAAAAGTTAGAGAAGACGAGAAAAGAAACGGACAACCCAAAAAAGAACACAGAGAATCAAATCTGGAGTTTCTTAATCTTTACCTCACTCACACCAATTTTTAATTAAAAAAAAACGGAAGAGTATAAAGTCCTTTATGACTCTGTAATCTGGTGTGTTTTAATGTACCGTATATTAAGGTAAACATTATTTTCAATTTGATGACTTTTGATTTAAGGTAAAAGACTTTCATTAAAGTACCTTACATAAACAATGACTATATACTATCTTCTATTACTGATAAAATATTCATTTATTAGATAGTTTTTAATCAAGGATGGAACACATATAAAGATCATGATAATTCTCAAATTTTCTGAAACCCATCAACTTTCTTCTATGAACTCCCTTTTTCCCATTTTATACTCTCTTGTGAATCCCTTCTCCTAGTCATCCGTCAGTAGATATCTAGACTACTACATTGTCCCTTCTAAACCATACATAATGAATTTTGTACTCAAAATTAGAATTGATTTAAATTTAATCAGTCTATATTTGTAACGTATAAACGGTTTAGAACCAGGAATTAAAAGGGGAGAAGACATAAATAATCACACAGTGAAAAGAACTTCTCTAGTAGATGGGGCCGAAAGACTGGTGTAATTTGTTTCCTCTTGAGACCCTGAGTCAGTTCAATTCACTGGACAATCGTGTCTCGATCTTAAACTTGGGTCGAGGAATTATGTGTGAAAGATAAGACAGGATGTCTTATTGGTATCTTTGTCTTTATAAATACAGTATGAGTCTGTTTTTTTTTATACACATATACACACACACATACGTTTGTTTCTTCTGACTCTAACCACTCCTCAAGTGTCTTAAAGGTAAAATGATACCGCGGCATTCTTATCTTTCGATCCTTCAGACACTAACCAAATACTTTTGTGTCCTTTTCCTGTCCCTCTATACGGCCGATCTTCCTACACTTCTTGGCAGTGTTCAATAAAATCGACAATTAAACGTAAGAACAGGAAGGTGTGGCAAAGGAGTCTCTCTGGGAAGCTCTTCACGAGGTGAATGACTCTTCGTGCCCATTGGGCGTTCAGCTCATGTAGCAGGCCTAGTACTTCTTTACCCGGTTCCTTTTGTCTCACGGACAGATTTTGTCGGGGTTCAGGAGGCCTTGGGTAGTGGTGAAACTGTATTTTGACCTCTAGCAAAGGGAGTTCACATACAATCTCTGTCCCGAGACAAATAACTGTAGAGGAAGGAACCAGAGGTTCGGAGAACTAGTCACTGTCCGATCGAATCTGGTTCGGAGGACGGACTCAATTCTCGACATCAGACCCGAGACCGAGGGTATACTAGGGTACTCGTTATTCTGAAACCTGAACAGGTCACGGAAATAAGATTTTTATGAGTCTCGTGAGAATACATTAAATGACTGAAATTCCTCTTACTGTATTTGAAAAAAATAAATAATCGTAAGGTACCGTAAAAGAGGTTCAACGTTATTGTCTACGGAAATGACGAGTTCCCAGTGTAGTAAAGACAGTAGAATTAAAATCGGTAGACACATGTACTAGGACACAATGACCCCTTTAGGTAGTTTTCAAAACATTACGTAGAGACTTAGAATCCTCTCGTCTTCAATATTTATCGATGGACCAAGATTCTTACCGTCATTCTGGGAAATAGTTTGACAGGTCCGTAATTATCTATTATCTGAATACCCCAATAAGAAAACTATCAACTTAACAACTACTATTATTGTACAATGTCGTCTCATTGTACATATGACTTCAAAAATTTTCCACTCAAGATATACTTCTTTTGGACACACCCTGTAAAATTTCTATAAGTCGTTTGTTTCATATGTCCAGAGTAGTCAGTGAAGAGGTAATACAAAATCCATTAGAATGGCCAATCCAAAAGGAAGGATATAGAGTGATTCATGTGTAGTTAAAAACTTTCATCCCGAGGTTTCTGATAAAATAAATAATTACATTACTATTATCTTATACTTAGTACAGTTCAAGAAACTCCCTAAGGGATTACCGACCTGAAACAGGCTTCGCATAAGGTCGAGTTACAACGACTCGAGAATGTTGTGTAGAATATGTTGACTCGTAAAAATCCGAGTGTTGGATAAAAGTATTCTAACTGGATGTGTAAAATACATGGTCCAATGAAACAAAGACATAATGTATGAAACAAAGACGCTCAACTTCCATCGTCGTAATGTCTATGTCTTTCACGTCTCGGTAAGGATAGGTCGTCCTCTTGAGTTCCAACGTCAAGGAACTTCGTCATTTCTGTTCTGAAGATATTCGTGACTCAGTCCAAAAAGGTGGGGTGGGGGGTGGGGGTGGGGGGGTAGGTGACACCCGCTTCCTCAACGTATCCTACCTCTGCCCTTGCACCGTCTTCAGCCGCGTCGCCTCCACTCGAGTCACTGCCGTCTCCCAGAACGGAAGACCTGTTAATACTCCCAAGAGGGTGGAGGTGAGTCCTTCTACCGGTGTTCAGTTTCGTGTTTAGTTTTATTTGACCGGGTTTATCGACTCAAAATCTTTTGTTTTAATGTGGTGTTAAAAAATATATGTTTTCGAAGACAAGGAATAATATGACAAATACAAAAAAGTGATCAAACAAGAGTCATAGATTCAATGATCCACCTAGTCTAGACCTGTCTTTGACGGTATTAGAAATCTCAGGAACACTAAGAAGGAATGGAGTGAGTTTTATAATCCTTTGTACTGTCATCTTTTTCTGCATACCCGGAGAAGTCACCAAGAACCGTTCTTTTAAACAGAAGGTCAATCAACGACAATAAAAGTTTAAAGGATATGAACCTTTCGAAAAGGTGCCTACCGCTAAATGAAAATTTACTCGAGAGTAACTAGAACTGCGAGGTCGAAGAGGGACGGTAAAAAGACAGAGGACCTTTTTTGTCTATAAGGTTTTTCTCGTTAAGGGTCTTAAAATCTAATTGAAAAATTTTTCAAAAATAGATATCTTGGCTGGAGGGGGGGGGGTTTGGGGTATCTCTAATCAAATCCTCTCTATGACGGGTTAAGACAATAATTCCTATCGATGAAGACTTCATCGAACCGGGGACCCACCCAGAGTTCTAACGTCTCATGACAACGTACCTCTCCTCTCCCAGGTCCAAACCCTTACCTCACCATTACACATGTTAAGTATCATAGTTACACGAGAAAAATGAGACATCGTCTATGATGAACGTTTACCTTTTTTACAATAAAAATATGAAGGTTTCTTAACAATACAAGGTGACATTGTATAAATTTAATTTCAATAATAAACCAATAAATGCCATAAGACAATTCACACCACTCATTCCCGTCACCCAAATATTACACGCAGGAGGGGAAAGAAAGGACTGGAGTCTCACTTCCCCCTTTGTGGTTCAAAATGAGAGGTGTTCAATGAGAAAGACTCTTCTCTTATCTGTCGGGATTCTTCGGAACAGGTGATTCCGAACATAAAGGACGAATCGGTACAATCCAAACCGAAAGATGATTCAGTGTCACGTAAGGTCTTCAAGCAATATGTTACAATTGCTTGCAATATGTTGTGATATGTTCAGAGTATACATCTTTCGAAGGTTTATGAACTGACTTATCAAATTGCATCATTGACCTTCTCGTCCCATGAACACTCTAGACTGGAGTACATAAGAACAAGGGTAGATTAAAAGAAAAGGAAAACTTGAAAAATAAAACATGACCCTATATCGGTTATTTGTTACTACACTATCAAAGTCCACTTGTCACTTCCCTGAGTCGGTACGTATATGTACATAGGTAAGAGGGGGTTTGGGAGGAGGGTAGGTCCGACGGTGTATTGTGACTCGTCTCAAGGGACACGACATGTTATCCAAGAACAATCAATAGGTAAAATCTATCTCGTCATTAACAAAAGACCACACGGTTCGTATATGACCCGAAGGGACCACCGAGTCTGCCATTTCTTAAGTGGACCTATCACCCTCTGGACCCAAACTAGGAACCCAACCCTTCTAGTGGGTCTCCTCCCGTACCATTAGGTGAGGTTATAAGAAGGGACCTCTTAGGGGTACCTGTCTCTTTGGACCGCCTGATGTCAGATACCCCAACGTTTCTCAACCTGTGCTGACTTGCTGATTCGTGACGTATCGTGTCGTTCGTATATGATCCACGATCTCTACGTCTCTCTTACGTGTTAGGACTAGGAATTCTTTGAGTCAGATTTTCTTCATATGGGTGGCTTTGTGTCATTGTACACTAACAACAGAGTTATCCTTGTTCGATGACTCTCTCTTTTATTCCGTCACCCTTACAAACATAGGTATATATCCTCTGTGAAGGAAGGGGTAAACCCTCTTCGTTGGTCTTACCTAGGATCTTGAGTTGTCGATGGTTCTGCGGGTCTGGAGACGGTAAACACACCGTGTACGTTACATATAGGTTCATGTGTCTTCGGTTTCCTGACGAAAGGAAGAAGTACCGAACTATGTGAATTTTTCAAAGTTCGATCACCCGTAATTTAGTGTTATAGATGAAAGATTGTTGTTTTTACTTGAACACTAAATGAAAACGACAATAAGTCAGTGATTCAACACATACTGAGACTCTGGGGTACCTGACGCCGTGTGGACTGGAGAGACAGGATCTGAAACTCTGTGATCGAGGATCTGAAACAAGTCTGAGCACAGGTAACTCAGCCACTACGCTAGGTTGGTAGAGTAGGAGACAGCAGGGGAAGAGGAGGACGGAAGTTGGAAAGGGTCGTAATCTCAGAAAAGGTCACTCAACCTAGAAACGTAGTCTACCGGTTTCCTAACTTCGCAGTCGAAGTCGTAGTCAGAAGGTTACTGATAAGTCCCAACTAAAGGAAATCCTAACTGACCAAACTAGAAAAACGACAGGTTCCCTGAGAGTTCTCAGAAGAGATCACAGTTTTCATAGTTAAGAAGTCGTGAGTCGGAAGAAATACCTGACTGAGAGTATAGGTATGTACTGATGATCTTTTTGATGTCGAAACTCATATGTCTGGAAACAACTGTTTCACTACAGAGACGAAAAATTATGTGACAGATTCAAATAGCATCGAAAAGAAGGTTCATCGTTCGTAGAAAATTAAAGTGACGTCAGTGACAGGTGTCACTAAAACCTCGGGTTCTTTTCTTTTAGACAGTAACAAAGGTCAATAAGGGAAGATAAACGGTACTCCACTACCCTGGTCTACGATACTAGAATCAAAAATGATTAAAATCACTAAATGATCAAGGACATAAATACTGAGGGAATTACAGAACGACGATTCAGTGAAGTCAACACAGGCTGAGACACGCTGGGGTATCTACCGTCGGGTGGTCCGAGGGGGCAGGTACCCTAAGAGGTCCGTTCTTGTGACCTCACCCAACGGTAAAGGAAGAGGTTACGTACTTTCACTTGTCACTTTCACTTCAACGAGTCAGTACAGGCTGAGAAGCGCTGGGGTACCTGACGTCGGATGGTCCGAGGAGGCCGGTACTCTAAAAGATCCGTTCTCATGACCTCACCTAGCGGTAAACGATTATACTGAATCTATTTATCCATAGAAAGAAAGAAGAAGTAGGATATTTTATGAAGAGTCCAAACATACATAAAATACTATTACAAGTTTGTCAGTAGACGAATAAATCTCTACGAGAGTCTTTTCTTCTCGACCTCTAGACTACTACACGGGTGTTGGACGGAGCTGAAACCTCCTTATACACTGTACTACTCCATCGGTGTGTGGTTTTCCTACACACTTGTGTCAGTCGACTACGTACACATAACTGACACATCACATATCTGTTGGAACGTGAGAAAAGACGTAGTCTGGGGAAGGAACTTTATTTCAGATCTACGGTTTATGATTTCCTGATGGAACCACCAGCCCCGTTTTTCTCTTTTCCTTCGTCTGTGTCGTTCGGGTGGTGAGCCCGATGGTTTGTTCCGTTGTGTCAAATGCTTGGAGTCTATATCCTTTCGTCCTCCGACGATCCACTTGGAGTCCTCTCTCCCGTCACCCTTTGTGTCTACATTCATAGGTATGGCGTTTAATGTCTTCGTAAACTAAATTAAGTGGAAACACACACACACACACACACACACACACACACACATAACTAAGTACATAAATAAACCAGTCAATGAAGATGACACAAGTCCTTTGTTAAACTCTATTTAATGGTTCATTTATATATATGTATGTGTATATATATTGTTTATCTTCCGTAAATTCTCATTTTCTTCCTTATGGGACCACCAGGTCACCAATCCCAAGGCACGAAAGTGATGTCTCCCCGACCCAAACTAGGGACCAGTCCCTTGACTTTAGGGTATTCGGCACGTCAGACCAGTTTTTTTCTCCTTCCGTACTCATTTCAATTATGTGTTTTTATACATGGTCTTAATACTTTTTACCCGGTCTTTAGATGAAAGTTCGAAGGGTGTTTGGTTTCGTTTTTCCCTTTATGTTCGTCTATTTTTTGAGTCAGGTAGACACATTTATTTGAGGAATATCCCTTTTTTTTGGACCCTAGAGACAACTACCCCAAGACTTAACCCAAAGACGTAATATTGAATCTGTATCGATATACACATTGTTTTTAAAGTTCCCTTAGAATAACGTAGAGATTTATACATATTCAGAAAGGGTGATACATATTTGATATGTATATATGATACATGTCAATTAATGTACTCGGGAAGGTTAAAAGTAAAGGAGGTATCTGTATATTAATATGGGAGGAAACGATCAAAATTTGACTCTTCATCGATACTTATACTACCTCTACTCTGTACAATAAGTTCAGAATTTTTAATTTTCACATACAATCCTACTTTTACATCTATTGTCGTTGGATTTCTTGTTAATGTTCCATGATATTTTCGTTACTTTACTATCCTATCATATCGAATATAATTATGCAAATGACTCTTTTACATTGTCCCTTTTGTGACACCTACGCAGTGTGTCTTTTCCGACGTATCCCCTTCACGGAGAATTCTACTTTGAACTTCATGTCTTAAATTGGTGTATCTCTTATTCAGTTATTAATACAGGTTACTTCTATTGTATTTACTTCCGAACTTATTATAAATGTCTACAAATTAGAATTGAAATTAACAAGGACGATGACGATGACGATTCAGCGAAGTCAGCACAGACTGAGACACCCTGGGGTATCTGCCGTCGGGTAGTCCGAGGTGGCAGGGACCCTAAGAGGTTCGTTCTTGTGACCTCACCCAACGGTAAAGGAAGAGGTATTAATAAGAATAAATGGATGAAAGTAAATAAGAAACTCTTTGCCATACTGGAAAAAACATTTGAAATCGAAGTATGATACTGGGTCCTTAAGGTGAGAAGTCATTTACAAGTCCTCTCTGAGAACCTACAGGAACCACCAGAACCCCAGTTCTTAGACAACGGTCACACGCCCTGTACCCAAGCTAGGGACAAGGTCCTTCTAAGGTGTACGGTACCACGTCGATTGGAGCGCACGGTGTCAATGACTACAGGCTCGTGGACCTCGGACATGAGACGTTGTTCTCTGTGGACAGTACAGTCCTTTGTGAACCACACACCGAGAGGGTGAACGCTTCTTAAGATAAGGACAATCATCTGAACATAATGGTTTTTTTAATACCAGTCAAAGATAAAAATTAAAGTAGTTATTCTTTAAACCCCTCGAAACAAAAGAGAGAACAGTACATTTATCGATGGCTTATCAGAGTTAAACGGAGAACCCAGACGTTTTGGATTTCATAAATGACTAAGAAATGTCTTTCTCAAGAAACTGAGGACGGGATCTTATAATGGAATAAAAGGAGTCACTTTGAAAGTTCTTTCCACACCAACGAACTTTTTTAACAACCCTGAAGAGACTCGAGGGTATGATGTGTTAATGTGAATGTACTTCATAGGTTTCGTCAGTTTAAGTATCTTCGTCTTTTAATTTACCATCGACGGTCTCCGTCCCTCCCTTAACAAATTACCTATGTCTTAAAGAACAAGAGGTTCTACTTTTTCAAGACCTCACATGTAATATATACCACCGCCGTCATCAAATCAGCGATTTGACTTTGACAATCAGTGAGTCAACACAGACTGAGGACACTAGGGTGCCTGACACGGGCGGTCCGAGGAGACAGGTACCCTAAAAGATCCGTTCGTATGACCTCACCCAACAGTAAAGGAAGAGGTCCCCTAGAAGGGCTGGATCCTTAGCTTGGACCCAGAGGACATAACGTCCGTCTACTAAATGGTTGACTCGATACTCCCCTCGGACATATAATATATATTTTCAACAATTTTCTCATTTAGGATTCACACGAGTAGTGTTCCTTTTTATAAAAAAAGATAAAGAATTAAAAAATTAGATACTCTACTACCTACAAGTGATTTAAACACCATTAAGTACTACTTCAGTTTAATACGACGTATGACATTTGAAGATGTCACGACGACTTGTAGTTGACAGAGAGTTATTTTGATCTTATTTTTCATTTATTTTGTATTTTTTCAAGACCTCTAGACAAGGTTTTGTTGCACTTCTATAAAGACTTGATATGTGAATTTTTACTAATTCTAGTAGTTACAAAACACTAAAAAAATTAGTGATAAATTTTGTTCCTTTCCTTACATTTTTCTATATGGTATGTTTATTATTAGTTTTCGTTCGACGTCACAGATATAATTATTGGTCCGTTTCGTCTGAAATCGAAGGGACCATCGAGTCGACCATTTCTTAGGTGGACGTTTCGTCCTCTGGGGTTAAACTAAAGACCCAGTCCTTCTAGGGGACCTCTTCCCTATCCGATGGGTGAGGTCATAAGAACCCGAAGGGACCACCGAGTCGACCGTTTCTTAGACGGACGTTACACCCTCTGGACCCAAGTCAGGGACCCAACCCTTCTAGGGGACCTCTTCCCTATCCGATGGGTGAGGTCATAAGAGCGGACCTCTTAGGGTACCTGATATATCAAGTACCCCAGGATTTCTAAACCTGTGTTGACTCGTTGAAAGCGAAAGTGAAGTTTCATCTGAAGTCTGGTTTCTCGGGTGTCTTTAGTGAGTTTAGTAAACGGAACAAAAACCTGACTGAGAACTACAACGAGGGTTATAGAATCGAGGAACTTGTTGACAAGAACTGTGTTCCGACTAAATAAGATAAACGTATGTAAAAAGTAGCTGACGATGTTCGTTTGTGTCAAATTAATTGAGAGGTAACCATTTACCGAAAGGAACGAACTGATTGTTTACTCGGTGAGTCTTTGGTGACGTCGGAGTAAAAGTGTAAAATAAAAACACTTCTTTAAGACGACACTACTTTGTAGTAAAATTTAAAAGGATACAAAAGTTTGAAACGAAAGGACACTCGACCTTTATCACACCCCTGACGAATTAGACCTTTACACTGGATAACACAACAAGATCTTAACAATGTGACAGTAATGTATTATTGGTACTTCGAAACTGTAGATTAAACTGTGTTTTATTAAGTGTGAGGTCAAGTCAAGTCAGTGAGTCAGTACAGACTGAGAAACGCTGGGGTACTTAACGTCGTGCGGTCCGGAGGGACAGGTAGTGGTAGAGGGCCTCAAGTGAGTCTGAGTACCGGTAGGTCGGTAGAGTAGGAGACAACAGTGGAAACGGAGGACGGGGGTTAGGGAGGGTCGTAGTCTCAGAAAAGGTTACTCAGTTGAGAAGTGTACTCTACCGGTTTCATGACCTCGAAGTCGAAATCGTAGTAAGGAAGGTTTCTTTAGGGTCCCGACTAGAAGTCTTACCTGACCAACCTAGAGGAACGTCAGGTTCCCTGAGAGTTCTCAGAAGAGGTTGTGGTGTCAAGTTTTCGTAGTAAAAAGCCGCGAGTCGGAAGAAGTGTCAGGTTGAGAGTGTAGGTATGTACTGGTGTCCTTTTTAGTATCGGAACTGATCTGCCTGGAATCAGTCGTTTCATTACAGAGACGAAAAATTATATGATAGATACAACCAGTATTGAAAAGAAGGTTCCTCATTCGTAGAAAATTAAAGTACCGACGTCAGTGGTAGACGTCACTAAAACCTCGGGGGTTTTTATTTCAGACTGTGACAAAGGTGACAAAGGGGTAGATAAAGGGTACTTCACTATTTCCGAGGTTATAGTTCCCACTTCTGAGTGACCCCAAAGAGATTGATAGTTCAAACATCTAGGACTAATATACAATTTCTTTCCCCTTTACTGGTGTTCCACCCAGACGGTTGGTCGTCTGGGTGTCATTCTACCTGAACCTGGTCCTGACGTGAATAATGAACCAAGGGTCTGAGGTTTCGACATGGTTTTCCCGTTCCCATGTAGGACCCAGAGACATAGTTACAGTTGATCCTGAAACTCAGAGGGTCAGGAGTCTTTTCAGTTCATAAGGAGTCAAATGACAGTAGACTCATTTACCGGTATCCAGGAAAACCCTTTCCTGACCCCTTTAGTACTTTACATACAAAAAATGTCAAGCTACCAAAGCTGTTTACATATGTCAGTAATCAAGTCAGTGAGTCAGCACAAGCTGAGAAACACTGGGGTACCTGACGTCGTGGGGTCCGGAGGGACAGGTAGTGGTTGAGGGTCTCAAATGAGTTTGAGTACAGGTAACTCAACCACTACGGTAGGTTGGTAGAGTAGGAGACAGTAACGGAAGAGGAGGGTGGAGGTTAGAAAGGGTCGTAGTCCCAGAAAAGTTTACTCAGTCGAGAAGCGTAGTCCGCCGGTTTCATAACCTTAAAGTCGAAGTCGTAGTCAGGAAGGTTACTTATTTTATATACAATATATATCTAAACAATTACATACATACTAAAAAAACCATATTTTTTCGATAAAATTTTTTTCTTATCTCTCCTGAAGGGACCACCACAGTCACCAATACTAAGAGACAAAGGTTACGTCCCCCACATTCAAGTTAGGGACCAACCCCTTGATTCTAAGGTGTACGACGTTCCACGTCGGTTTTATTATTATTTTATTTTTTATCTTTATTTTTTCTTAGGGTCCAAATTCAAGTACGAGTGGACGATATCAACGTTGGTGACAAACCTTTGACCGTACTCTAGACGCGTTGACAGGTCACACAGTCACCTTGATTTTTTCTATTAATGACCTTGTAACCACTGCTTCTCTTGATTTCGAATATTGCCCCTTCCAACCGTGTCCAACGTCTGTTTATAGGTTTTTAGTTTAACTATTTACCGGAACCTGAAGAGTCATCGTTGAGACTTTCGAAATTTTGTCACAACGTTTCGGAATTCTTAAGACTCCTTTTTGACAAAGGTTGATCTTTGACAGTAGGTTCATATGTCATCTTGTTTACAGAAAAGTCTGTACATAAATTAAAGTATTTTAATCGAGGACTTAAAACACGAAATGATAGACAAGAACATAAAGGGGTAAAAAGATAATCCAATAACACACGTACGTACGACAGAGAAGTCAGCACAGACTGAGAAACGTTGGGATACCTGACATCCGGACGGTCCGAGGAGATAGGTACCCTAAGAGGTCCATTCTTATGACCTCACTCCACGGTAAGGGAAGAGGTCCCCTAGAAGGACTGGGTCCCTAGCTTGGGCGAAGAGGACTCCGAGGACGTGACGTTCGTCTAAGAAATGGTGACTCGACGGTCCCATGACAACAAAGAGGGACTAATAATAGTCCCTTTAAGTGGGAAGCACCCTGCACAATATTAACAAAGAAAGGATAAACAGAAAACTGATTCCGATAAAAAGAAAGTACTTTAAATAAAATTTATCAGTTTTAATAGTTAGTATTAACCTTTCCGGAAAGGATCACACTCAAAAAAAAAAAAAGGTGGGGAGGGCAGATCACACTCAAAAATTTTTGTAGAGTCGACTAATGAAGATTTCAAAAAAATAAAGAAAAAAATGTAAATTTTAAAACTAAGTGATACATAAATAGGAAAACTTTCCACACTTTATTTTAAAATAAGAACAGAGTCTAAACAGAGAACGGAGAAAGGGGTAGAACGAGTGACACGAGGTCGGTGAGACTGGAAAACAGGGTGAGTGAGGGATGTGTCTGGAAAACGTGAACGAAAAGAAAGAGTCACTATGAGACGGAAACCTAGAAGGGTTCTGTAAAATTAGAATTTGGACAGTAGGAGTCTCTCCTAATTGTATTTTTCCTGATTGTACTATGACTTGACAGAAATTTAGATGGACAAGTACAATTAAGGTAAACAGAGACGATAATGGTTAATTCTAAAAGGATAAATTGAGGTGTTTCGTCGACAAAATTCGAATAACGATTTAATTAAGACCCCTTCTGTCTCTAAACCCCTGTTAGGACGACGAGACGGAGATCCTGTCTTGTAATTCCCTTTCCGTAATTTAATTCCTAGTCTAACTGGGCGGGAAAGAGATATTCATGTGAAGAGGTATTCACATACAAATACCGTGGGACCTGTCTTGTAACTAGGAGTTGGACTCTGAACTCTCAGACATTTCAATAGTTTTAACGACACTTCTACAAAATCTATCATTAATAGGTAATTTTTCCATACTCATCGAACTAGAGTGTCCTATAAAATATCTATTGTTTCTTACGGACGCGAGTGTCGGCGATACAACCGAAGTAAACACCGAGTCGACCATTTCTTAGTTGGACGTTACGCTCTCTCGACCCAATCTAGAGACCCAACCCTTCTAGGGGACCTCTTCCCTGACCGATGGGTGAGGTCTTAAGACCGGACCTCTTAAGGTACCTGAGATACCAGGTACCCCAGCGTTTCACAACCTGTGCTGACTCCCTGAAAGTGAAGTGTCGCAATGTCAATCTATTGTACTCATAGACTGTGTAAAATCCATTAGATCATAAAATCTGTTTCAATAAAACTGAAACTTACTCTTAACTGAAACTGGAGAAGGGTCGAAGAAATTTACTGGAGTTTTGATCCTAAGAGTATAATCGTCAACTCTCGACCCTCCCTTGTAGTCTTGCTAGCTAAGGTTGTGGTAGAAATATGTTATACTTTCATTATTATACTTCCGTTTTTTGGGTCTTGGATGAGAATTAAGCAGATGCTGTAGTGTGACTAAGTTTCAGTAGGTATCCACAATTGTGACAATTGAACCAATTACCTTAATTGTCTTCCGCACCTCCCGTTCGAGAGTCTAAACAAAAGATAATTTACATAATAATTAGTTTACCTGGCATTGGGAGTAAGAAAATTTCCACTTAAAGTTAATCAAATACTGTCCACACGGACACTCAGCAAAGGTTGATTCCGAGGAGAGGATGGTCTTTACCCAGTACATCGTAAGGTGAAAGTTCTCTCAGAGTATTTTATGGTTGTGTGAGACAACTCTTCCCAAAAAACCATTTAATTTGTCGAATCTGAAATACTTACTCAGGTCTTCACAAGTAACCGACCAAGTTAAAGGGTTGACGTTTTGCAATGACCCGTAAAATACTGGGACACTGTGTTAGGGGCCGCGTCAGGCTGGCTTTTTTTTTTTCTCCTCAGTCAAATCCTTTCCCTCCGGACACCCTCAGTTGCGGCGCGAAACGCGTTCCTTCGGCGTCCCACTCAGTCCAACCTCAATCGGTAAAGGGAACAAGGGGACTGTAAAGCCCGTCGGCCCACGACCCGCCCGTCTGTGGCTCCGACCACAAACGCCGGAAGATGAGAAAGGGGCGTAACCGGAACTGATTGGTCGACTGTTGGGGTTGAGAGATCTACTCTGTCTCTCTCTGTCTCTCTGTCTCTCTCTCTCTCTCTCTCTGTCTCTCTCTGTCTCTCTGTCTCTCTCTCTCTCTCTCTGTCTCTCTCTCTGTCTCTCTGTCTCTCTCTGTCTCTCTGTCTCTCTCTCTCTCTCTCTCTCTCTCTCTCTCTCTCTCTGTCTCTCTCTCTCTCTCTCTGTCTCTCTCTCTGTCTCTCTGTCTCTCTCTCTCTCTCTGTCTCTCTCTCTCTCTCTCTCTCTCTCTCTCTCTCTGCTGGGCCGCGGTATCGATCCAGCCAGGGTCCGTGTAGAGGTGCGAGCGGTGACTCGCGGGGAGCCCAAAGGTCCATGCTTGTCCTTCGAAGAGCGAATGGGGGTCTGGGGAGGGGAAATCCTTCCCGCGTCTGTCGCAGAGACAAAGGCACCTTTGGCCAGGACGGTACTACAGTGAAGGCGACTGGACAGACCTGAGGTCTGACAACCCTCCTTTTCTCCTTTTGACTCGGTATCGGTGCTGCCACCTACGCTCGCAGAGGACGGACGCGTACGCGGGCGAGCCGCCGGACGAAGATAAATACACCCCCTAGGTTGTACCGCCGACGCCGCTGGGACCGCTACCGCCACCTCGGGCAGTCTTGTATCACCGCCCCTTCCCCCGTGTCAGGCGTGAGTGCCACCGCAGCCGCCTCTGCCGACTCCCACCACCTCCCTTCTTTTCGATGTCTCTCGTTTTCCTTTCCGTCCGTCCGTTTGTTGAGCCACATCTTGGCTCGCGGCCGAGCTCGCTTCCGTCTCCCGGTCTTGTCACCCCTACCGCCTCGGTGCGTCTCATCGCAAATAATCGAACAGTGGCCACTCCGCCGCGCTCCGGCTCAAGGGCCCCCGGCTTGCGCTCGGGCTCATAGGAGCGCTCGGAGGGGCCGACCTTGGCGTCGGCATGGCGCTCGGCCGGGCCTGCCTCGGCGGCCGGGGCGCCCTCCAACGGGGGTCCAGCCTCCGCGTCGGGGGCGGCGCCCTCTTCGGCGAGGGAGTCGCGCTCCAGTCGGCGCGGCTCGGCGGGTACAGCGACGTCGCGCTCGGGGGCGCCGGGCTCGGCGGCGGTGGCGGCGAGGGCGTCAACGTGAACGTCGGCGGGGGCGGCGCCCTCAGCTGAAGGGCCCGGCTCGGCGTCGGCTCCGGCGGCTCCCTCTGCCACGCGGACCTCGACCACGAGTTTCTAGGGTGGCTGCTCTCGACGCACCTCAAGTCAATGGGCCTCGACAACGACACACCTCTTGTTGCCCATGTCTTCTAGGGAGGGAGTAGGGGGTCTGGGGCCCTCGGAGCTCTGGTCTGGGCAGGCGGAGGGGGGTCACCAAACGTGGAAGGCTGCGGGTGGAACGCGCAGAGCCCAGAGACGTCTCCCACCGACCTTCCCCGTCCCCGGCTCGCCCACACGAAAGGAGACGAGGGGACCCAACCGGCTCCGAGGATGGGCGAGGTGGCTGGTAGGAGGGGATGGGGGGCGTAGGACGAGAGCGAGGGCGAGGTCTGCGACAAGCCTAGACCGAAAGGGGACGTGGAAAGCTTTGGAGTCCAAAGGAGAGACGGAAGATGTTTTTTTGGACCCCGGGGACGTTCAACGCAACAACCCAAAACGAACGCCTGGAGGTCGTCAGCAAAGCCATCTTTCCTTCTCTTTTGGACCCCCTGTGCGGGGGGTCACACTTCGTCTCTGTAACACATTGGGGAGGTCCTAGTAGGAGTGGAAGCAGAGACAAACAACAACACTCGCGACTCTACACGAAGACTCGCACCCCATAAAAAGAATTAACTTCCCATAAATTTTCATTAGATTTGTAAAAGTCTGATTCCTAAGGTGAAATCCTTACTTCCTATGGACCCGATCAATAGACCAAGGAATAAAAAGAGAAAGCACAACTATAACCATTTGGAAAATTCGAAACAAAAGAGATCACAAGTACGTCGTTAACTTACCCTCCCACAGAGAGCAAAATAAACCACGAATGGTAGTATAAGAATAAACTCACATGTATAGTAATCAAATAACCAGGATCAACTTCCTATAACGTGAACCGGTAACACTAAAAACCTACTACTTTTATTACAATCGAAACTTAAAGATTTTTGAAATAATTTTTATGGATCCATACGGAAACCACCTTGACCACTTGTTACCTCTATCTCCCCGAACAACCATCGACATTAAACATAACAACCAACCACTAGAAGTCTTCAGCCGATCTTTCCCTTTACTGCCCCATTCTCATTATTCTTGTTAAAGAAGACAACAAATCTCTGATAAGACAAATAATCCAAAACGAAATCGTGGGCAGATTACCTGGGGTCCTGGGGTCTTCAGTGAACAAAATAAAAGTAGGAGCTAAAAGAAATATCAACTTTACTTATTGAATCAAATTTTTATCGTATAATTTGTTACAGTGATCTAAAACAAACAACATTTTGGTCGGTTAGAAAACTAGTAATAAATGTTTATGATAACACACTATCTTAGTAATGATTTACAAACGTTGGTTTTACTTAACAATTCCTATCTCTAGTAAAACCAGTAAAGGTGTGTCGTAAAACAGGAGTGAAATCACGGGGACAATAAGTATTTCACTAGTGTATAAAAAGGAGGTTTCTTAAAACTCTTATAACTTGACTTCGTAAAAAGGTTTTTTAACACGATATAAACTAGAAGATTAGATTTTTTCCGAACGTCAACATGAGGGATTAGATGAAGTATTTAATATCCACTAATATAACCCCTTTTTTATGTACTATTACTGTAAATGACTAAAGAGTGACACACGATTTGTGTCAAGATTAACACCGAACACCTCAAATCAGGTCGTCTTGACGTACTCTTTTTTGGAAGTAGGGGTAAAATGTTTCTCCGCCGACCAAGGGTCTCACGAATATACAGTAGAATAATCATGAAAAAGGGTTTACGATCATGGTCAAGAATTATTTTTGTCTTAAGAATGTTAATTGAGTATATCATATTTAAATCTTTCAGGACGGGTTAACTTGACTTTTTTTCTTAATATCATCTTTATGTCTCTGGAGACAATACTAGAAATACGATATTATAAGTACCCTACTATCTGATTATTATCTATACATAGAAAATTAATACTTCAACTAAAACTGTGGGATGGGATAATTAAACTATTATAGTCTTGATTATTAAAGTACATGATCTTCTTTCCACTTATTAAGTAAATTAAAAAGAAAATGTGATAGTTAAACACCACATAATCAGATCAATAGAACATGTAAGTCGGTATATAGTAAACTGTAGAAGGTGACTTGGTTTTATAGGTAACAAATATGTATATCACACGGAAACGTTGTTTATAAACGGTCTAAAAGGATACTAATAAAGGTCACTTGTATAAATAATGTATTCCTTCATATCTTTTGTGGAAAGATTTACTTCAACAGTGTAAAGGTACTTTCCTTCAGGACCCTTCTCTTTGGTCCTTTTCCGTTTTACATTCGTCATCTTAATTAGACGTTTCTCTAAGGGTCGAAACCAAAAAGAAGGGAGTCCTCTTCAGGTCAAATAAAAGTTACTACTACCTTATAAAAGTTTTATCAAAAATTTAAAACACCACTAAGTCACCGATTCAGCACAGGCTGATAAAGCTGGAGTACCTAACATCGGACGGTCCGAGGAGACAGGTACCTTAAGACATCCGTTCTTATGACCTCACCCAACGGTAAAGGAGGTCCCCTAGAAGGACTGGGTCCTTATCTTGGGTCCAGAGGACGTAACGTCCATCTAAGAAATGGATGACTCGATACTCCCTTCGGGAGTAAAATGGAATAACATTAACTTGTTGTATGACACATCGTCCCCTTCCTTTTCTCTAGAACATTTTAATTTTCTTCTTTTGAAAGACGTTATAACCCTATCGATAATGGGTCATTCTGAAATGAACTATCTATACATTCATATTTTTTGGACAATGTACACTCATGTTAGACATGACCCTACTTAAATTTGGTAGAAAGTATTTATGTGTTGTCATTTTGGGGATAATTGATTTACGTCAGTCCTTAAAAAGATTTGAATGAAAAATAAATATTCCCTTTTGTGTTAGTTTACTCGTCCACAACCGTTTTATGCCTTTTGTTTTGGGTGAGATCAACAGTCTTGTGTCTAATCGATTTGGGAATTGGAACAGACACCCTCATAACTAGGACCAACTCCACCTCCGTAACATTAGTGGAGATAGGACTTTCTCATTAAACAAGTGGAAAAGACCGAGTCCCCTTAACTATGTGTTCTTTAGGAAAAAATTGAGAATCATTTGGTCTTTTAGTGAATTGGTCTTTTGTAGAAAGGTATTTGTACTAATTAACTCGTAAAACATATTTTTATTTACTAATTTTACCATTACACTAATATGACAAGGGTCTCTTGAGACACAATAAGGTAATAAACAGTATGACGTATAAAACCTATTGTATATACTTTGGAGAAGACTTTTACCACAATTAATTGTAGTTTCCTTTCTTAGCAACGCAGTCAAAACGGATACCCAACTAGCCAATAAAACCATAAATGATTAATAATCCAGAAAAGTGGGTTTTTTACATTTCGAATCTCGGAATTAAAACTTTCGTTCAGTCAAAGGAATTTAAATGAAAATATCTAAAACTACTCATTTATTCACTGAATTAAAACGACGGGTATATTTTTAGGTGTATATTTTATAAACTATTACCATATATTCCACTAAGAATAACTTTTATAGATAAGCACACAAATATAAACGAGTATGTCTTTACCCAGTCCAGTCATCACTCTACATCATAAACCCGAGGTAACACTATATTCCCCTTGTCAAATATTACCGTTCCCACCACCAAATGACAGGCATTGAGATTAGAGTACAATTCCGATAGGGGACTTGTACGGATCACGAAGAACAAAGTAATGGAAAGACGAACGAACGAAAAAAACAAAGAAAGCAAATACAAAACAAAGAAAGGAAAGAACAAAGTAGGGGAAAGACGACGAAAAAAACGAAGTCCAGTATAAATATAAAAGGAAACTATTGAGGACAACCCTATTTCCTGACATGTACAATAAATTATATTATCTATTAAAAGTTTTAACTAAATTTTCAAGGAAATTCGAAATTTTACATAGGAAAGTAAGATTACGGAGGATTCATACTACTTAACAAAACATAAGTAAGACAGGTATAAAAAGCTAATTAGTACAGAGTCGGAAATATCGGTCCTACTTTATAGAACCAAAGTTTCAAGCGTTTTACAGTAGGGAAGATGTAAAAAAGAACTGGAAGTCCCGTTTAGACACAGATTATAAAGTCGACATAACATGAAAGTAAAATTAATGACGAACTTCTACCATGCAATCAATTTCGTAGATCGGAAAAAAAGGGTACTTGAAATATCAGTCAAGTATTAATCTATTATACATCGAGGAACAAAACAAAAAAAAAATTATATAACCTAATATAGATATATATATATATACTTCACACAGACACTTTATCATTCGAATTCATTTTCTACACTACACAGAAAAACAAATAAAACTAGTGATCCACCATTTACGACCTAGGACCGACATACAAAACTTGACACGAAATATCATCTAAAATTGAGAAGGACGATTTTCCTTCGGAACTATTAGATTAGACATCGATAACTTGAAAAGACGGAACAAGTCTTCAGCATACTTAAAGAACTTACCTATAAGTAACTGTCCTACATCCACTATGTCTCGAACAGATACGAACCGGAGTCGTTTTTCGATATCGTCGATGTCTATAAGGTCACGATTGAGTCCCGTCTACTAATTTACTACTAACATTATTTGAAAATTTTCGTTTTCTTAAAGACTGGTTTAACCAATTAGAAACAACCCTTCAATAGTTTCATGTCAATATCCACAAAACCAAAAAAAAAATTGGATTAAAAGAACCCAAAGAAACCGGAAAAATAAAACCTATCCCATTGGTATCTAGTAAAACACTGACTTCTGTTAAACTTAACAACTCAAAAATTGACAACTTTTTGAAATTTTACACATTCTGAGGTAATTTTGACGTTTATAAAAACGATATTTGAGTGTAAAGAAAGATCAAAAAAAAAATTAAAAATTTAAAAAATTTTTAATTTTACCTAAAAAGTTTAGTTCACATCAACTAAATGTCACACAAAAAATCAATGAAAAATTACGAAGATTAAATAAACAATTATAAACCTTTTTAGCTGAGTAAATGATTTAAAATTTCATATCAGTTGAGATTAACTTCATTATGATTATGAAGACAAAGAAAATGGTAAGTGAAACTTAGTCTTTTTCGGACAAATGTGTCTTCTAGGCAAGTCACTACTAGTAGTTCTCTCCGTTCTTCACCTTTACAACCGATTCTTCAAACTTTACTTTATACACTCATATTATTTGAAGTGACTCCATTAAAATAGGACACCCGGAAAAAAAAAAGGAACACTGACCAACCCTCCCGAATACTCTAGGTAACGAGTGTAATAGAACAAGATTATTTAACTTGGGTCTATTTACCAATCTACTAGTTCATTTCTACGACTATCCATACACCACCGATATCATCATTGACAGTAAAGAACATGAGGAAGACCTCAAATCCGTCAAACGAATAGTAATAGACGTTAGGAACATTGTCGTGACGTTCCATTCACTGTAACTGGTGTAAATGTCTACTCCTTTGTCCAGACACGAATTCCAATTTATTGACTAGATTCCAGTGTACATGACTACCGTCTTTACTCTGACGCAAAGGTCCAGATAAAATCGAATTAGGAAACGAGAAAGGTGACGGTAACTCTTGTGACGAAATTAAGGAAACCATATCATCAAGAATCGGAAGGACGGAGAATTCACAAATTCTCTAAAACTTACACACAGGAAGATCCGGTGAATGTCCTAGTTAGTCTTCGTCGTACTTTAAAGAAATATTCACGCAACAGATGGAATTTTTAGGTACACGTAAAATATTTGACACGGTGTTATCTAATCATAAACAAAATTATATTTTTATTTAAACTTAAAGGACTAACACTTCAACGAATGACAATAAGAGTTAAAAAGACCACATTAACTGAAACAACCTTTTAGGGAGGGTATGGGAAGGGTACAAATAAGATACCGAAATTGATGGGGACAGAACAACGAGTCTGGACTGGGTTCTCTTCGTTCTGGAATGGAGAGAACACCAAGGAGACTCTCGTGACTTTTCATAGAGTGTCTCTGTCCTATAGTCGAGTGGGATCGGGACAGCAAGCACAATAGAAGTTTTACGTCAATCCCACCGACATCATCATTGACAGTAAAGAACCACTAGAACTACTTGTGAACAACCGAGAAACACCATTACTCCTTCGTCAAACTCCCCTCCTTTTATGTACTCTTACAAAACTTTACACCCAGTCCAAGATCCAGTATGAAACGGTCGACGATTAACATAGGTAACCACTCAAATAAATTGGAGAAACACGGTTTCAAAAGAAGGGACATTTAAACTCTTCAAGTCTAAAAAGTGTGGGAAGAGACCGAGACATCAGACATCGACATATTATAGAACTCCCCACTTGACTACCTTTCTTATCGGTTTCAACAATGTGACTAAACGTCACAATTAATATTACGTCACAAGAGTCTAATATTTAGGACTTTATGGATAGGTATTAAAAAGATGTTTAATTATTTATGAAACCAATTTAAATCACAAAATTAGTCGATCAGGTAAAATGTACCAAGTTTAAGTTTTCATACCTTACTTTTTAGAAGGTAAATAAGAGAACAGGTGGGTGGATTAGAGTAAAGGCTCTCCGTTTATCACAAGAACTCACAGGAAGGGTTTCTATAAAATACACATAGAAATATGTAACAAGGAAGGGGACGGTGGTGGGAAAATGTGTATAACGTCTTATGTACTAAGACGAGAAACGAAAAAAGTAAAGGATATAGTACCTCTAAAAAAAGGTATAGGTCCGTTTCCCTCGAAAGAGAGAAAAAGTTTCGACGTACCATAAGGCAACATACCTTTATAGTGTCAAATAAATTGATCAGGGGGTGTATTAACGTTTTAACAAAGGCTTTTAAACGAAAAGATTATCACGATATCATTTAAATCATCGTACCGTAAAGTATGAAGAAGTTCAAATAGACATCTTGTTTAAGGATCTTCCCCTGAAAAATCCAGTTTTGTAAATACGTACATATAAAAACCATATATGTCATAATAGTTTAATCCTCAAAGTTAATAATCAAAGACGAGGGAGATTATGAGAATAATTTTACAAAAAAAGGGGGTACCCAATATTTTGGTTCCCAATGTTAACGGGAAACCTTTACCTTCTAAGGGTCGTATAGGATATTCCTTCCTTGGAGTATCAAAGGTAATTTAGAATAACCCCTAGAAAATCTATCAAGAACCGTATCTTTTTGGTCACAGGTCTTCTTCAACCAACAACGCATTTTAACAAAATACACTAATCCTATATGAGTTCGTGACAGCAAAACGTTCCTATTTTACAACGAGAACAATAGTAACTTAAATTACCTGATATAAAGAAGAGATCAAAAAATAAAACTGACGACTGAGAAAATAAAGTAAGATTCATCTCTAAAATTTATAAGACGGAGTAGTTCCAAAATACATGTATCTAGATTTTCGTACGGTACTTATAGTATTGTCACTTACAATTCATACGTATAATAATGTTCAATATACCTTGGAAAATTCTTTTAGCAGTCTGAGAATTCACTGGACACTCTTCTATAGAACAGGTCGAGATCCGAGGTCCGAGGTGTTTTCTAGTGAGAATTTGTCGTCTAAAAATAACCACAAATTTCTGTCATATACGTCTACAGATATACATATAAATATGTATATACTGTTAACAAATATATTCATGGTATACATATAAATATAAAATTGATTTTCTTTTAGAAAATCTATAAACGTTTTACAATTGGGTGGTTTCAAGCTAATGAAAAACACGTATACTGTTTTTCTACTGAATATTTGGAAAACTCCAAATATTTTGTGTTTATTTTGAACATAGGGATCGATGGAAAAGAAGAATGAAAAAAAGGGGGACTCATTATATTGAATCTACAGGAACAGTAATAAAGACTGTTAGTGAATTCCAATAAAGACTGGAAAACAAAGAACATTGTTCTCTACCTCTATTAAACAATTTAAGACAGATATTTATTATTTATAAACTCATAAATACAACCTGTATGTTTCTTAGTACAATAAACGGCGGAGGACCTCTTTGAAATTTTTATTAACCCTTCTGTTTTGTATATACTGTGTGTTTACGTCACAGACACCTTTACTTACTGAGAGGAAACCCCTGGATTTTAACTCATCTTCTCGGTCAGAGTAAGAATTTTAACCCTCCTTAAAATCTCTGAACTTACCTAGGAAACTTGGAGGAAAGGTGGGAAACATCCGAATGTGACCTACTCTCCGCCGTCATCGTCGCCCAACATCACCTTTCTTGGGTCCCAATACTAAATTACTTCGACGTAAGATTAGAAGAGACGGTATTGATCGACCCAATGGAATCACTTTGGAGAACCGAAAAAACACGAAATCATACACACTCCCCTTTCATTCCAGACGAATCAGTTGAAATATTGTGTTTTCAAAACAGTCGTATTCTACTTTTTATCTAACAATTACAAATTTCACGATAGATTTACGCTTTACGACAAATCAGTGAATTTGTATAGTAAGAAAAGAGACTTTTTATTAAATAAAGTCCTTTATCGTTCATTGTCTAATTAAAACGTTTTTTTCTGTAATTTTGTGGTTATAAAAAGAGAGAGAAAATCCGTCTATATAATTGGACCGGAGGACTAATGGGTCTCCCGATCTAGATACGTCTCTTAATGAAGTAACCTATTTTGTCTTTAATTTCGAATAGTAAGAACACCTCTCAACGAAATAAGACATGTACAGTATTTAAGAAACATGTATTTGTAGACACACCAAAATTGGAGAATTAACTGTCGGGGTGACTAAAACTAGAAAAGGAAGTCCGTAAGACAAGGTACATCGGAAATAGAAACCAGGAGGTTAGTGAACAATGTATAAGAAGAATTGACAACACAGAAGAATGTCTGGTGTTGTCTAATAAACCTCGGGAAATTCTTTTTGATAACCGGTTGTCACTGAACCCTCTTCTCTAGAAGAGGTTTAGATCCGAGAGTGTTTTTCTCATGCCAATTTGTTGTTTACCCCATAATAACGGGATATCAAATATGACAGGATATCAATAAAATCACAAACTTTAAGTCCTCATCGTTTAAGTCTACAGGAGTCAACACGGGACTAGTTAGTCACTTCGTTTAGACTACCTGTGACCTTCACCCCTTAAGAAGGTTTGTCCCCTGTCTGTCGTGTACGGGATAGATTTTCCCCTGTGACGACGAGCCAAGGTCGGAAACAATTGAAACGTCCTTAAACCGGAATCCCAACGGTTTAGAAAGGTAAAGAGGTTTCTTACGACTTTAGACGTAAAATGAGATAATAAGAATGAAAACTTACAACCGAAGATTGATTTTGTGGAGGGTCCGATCGGTTTTATATAGTCTCCCGGTATAAACCGAGAGTTCGAAAACAAACTCTGGAAACACATGAACCAAGCGACAAAAAAAAAAAGGGATTAGGTAAATTGAGCAGTCAAGTAGATGAAAAATGTAAGACGAGAAAGAGAAGACACTCGTCCCACCGACCACCATGTGTATCCTCGGATATGGTAAAGATGATACTACTTCGTACATAAACATACTTCTAAGTCTCTTGACCCGTTCGATTTGAGTCAACCCCTAAAGGTCTATTCCTCTTTTATCCTACGTGACTCTACACCGACCCATGTTCTCTCTACAATCACTATTTAAGACACTAAACAACCTTTCGGACACTCCGGTCAAACACCCGAAAAACACCAGAAATCATATATATCGACAATGAACACGACCTCTCCTCAATACACTTCCCCCTCGTCCACTGGTGGATTCCCTCTTCCCTTCCGACGGACACCTCATATCCTACGTGAAATAGGACGTCGGCAACGAACACCTATCTTCCTGACTCTGTCGAAACCATCAACTTTTCGTCACTATTGTCTTTAATACCCCGCATATATTGGGACATAACTTACTAACCAAACACAAAAAGGGGGTAAGGTAGGATAAAAATAACAGACAGTATAAAGATCGATGTAACGAACAGTTTACACTGTCACACAGTCAAGTCAAGTCAGAGAGTCAGTACAGGTTGACAAACGCTGAGAGTGTAGGTATGTACTGGTGACCTTTTTGGTATCGGAACTGACCTACCTGGAAACAGTCGTTTCATTACAGAGACGAAAACTTACACGACAGATCCAACCAGTATCGAAAGGAAGGTTCCTCGTTCGCAGAAGATCAAAGTACCGACGTCAGGGGTAGACGTCACTAAAACCTCGGGTCCTTTTATTTCAGACAGTGACAAGGGTAACAAAGGGGTAGATAAACGGTACTTCACTACCCTGGCCTACGGTACTAGAAACAAAAAACTTACAACTCAAAATTCGTCGAAGAAGTGAAAAGAGAAAGTGAAAGTAGTTCTTAGAGAAGTCAAGGAGAAGCAAAATACTGTATTCCCACCACAGTAGACGTATAGACTCCAATAACTAAAGAGGTCCGTCAGAACTAAGGTCGAACACGAAGTAGGTAGGGCGGTAAAACGTACTACATGAGTCGTATATTCAATTTATTCGTCCCACTGTTATATGTCGGAACTATATGACGAAAGGATTAAACCTTGGTCAGACAACAAGGTACAGATCAAGATTGACAACGAAGAAGTGGAGGTACGTCTAAAGAGTCCTCCGTCCAGTCCACGAGACCATCAGGGTAGAGAACTTCTTAAAAGGTGTCATACATAAAGGAGTCATACACTGTCAGACGTAAGTCGTCGTCAACGATTTAATAAAAAACCTTTTTCCCGTTGTATTCATAAGTCGTGAATGAAGATGGATCTTATATAGTTTTACCAACAACATGTGAGTATTATTTATCGATTCAGGTTCAAAACTGTAAACTGTAAACAGAATAACCAATAACATCCGTCCTTCATCTTCTGTCAAATTTCTCTGGTGGTATTGAAAGGAGTAAGGGTCAGAATTCCGAGGTGTACAACTCCGATTTATACATATCATGAAAGGTCAAGTCAAAAATCTATAAAGATCCAACACATACAAAAAGACTCCGGTACATATGAGATCTAATCTCGTACCTTGCTTCAAACCAAACTACCCATATCTGAACGAGAGATTCGGACGCTCCGGTATCCTACTGTCAACCACCAACCTTCTAAACAAAATCACTAAAAGGAGTGAGAGAATGGGGTCGTAGAACTTTCTAGTACGACAGGATCTTGACCTATATTTAAGTTGTTAGATTTCCTTTCACGAGTTGGGTTATAGACTATGGAACGTCAATTTTGATAAACTTAGAGTTACTGAGAGATTTGTCCTTCTGTATATAAGACGGTCCGTAAATAACCGGAAATATTTTAGTGTAGCACTGAAATTTTAGACGAATAATATGGTGTATCTAAAACTTAGGGTGGAGACTACGAAACTAAAACCTGAAAGACTTGGGAATTCATCGAAGTATAAATAAAATTTTCTCTCCTACCCCATCTAAACTGCCAAATTTTCAATACTCGTTCAGAATATTCATTCCGTAAACTACTTCATCTCAATTATGAAAAATTATTTTTTCATGTATTTTTCAGTAAGAAGACCATACCGAAAATTTTGACTAAAACAAGTTAATACAAAATTTTTTACCATTATAGAACCGTATTGATTAAAAGTTACTTTAACCGAAGAAGTATCATATATGATTTGACTCAACTTTACTTTATATAAAAACATGAATTTTATTAATATTCAAGCTTTTCATAGGAGTTGACACTCTTACTATATTCACCTATAGTCTTTCGTAAATACACGGAACAGACCCTTAAAATTTTTAAGAGAGACGAGAAGTATAATAATCTAGTAGTAGGTATGAACGACTCCGTAAGTTCGAAGGAACTCTTGCAGGACCCGACCAAAAGGATATAAACAAAACCGGAATATGATCTAGAACAGGGATTCCTAGTTCAACCATCCTGAAACCCATTTTGTCAAACCCGCTCGAACAATTATGATGGTGTTTTACTCAAGATGAATGTTTCGCGATCACATAAATTCAAGACAACTGGTCATTATCACACCTTGACGTTTATGTTATTTTTACATTTTATTATCGGAAAATTTCGTCAGACTACCCACACCAAAAAGTTTCCCGTTCTCTCTTAAGAGGGGAGTTTATTATCAAAGAAATAACGTCAATTGTTAAGATTAACGAACGGTACTGTACGGGAAAATTCAGGAACCGGACAAATTCGATTTATTCAAGAGAAGTAGAAGAAATCTAGGGTATCCTTGTCAACTCTTAGTCGTCAAAATCCCATAAACCCTCTTTCCAAGACTTAGGTATTCACCACTAATATCTTTAGACTCATATGACAAAGACACAACAATTCAGTCGAGAACTGACTGAAGGGTGACTGAACTTAGAGATGGGAAAAGACAACCATCCAATTCCTTTAATCATTTCCACCTTCTATTCCAACACTATCCCCACGTTGTCGATAGACACACTGGTCCTCTATAAAAGAAGAGCCAATAGTTAACCTCAGAACCGTCACAGTACGAAGACAGAAGGCATCCATTAGTTACTTTCAAGCAATAAGTCAAGTTAAGTCAGTGAGTCAGTACAGGCTGAGAAACGCTGGGGTACTTAGCGTCGTGCGGTCCGGAGGGACAGGTAGTGGTTGAGGGCCTCAAGTGAGTCTCATTGCAGGTAGCTCAGGCACTACGGTAGGTCGGTAGAGTAGGAGACAGTAGGGGAAGAGGAGGACGGGGGTTAGGGAGGGTCGTAGTCTCAGAAAAGGTTACTCAGTTGAGAAGCGTACTCCACCGGTTTCATGACCTCAAAGTCGAAATCGTAGTAAGGGAGACTTCTTTAGGGTACCAACTAGAGGAAGTCTTACCTGACCAACCTAGAGGAACGTCAGGTTCCCTGAGAGTTCTCGGAAGATCCCAATAATATTGAACCTCCGTTATCCACCAGGACATTCAAACAAAAGGCAAGACCACAAGGTCATATTAACCCGAAGGAACCGAACTTTGTGACTAATAATCCAATTCGTCCATGATTACTGAGCATTCGGTAAAAAAAGACTCAATACCATACACTTGATCACGGGAGGTCCTTATCTAAATTTCCCTAAAGAAGCAGAATCTACATCGTTTTATTCCGAAAAATTTTAAACCTTTTATTTTAAACACAACAAAATTCTACGTAAATGATACATTTGATATTATAATTGTTGACGTCCTCCGGTCTGTTGAATAGTCCATTCCGAAACTACGAAGACTCCTCATAAAAACGATTTCTATGACCTGTTCTCTCGTCAAGGTTTATCCGGATCATCCTTTCTGTACTATTATGTCAGGAAACGGTTAGACAGAACTCAAAGATATCCACTTAAAATTATAAACATCTAATTTTTTTTTTCTTTAAAGTGACCACCGGATCTCCAGTCCTAAGGTCTGAAAAGAAACGACATCAAGACCTAAGTCAGGGACCAACCCCTTGACTCTAGGACGTTCGGTTTCAGAAAGAAGTGACGATGAAGGTTAATATAGGGAAGGTGTGACCATTATTGGTACCAATAGGTGACCAATATTAAGAAGTTCTAAAATATATATTTCGATATATATATAGATATCTGCATATAACAATACAAAAAGAATTTAGGAAGGTAAACATACTATCAACTTACTTGTTGAACAATAAAAATTACAACAGAGACACTAATGGTCAATCCAACTCGTGAAGGTCTATGAATCACTTGTAGTCGTAATGAAAAGACACTTATCGGACTTGATATGTATGGTAAACCATTTAACAAGAACAATGGAAGATATAATAACTTATCAGAAGATTGTGCAACGAAATTTTACCGACAAGTATAACTTATCTAAACAGTGTCATATATACTAAATATGGAAATAGTAACAATACCACGATATTATCCTCGAACCATTTTAGGAATATGAAGATTCTAGGATAAAAATCTCCGTAAAATCAAACTAATTATGATAATCCATTTCGTAATCGGTAAAACCAACGATAGTAATTGTTCACAGTGTAAATGAATAAATTGGTAAAATGACTTATATTATCCCTGAGTCTCGACCACAAGTATTGTCGATAGTAAAAGTCACCATTAATGACCATAGAAACTGATCTGAATTTACAAGGATTTAGAGAGATGAATCCGCATTCAATGACCTGAATACGTATTCAGAGTAACACGAGTAATTTTATCTTGGATAAACAAAAAGTTCAAAAGGGATCTATTTAGAAAAAATCCGTTGATTAACACGGATCTGTTTTTTTATATAATCCTCTCGTCTTTTTCTAGTAACACTAAAACTCACCTTTTGTAGATCCTCTTTTCGAAATGTTGAACCCGATTCGACATTTCCCACCCTCATAAGTCTCTCCACATTCCCCTTTCGTACTCCTTTCTATTCGATCGTACAAACCCTCCTCTCACCCATATATTTGATTCACCTAATTTCACGAGTTCACTTTTTTCAACCTTTCCATCAAAACTCAATCGTATATCTTCCGTAAATTAATTACGGTATCATTCAAAACCTAAATACAACATTATCCTACGAAGACTTCATAAAACTCGTTCCTTTACTATGCTTTACTATAAAATCTTTACAATCTACTATAATCCGTCCTACTTACCTCCTAATTATACTCCTTTATTATACTGTTTGGGTCCGTCGTATAATTTTTCGTCTCTGCAATGAAACGGCTGTTTTCGATACCAAAAAGGTCATCAGTACATACCTACACTCTCAACTTGGTATTTGTTTCGACTCGCGACTTCTTAACTACCAAAACTTGATACAACCTCTTCTGAGAACTCAGGGAACCTGACGTTCCTCTAATTTGGTCAGTTAGGATTTCCTTTAGTCAAGACTTATAAGGTAACCTTCCTGACTACAACTGACCATAACTGGTAGACCACTACAGGTACATATCTCAGAAGAGAATACAACAACCTTCTCCCACAAACGGTACTGGTCATGCAAGAGAACCGTTTTGAGAACAATCGGAAACCGGATGAAGTAAACCATGAGGTTCCAGTTTGAACTGGCAATGAGGTCCATAGAGAACTGAAGGATGAAAACGTAAGGTCAGGGGATATTACTTTTCCTGTAGAAAAAACCCACAATCAAGATCTTCCGGAATATCTAGAAGTATCTTGGTAAGTTGAAGTCGAAGAAGTCGAATTGACTAACCATGTGTCTGAACCTAATAACACTATAACTTACCAAACGGAACCTTTCCTTGTCTCTAGGAAGACAACAAAAACTCTAACGTAGGTTCATGACGCAAAGCCTGAGAGGTCACTGGTACTACCGATGAGGTAAAGAAGAGTCCTTAACGGGAGTCAGCATCTATATTACCAGTAGACTCAATTTAAGGGGGTAAGGTCAGGTAAAATTAAATGACTAAGGATATTACAGCTATGAGTGAGAACAGTAGAGGACAAACTGATGATGGTCAAACGGAACTAAGTACTTGGATTGTAAGGTCCAAGGATAATGGTTGGATCTGTCGTATAATTTTTCGTCTCTGTAATGAAACGGTTGTTTCCAGGTAGATCAGTTCCGACACCAAAAAGGTCATCAGTACATACCTACACTCTCAACCTGATATTTCTTTCGACTCATGTCTTTTTAACTACGAAAACTTGATACCACAACTTCTTCTGAGAAATCTCAGGTAACCTAACGTTCCTCTAGGTGGGTCAGGTAGGATTTCCTTTAGTCAGGACTTATAAGTAACCTTCCTGACTACAACTTCGACTTTGAGATTATGAAACCGGTGAACTACACTTCTTGACCGAGTAAACTTTTCTGGGACTACCACCCTTTCTAACTTCCGTATTCCTCTTCCCCTGTTGTCTCCTACTCTACCAACCTACCGTAGTGACTGAGTCACCTGTACTCAAACTTATTTGAGGACCTCAACCACTACCTGTCCCTCCCGACCGTACGACGTCATGTACCCCAACGTTTCTCAGCCTGTGTTGACTCGTTGACTTGAATGAGTGACTACGTCATAACGAAAAACATCGTAACATGAAATGAAGGTAGTGGTCAATGCAGGTGTTGACTAACAACAAAAACGAAACCGAGACAGAGAAGTACGAAAGACTTCAATAAAGAGGTCACTAGAAGTCATCGTATAACCCGTGGACAACTGGTCCCCTCAAGTAGAAAGTCACAGGATAGAAAAACGGAAAAGTATGACATGTATGACAAACATGACTCTTTAGACATACGTCCAGTTCTTCGTTATCAATCTTCACCTGTACCTTGTTGTCTGACCAAGACTTAACCTTTTCCTCATGTAGTTCCGACATATAACAGTGGGACGAGTAAATTGAATATACGTCTCATGTAGTACTCTTTACGACCTGACCTACTTCGTGTTCGACCTTAGTTCTAACGACCCTCTTTATAGTCATTGGAGTCTATACGTCTACTTTCGTGGGAATGTCGACTTTCACTCCTTCTTGATTTCTCGGAGAACTACCTTCACTTTCTCCTCTCACTCTTTCGACCGAATTTTGAGTTGTAAGTCTTTTACTTCTAGTACCATAGACTAGGGTAGTGAAATACCGTTTATCTACCCCTTTGTTACCTTTGTCACTGTCTGAAATAAAAGAACCCGAGGTTTTAGTGACATCTACCACTAACAGTCGGTACTTTAATTTTCTGCAAACGGGGAACCTTCTTTTCGACACTGTTTGGAATTATCGTATAATTTTTCGTCTCTGTAATGAAACTACTGTTTCCAGGTAGATCAGTTTGATATCAAAAAAGTCACTAGTACATTCCTACACTCTCAACCTGGTATTTGTTTCGACTCGTGACTTCTTACCTACGAAAACTTGACACCACAACCACATCTGAGAACTCTCAGGGAACCTGACGTTTCTCTAGTTTGGTCAGTTAAGATTTCCTTTAGTGAGGACTTATAAGTAACCTTCCTGACTACGACTTCGACTTCGAAGTTGTGACCGGTGGACCACACTTCTTGCCTGAGTAAACTTCTCTGGCAATACGACCCTTTCTAACTTCCACCCTCCTTTCCCTCTGCTGTCTCCTACTCTACCAACCTACCGTAGTGACTGAGTTACGTGCACTCAAACTCGTTCGAGGTCCTCAACCACTACCTGTCCTTTCGAACCGTACGACGTCAGGTACCCCAGCGTTTCTCAACCTGTGTTCACTCGCTGACATGACTTGACTTGAGTCAGTAGAATAGGTCCTTTTATTTTCCCAAAGGTGAGACACAACCAGAGGTTTAACAAAAATTTTGACCATTTTATACTTTTGCACTCGTTGATGAAATAAAGTTTGGTTTTACTGTGAGAGCGACCACTACCATAACATTGCCAAAATAAGTTACTTTTCGTATGTTACCGCAGTATCAATACCCCCCATCCAAAAAAAATTGTAATTATACGTTATCTTTGTATCGTAAATCAGTCTTAATGGAATGTTTTAATGGATTTTTCCTTTACCAAAATACAACCTCTGTAAAGAGTCATTCAAGTAGTATTTAAAAAACAAAAAGTACACTAGTGACCTTCTCTAGTGGTAAAGAAGTGTACCTTTATCTACTTCATTAAACGAAAGTAAATTCTCGGTACAACGTCTTTTGAGTCGGTAGAAAGTGACCACCTTCTTTACCACTTTACTTGACACGTAACTCTCTGTACACGTGACACCTTTATGTTTGGTATCCTCTCAATCCAGAGTGCACAATGTCGAAGATGTTCCCGAGTAAGAGTGAGTAACCACCGTACACCCGTCCGTCGTGGGAATCGTGACTACCAAAAGAGAGACGAAAGACTCGGAGGAAAAGGGGTGAGGGCGAAGTGTCGTCCAAACTGGACCAAAAAGAGTCACCGAATTGATATCAATGGTTTTGATCCTTTAACCGTAACCGTGTTATGTCAATTGATCTGATATCTGGAATAAGTCTAAAGTGGTCAAAGAGGTACGTAAGTAAAAAATAAAAGAATATACAGATACACATATTAATTAAGATCCTGTAATTTTTATGAAAATTCTTATCAAACCTAAATGTCTTTTCAACTTTTATATTTCTTAAAAGTATATCAAAAGTGGGTGAGAAGGGACATTGTAGAATACTAACATATCGTCTGAACAATGTTCATTGTTTGGTTGAAACCAAGTAATGATAATTAACTATGACGTAAAATAAGTTCTAAACGAATAAAGGGGGATTACAGCAAAAAAATCACGGACGTACGGTCCGTCCTCTCGTCTAGTGTAAAGCAAAAAGACAGAGAGATTCGAATAGATCTGATACTGTCAAAAAGTCTAAAAAGAACAAAAAACATTAGAACTGGTGAAACTCCTTATGACCAGTAAATGAACATTCTTACAGAGAGTCAACTCAAACCACAAAAAGAACACCAAGGCAAACAGCACTAAAATAGAGCACCAATTGGATATTGACTCCACTGCCCGAAAACTTTCCTTCTAACGTCTCAAATTCACGGTAAACACAGACAAGCACAGTTCTCATTACGACATAGTCATACTGAATGGTGACAACCACAATTGGAGCTAGTACACCGACTCGTTGCAATCGGTCCGAAAAGTGAAGTTTGAATGAAACCTTCGCTCAGGGATTCATATCGAAAGCAAGTTCTACACTCCCCTAAATTCAAGTTGGAGGACTCCCCATAATAAATGTCTTCAGTAAACGTCTAAGAAGACTGTCCATAAAATATTAAAATACCTTTGTTGTACTCATGACTAAGTCAGATTGTATAGACAAGAAGTGTCCCACCCTTCGGGGCATTTGTGGCCTCCCTAGCCGATGTTCTAAATTAGCTATATCCGAAACCGATACTACTCTGTCTAGGCAAATAACTATTGAGTCTCCGACACTCATTAAACAGAAATTATATTATCGTGAAGAAACAAATAAACCCATCACCTTAAGTTTCATTTACAAAGTCGTTCACAAAAATGATTAAGGGAAAACTACATACACATTTAGTAAATGTCAAAACCATTAAGGGACCGTAAGGTGACCAATCGTGCGTCACGAAAGACCCAGCCTCGGACCCAAACTAGGGACCAACCCTTTGATTTTAGGGTTTTCGACGTATCACATCGGTTTCCTTTTTTATTCAAAGGTCAAAATACACGAATGTCCATTAACTCGGTAGTCATCATATATGAAGAGAAACACATGAACTCATACATACATTCTATTAATATCAATTTTAATATACATATCCAATTCAAAGATCATCACCCTAAATAACTAGTCTCTTATAAAGGTAGAACTCAAAAATTAGTTACAAGGGTTCCCTTCCACACAAAACTTTGAGGAAGGTCTAGTCTTGGTACTCTAAAACTTCTGACCCCGACGACCCAACATCAATTAGACCGTTTATGGAACTTTAACACGAAGTACCAAAATAACGACGGTTAGGAATGATGTCACCACTATCAACTTACGATAGGAAGTAGTGTCGGACAAAACTACTTCGGGATGTCGAAAGGGGGACCTTAGAAGAAAGAGAATATTTTCCTTCTCCTTAAATCCTCTCGTAAAGTACTGATGTTGTCACGTAACCAGTGCATCGTTTATTTATTTCCGTACAGCACAAATCCCCAACCATTCAACATACAGGAATGTAAGAAGAGTCACACGACCTTATTAGATTAGGGACGTAATACTATAGGGGACGTGACACATCACTGATGAATCTTATATGTCTTCCAATGTGATTCCACCGACAATCTGATGGGTGTTTAATCATGGAGAAAAAGGACAATGATGTCACGAACCAACATATCTCCTACTGTTCCGTACATCACCATCCTTTCCCTATCCTTCCTGAAGTCGTGCTCCGTATGCATGGGACAGCATGAGGACACAATGAAACCAAAGGACTGTATTTGACCAAACGTTTGGATGAGACATCTTCATTTTACAACTGTCACAGGAAACCTCAACTCTCCTGAAACACAATGGTTTTTCTAACAGTCGGAAAAACATCCAAACCCGTACCTTACCAGCGTTTCTCAAAACCGAAACTAAACTGTAACTTCAGTTTTCAGGACCTAAGAGCTGAGGTGAACAAAAGATTAAGTGACACCTGGTCCTCGTTCAGAAAATAAGATCGTAGTGGGTCAAGAGAGACAATGCTGACTGAACGGGTCGTCGTAATACAGGAGACCCTGAGTTCTATTACCGTACGACGTTTCGGACGCACCCACGAGCCAGCGAAGTAAACACAGGTCGAACAACGTTAGGGTACCTGGCACATCGGGTAGTGCAAGGGGACAGGTATCCTAAAGTATCCGTTCTTATGACCTCCTCAAACGGCAAAGGAAGAGGTCCCCTAAAAGGGTTGGGTCCCTAGCTTAAGTAGAGAGGATCACGAGGACGTCCACCTAAGAAATGGTCACACGGTGGTCCCTCCGGGTAGCTTTTCGTATTTCGTTCATATCTCGTTACCATAACTACACTTGTGAGATACATTTCATCTAAAAGTTAAGATTTATTGGGTTCTCCTTTGAGTCGGTACCGGTATATATTTACTTGTAACGTACATGAGTCCGAATGTATTTATCGTAATTTTAAAAAAAATTAATTAAAAAATAACTTCCTATTAACGAAACGGTTTAAAACAACAAAAGACAGTTTGGAGTTGTACTTAGTCGTTATTCTTATGTATAAAGGGGAGGGAAAACTTGAAGGGAGGGTAGAGGGAGGGACAGAGGGGTGGATCAACTATGTCTCGGGAACAAACTCAAATTAATCATTTGGATTTAAAAATCTCGTCAAACTCCAAGTGTCTTTTTAACTTACCTTCCACGTCTTTAACGGGTGCATGAGGAACGGGAGTGTTGTACGTGACGAAGGGGGTAATAGTCACAAGGGGGTGGTCTCACCATACGATCAGTGTCCACCTTTTAGCCGTAGTTGTGCAGTAGTGGGTCTCGGGTATCGACTGGAAGTCTAACTGAGAACCACATGCAAGATACCTAAAACTGTTTACATATTACTGTACATAGGTGACAATATGACAGTATGTTCTATCAAAGTGACGGGATTTTTTACGAGATGGATAAGTGGGGAGGGATTGTGGACGTTGGTGATTAGAAAAATAACAGAAGTATCAAAACGGAGAAGAGGTCGCAGTATGTCAATCTTAGTATACCATACATCGGAAAGTATTTCTCGTAAAAATCATAAAAGGAAAACATCGTAAAGTTTATAAACTTATTTTCACAAAAAGTTTGACTGAAAACGCTTGACATTAAAGAAACACATAACTAAATTTCTGACCGGCCGTAAAAGTCTCTTACTTTATCTCATCCTCGACAATATCATTCGGTGACTATGTAATACGTCAAAAATAATACACACACACAAATATATGCGTACGTGACCCAAAACTACCCATCACATAAAAGGTGAACCCGACCACTTCTTTTAAACGTTCGGTGACGATTATTTACTCCTATTTAAAACATCCATATTCAGCAATATATATATATATATATATAAACAATATATATACATATATATTGATGTGTCAATGACTGTAAATATCCTGTCAAAGCCAGGGACAAAATATCCTCCTTTAACTTGATTTTGTGTCCACCAAATAACTGAACGTTTTATTAAAACGTAGTAAAAGAAATTGTCTAATAAAGTAAAAATGTACTTTATTAAGTCACTAAGTTTGTTTTGTGAATACTCGGTTGGTCTAATAAAAGAACAAAAAAAGGTTACCCATATAACGGTTAACCCAAAAACCAAAAAAAGGAGACGCAGTGGCAGTACCCTAGAATCAAGGGACTGACCCTTAACTTGGACCCGGGAACTTTCATTTTCACGTCTCAGTATTGTTGACCTGGCGATCCTTTAAGGGTGATCATCCGAAAGAGACAAACATATAACAAGTTATCCCTAACTTTTATTAGACCAAGACAAAGTGAAATTCTTAACATATGATAATTATGATGACATTATAGACTTTTATTTACGAAAACTTCTAATAAAAATCAGATTCTACATACGACGGTTTAAAATTTTTTTGTTCCCTTTAGAAAAATAACAACTTTATTATCGTTTATACTAATTACGAAAATACATCCAATACAGAAAATTTAAAGTGATCTTGAATCACTTCATTCATTATAACTTAGACAAAGTGTCGGTGTTTCATAACTGCACTTCACTACATAAGATCCAGTGTTATCAATCCGTAGAGACAACTGTTTCCTAGATTATTTAGACCAAACGTCCAAGTCACTAGGTAACAGAGAATTATGTAACATGAGTTTTCCGATTTTAATAATGTCTTCATCTTTACAGTGTATGAGTACTTTGAATACATTCCAATATTTAATCACAATGGAATTGTTTTTGTTGGGGTCTTATATAGGACATGGAACGTTCTTTTTTTTTTACGAACCATGTACATATGGAGTGCCACGTCATCTTCGACCCACAATTAGGAACGAGACATTGTAACCAACACAGTGAAATCGCACCAACGGTCCAAATAGTTCATGTTGACATCAGGTGGACCAATATAAAAAATTTTTTCCGATTTATTTTATACGTATTTCTCAAACAAGAGGACTTCTCACAAAACTATCCCTTTCGAGTCGTCTTATGACGTCTTCTTCTATCTGTAACTCGTGGAGGTGTAACAGACCATCGGACCACTACGCACACAAAGATTCGCTCTACGACGAATAATATTACCTATCCAACCCTTTTGTCAGTCACTGTGACGGTATTTGGTTATGTCCATCACACCGTTTTAAGAATTGGAGAGACTTAAACCAAAAGTGAATATTTTACCCTCATTATAAACGGAAGGAACGGAGTTTTCCCCTAGCCCCTTGGTTCACTTCATTAAATATACTCCTTCGATTTTTAACATTTCGTAATATGTTCAAATACATTCGTTTTTCACGTCCACATAAATAGAATAGTGTCAATGTGTAAAAGTTTTATTAATGATGTCTCTGAAAAGTGAAACATTTTTTTAAATAAATCAAAACAGACGAGACCCAGAAGTAACGACACGCACCCGAAATAGATGAACATCGTCCGGCCCCGTGGAGAGATCAACGTCACGTACCCGAAGGGCAACGTCACGGAAGAGCAAACATGGTGTAGAAGAAATAGGTGAGGAGACGACCTGTAAATCCAACAAAGGTACGGAACCGATAACATTTGTCGCGATGTCACTGGTGACCCCACGTGCATAAGAAATCCTAGTACAAAAAGAGGTCTATTTACACCTCTAAGGATTCACGACCTGGTGGCACCTTCGGACCAGAAAAGTGCAAAATAAGAAACGAGGAGTGTAATGAGGAAATGAATCTCTATCATGACCCGGGAAAGACTTCCAGAATCGACATCCAGAAACATCATTGGGGAGTTCACCTCGTTGTTCTTTCCTCACACAAGGAAAAAAGAAAAAGATTGTAGTAAGTCAAAACCAAGTTTTAGTGATTTACATGTCAGAAAGAGGTAAGAGGTACATCGAATTCTCCTATGTCAAATTTTAGTGTTCAAAACATGAATCGGAATTACACAAATCGTTTATACAAGACATGTAAAAAACGGGTACCGTTTTCTTAAAAGGAATGTTTATACTGAAAGAATTTCTGATTAATATATTATACTTCTCATGGGAATTCATCTCAAGACCCCTGGGGTCCATCGTCCATAGAACGAAGACAATCTATTCATGAAGGAAAAAAAGAGAAAACGGTACTTATGGAAGTAAATGAATTCTAACTGGAAGGTAAATCACGAACAAAAAAGAAGAAGTCCACTCTATTCTATTTGGAATTTTAGGTCTGAATGTGTTGATCTCTTTCGGGCACATCGTTGCTTTCTGGGTCGTGTCGGTATTTATGTATGTATGTATTTCAAAAATTTTTAACTTCGAACCTCCTGTAGTCGAATTACACTATAAGATCTGGTCTAGAAGTATGACTAAATATGTTAAATTTAGACAAAAAGTCTCGTCATGGACCTAAGAGTCACATACGAATGACTTGCCCCGTCAAGAAAAAGAGGAAGGGAAATTTTAAATAAAAACAAAATATATAAAATTTTTTTTAAGGAATGAATTTTCGAATCTTGATTCCGTCTTCTTTATTGGAAATTAAAAATGTTAGATAAATACTTATTTTAATATATCATTATGGTCATAACCATTCTTTACTTCAAGTAAACAGCAGACCGGTAAATCAGAAAAAATTGAACAAAGCTAAAGAGTCGTCTTAGTAAACAGTAATTCTTATCGTCACTAACAATTCAAAAAGAGTCGTCTACTACATAAATCTTAATCGAAGTCACAAACTCTTCAAAGAAAAAAATTGTTTATGACTTACTAGTCTCGAGTAAAGACAAGGTCTATGATTGAAAAAGATTCAAATAAGTGTCTGTAGAAGTAACGTCAATCAAAACATCAATTCTACATTCCTTGTACGACTGCCCTAACTTAAAGAAACTGCATAAATACCTTAATTTATATCATTCTATATAGACTTTTTAAAAAAAGTTAGATCATACTGCTTAATCAAGGACGAAGAGATTGTTGTTTTATACCTCCGAAAATATAGTTATGACCGTGAGAGGTCAAAGCGGTTCGAAGTCTATGACTTCTTCTGCTATGGTGTCTGTTGGTTTTCGTGTTCGGTGGGTTTCACTCAAATAGGTTGTGACGTTGTCGTTACTCTCCTAAGTTAATTTTTCTACACCAAAAACTTAAAATGAAAACGAAATGTCGACACTTATATTCCTTTTCATTTTACGATTAGTAAAAAATTACTTAAATATCAATTAATGTACGAAATTTCATTTTAATATATTATACCCCTTTATATAAGAATATAGTATTATTCAATATAAAAGACAATTTTGAAGAGAGAGGTATACATCAGATTATTAGGTGATAAAGACCTATTCCAACACCAAGATCCTATCGAATTCTGAATTATACCTTTACTGGCCAAACCATCAATGAACAAGATGCTACATTTCGTTTAAAATATCTTATATATATAACATAAACTCTTCACTTATTTTACAGAAATGTACAAAGGACTTTACACTCGGTTTCTGTATAAACATGGTCTTAATAGTTTTACAAACAATTTTTACGTCTAATTTTCCGAGAGGGGGTCTATTGGTTTTGGTTCCAAACCCCCAAGAGTACCTGGGTTTCTTAAACGTAAAAATCGTTCGTCAAGATTACGTGGGACTTTAAACTCATTTTAGTAAAAGGGACCTACGACCTAACTATAGTAGTTTCTCATTTCGTCATTATGAATTCATTCACTACATGAAATAGTAAAATATCTAAGGGTTTTATTTTCTTCTACTATAACTCTACTTCTTCTCCTTCGCCTTTCTCCTTCCCCTTTTCCTCTTCTTCGGTTCCTTTTTTCATGGGTTCGTTGACCCCATTCACTTTAATCTGTATCACTCCCTTGATCGTAACATCGTATTGTTCGTGAGAAAAAATCTTTCTATATAAATTGTAATTAGTCAAGTTGAATCGACCTAGATTAAATTATGTCATAAATATTTACAGTCACTGGATAATAAAAATCATAATAAGTCATCTTCAGTAGAATCTCTGAAGTCCACAAAATCTAGTCTAAATGTATAAACAAGTACTTCATAAAACGAGTAATGTTGTAAAATAGTTGTTCTTGGTCAAACTTTTTACCTTGTGCAAAAGAATTAAAAAACGTGATTTTGTTTCGAATCTATGGGCCCCAGACTCTTAACCGTCATCAGAAACACAATTACTAACTACCAGCAAAATTATAGAAAATTTTCAGTAACTAAAATAAATCGATAAGAATTACGAACAGTGTTCAGTATTCTCCCTTAAAGAACCGTCAGGTCACCAATCCTGAACCACGAAAGTGACGGTCCCGGGCCCACGTTAGGGACCAATCTTTAATTCTAGGACATGTAACTCTCCGTGTCGGTGTTTTTTTCTCGCTCTCTCTTTACTTTATTTTTCAGTATTTTTATTTTACATGGAACGTTAATGTTTTGATGGTCAGAGGGATGAAGAGAGCCGAAAAAATTTATCTCGGGTCCCCGTTTTTGAACACTCTCCGACCTAAAAAGAGGGGAGGAATCGTCTCCTTCTCCATGTAGACTTAAACCCTGAGAGTTTTAGAGTTCTCAATTACATTCCTGTATAAATCGGGGAGGATATGCACTCTATCTCGAAGGGTCCACCGCGTCACCATTTCTTAGGTGGACGGTTGCGTCCTGTGCGTCCAAGTCAGGGACCCAGCCCTTCTAGAGGATGTCTTCTTTCACCGTCGGGTGAGGTCATAAGAACGGACCCTTTAGGGTACCTGTGTCCTCGGACCGTCCGATGTCAGTTACCCCAGTGTTTTCTCAACCTGTGCTGACTCGCTGTTTGTGTGAAGGACGTATGGTCTGTGACAGACCCAAAACCTATATATTATCATACTTTACTTTGTGACCGGATGGAAGTTTCGTGATTAGTAGTAAAAATCAAAGATATCACGTGTATCTTCGTATATTCGGTCACTTTAATCTTTTCTAAAAAATCTCTTTGACTACCGATTTGGTTCTGGTGGGAAAGGAATATTAGGGGTGTCCCTCTTTCAACAGTGACTTTTAATGTACATAGATATACTGTGGGAGTCTCTCTTTACCTTTCACTTTTTCCTTATCTTCCATCATCGTCTGTCTTACTCAAGACTTATCTACTGTACCACTACTTACTTCCGAGTGTCTGACTGTGTCTCCTGAAACGTAAGGAACCCCTCAACCATCGTACTTGGCGGACCCCGCGGTCAAACTTCCACATGATACATCCGAAGAGACCAACAATAATTTCCGTCGAGACAAAAGTCGTTTTCACGTCAAGAAATGAAGTAATTAAGAAATCCACTGATGAAATATCTACACCGTTTCTTTCTTATAAGGTTTTCCACATCTTCAAATTCAAGTATATGAAAGGAAAAAAGAAAAAAAAAAAAAAACTGAACGCCCTAGAGTTAAGGGACTGGTCCCTAGGTCGGACGTGGGAACCGTCACTTTCGAGTCTCAGGATTTGGTGATCTGGTCTCCCTTAAGGGATTGAAACATATGAATTATTTGGTCTCGAGATAAATCACAACAAATAAAGACAACTGAAATAGGGAAAGTAAAATAAGTGAGATTACCGGTAAATGGGTAGACGGAAAGTATTTACTGTCAGGTCTACTACTTCTACTACAATGAAATTGAGATACGGAGGAATAAAGGTACCCCAAAATTGGAAATTTTAGTATGTATCGGATTGACTAGTGATAAAAGAAGTGTCTCAATACCGAGATTTAAGTGTGTTTAGACTTTTTTTCTTCTTTGCAATATTTCTAAGAGAAAGAGATCGACGGTACTATTCTTTTAAAGTCTTTCTCTTCCTACGTAATTTCTTCCTTAGATTGGGATTTTGGGGTCACTTGAAGAGTTGGAGGAGAGACTTATTTGGGGGGAGACGACGACATCGCAACCCTTTACTACAGAGCCTGGACTTAGACTTATCACGACTAGGCCTGGACGGGTAGAAACAATCGTGTTTGCTTGTACTTGATAAAGTCCTTCGACTTTTACGCGATCTTTACGATCTACTAAAGCTGAAACTGTCTAATGACCTACGACGAAGATTACCATCGGGGGAGAGCCTCAGTCCCCCTCTCTTACCTTTGTGGTGGGTCGGTTGGATACGGAGAGTTCAATACGGGTTCCACCATGGATGTGAGGGTCTCCCAGACGGACAGGAGGAACTTTTTGCATAACTTCTGGAGGCACATCATTCACACTATTAAGAGAACAAAAAACAAATGACGTATTTGTATCGTTATTTATGAATAAAAGTTCGTTTTTATTATTGGACATTGGGATTGTATGAAAATTCATTGAAATAAAAGATATAAAGGAAAATTCGTAACCTAGACACGTATCGGAAAAATCCATATCAATATTGTACCCTTACCGTTGGGTGAGGTCATAAGAACGGACCTTTTAAGGTATCTGTCTCCCTGGACCACCCGATATCAGGTCCCGTAACGTTTCTCAGCCTTCACTAACTCACTAACTTGTGCTTACGTGTGTACTGTATCTATGTCAAGTAACAAAATAATGGAGTGAATTAGTATAAAAAAACATATTAAAAGTATTTATATTAAAAATAACCGAATGTATCGGACCATTTCTTTTATGTCCCTTCCATCCTCGTTTATTCACATGGACTTGAACCAGGTTGATACAACTGACGATCAATAAGATGTCAACTAGAATGGTCGATCAGGACTGGATGAGTAGTCGAAAGCATTCACGTGTAACACAAGAGTGACCTGTTTGAAAATTCTCAACTCGAAATTCGTAAAGTGTTACCTAAGGAGACGGCTAACTGAACCTATGTATTAGAGACAAGTCAACGTCTAAGTCCATACACTCATGTGAAAAAGGAAATTAGAGTCCCTCTATAATAAAACTGAATTTTACAAGGTTTGTATCGAATTTTACGGGGGAGGGAAAAAACAATCATGAACCCGTACAAACAGATTTGGGTACGGTACAAAAATCAGGAGAAAAATTAAAAAAAAAGGGACTAATGTCTTCAATATATAAGTTATATTCAACATAAAAAGTGAATCCCTCCCTTTGTATTGACTATTAGTCTGTAAAAGGTGGGGGTCATACCCTGTTGGTGATAATTTGATGAATAAAAAGACCTAAAGTAAAGTACGTAAACGTTTATACAACAATAATTTTTATTAATAACACTAATAATTTGTATAATTTATTATTTTTATTAATAATTTATTAGGACAGGTACCCTAAGAGGTCCGTTCTTAGACTAATCCCCTCGTTCTCTAGATTAAAAAGGTTGTCCACTGAGTACCTAAGATTAATAGTTAAAATAAGAAAAAGATAAAAAGCAAGAAATCGTAAAGAAGACTCGAGTAGTGAATAATTTACGAGATTTTAAAAATGAATAAAATTCCATTAAACAATCAAGTCCTGAATGTCTTCACACAAGTTCATAGAGTAACGGTCACAAAGAATCCAATACTGAACATAATGGTATTAAAAACGAAATACAGATACGACACAACAAACAACCGGGTATATCAAGAACGACCGATCTAGAGACAACCTACACATAGTAAACTTCTACCGGGACAGACACGACAATTACAAAGAATGACGTTTAAGTCATAACAGGCTAAAATGACACCTAAGGAAAGAGAAATAAAAACGTACGTTATCGAAAAGGGTAATAAAGGGAAGTAAAATCGAGAAAAAACTCAAGCAAACAAATTCTAAGAGAAATCCTAAAAGAGAATGGATGTCGACAATGTTACTATTACTGTATTAGAAATAAGACAGTAAAAGAAAATATAACAAAATAAGGGAGGGGGAGGAAACAAAAAAGTGAGAACGATAAAAGATACGAATAGTAATATATCAAAAAAATAAATTAGAAGAATTGGTGACATACTTCATATCCATAACAAAGGAAAAATACCAATTGTTTGAATTCACCTCTATCTAATTCATCGAACCAGTCCGGGGTGTTGATCATTCACCACCTCGGGATTAAATTTGTGTTCCCAAGTGGACTGAGGTTCCACGCACGTAAAACGGTAACGCATAACGGGGATTTTAGAAATCAAAGAAACTACCAAATTTATATTTTCACGATCCCTACATTAGGTCCAAAAAGTTGTACATTAATTATTATTGTCGATAATAATAATTCTTTATCGTTTATCAATAATCGTTTATGGATATGGGACGTGACTCACATCACGAGGACCCTGGGTGTTGAAGTGTCCTGGGGTCAATGACAACTCCTCTGTCACGGGACTCACCTTCACCGATTCGGTACTACGTTTCAGTCTTAACTTTCCCTCCTGGTAGTTCGAAATATATTGAACGTGAGACAGGTGACACAACACATGGCAAGAAAGGGTGAATTATTTGTTTTGACCAACCGTCACTCACACAAAGTCGAAACAGCCCACGACCGTATAGAGTATATGATTTTGGGAAAGACATCATCGGTACCGTCGTGACTTCGTCGATGAAGGATTGGAGAATCCTTTACTAGTCATTCTTCTAAGTAAAGTAAACGATCATAGACATTTAAGAGGTATAAAAACAGAAAGTTTATCCTGAACCATAAAAAAGGAGTCCTCCATTCCTAAGTAGTAACGGATGTCACGCGTGGAGACAGACTATTCCTGAAAGAAGAACATCAAGAAAAGAGTGAAACATCGTAAGAAGGTGACAAGTCGGAGAACTTTCAAATCAAAAGTAAGACCGAAAGAAGGATATAAAGAAGAGGGATGTGTATGGGTCAGAAGGAGGAAAGATTTTTTACGACTCCGTGTAGGGGTTTTAACAGAAGTAGATAAATATCGTACACTCCAACAGTTTGTCACATTTTAATAGTTGTTTCAACTGTCTCAGTCGTACAAAGAACGAGTCTAATAACCTAGTCCTACAAAATGTAGAGTTCACAGAATTCTATTCGACAGAAAACACTAAAGGGACCATTCAAAGTGAATACCATCACATGACCAACGTATGAAAAACAAAGACCATTTGACCAATTCTCTGTGTCACTACTTTCATAGTAAGAATAGAAGCAACTTAACTAAAAACTAATATGGAACCATTACTAGTACCGGTCAAAAAAGTAACAATCATTAATTCACCTTGGGTCTGACCGACGCCCCGAAGGGAACACCGAGCCTACCATTTCTTAGACGGACGTTATCCCCTCTAGAACCAAGGTAGGGACCCAGCCCTTCTACGGGACCTCTTCTCTTTCCAATGGGTGAGATCATAAGATCGGACCTCTTAAGATACCTGACATATCAGGTACCCCAGGGTTTCTCAACCTGTACTGACTCACTGAAAGTGAAGTGTCTGACCGACGTCTTCGACTCATAGAAACATGTCTCAGTGTCATAATATGTCAACTTCAGTCTTTCGAAGACCAGACTCAGGACCTAGGTGGTGAATAATCGTCACACTAAACCCCCGTATAGTACATTGAAGACATTCTAAATCTAAGGAACAAACATTTTACCCTCGATATTATGGTCACAGTGACCGACAATGCTTCTAATTTGTACTATTACACATGTCATATATCTTATAGTCTGTATAACAATCTGTTATAACAGATCATTTTTCACTCTGTCGACGAAAGACAATAGAACCTATTGTCTTTCTTATTTATTTTGATTGTATAAGTTTTATGCGTTCTGTGGGTATCGTGATTTTTTAGAATGTACATATTGAATAACTTAAACCCTTTTAAGTCTTTTTACTTTATGTCTACATTTTAATCCTTTCTTACAGTACATACGGTTTAAAACAAAGTCGTGGGAAATTAACGGACAGTGTGGTCCATTATCGACCCTACATTTCACTTTGATTAGGATCGGGACGGGAGTTCCTCGAATAAGATTTCATTTATCTATACCTTTGTTTACACAAATAACTCTCAATATAACTGTTAGAACACAAAGACATCCGACGGTTTGAAAAACTACTTCTTCCTTCCTTTTTTAAGAAATGTGTCCTATACTTATTATAAGAAGACCTCATTCATTAAAAGAAGAAACTAATTTTTTGGCATTCTTAAGAAACTCTTTATAACATCTGGAAACTCCACGTCTACGACGAACAAACCAATCAGAGTCCGGAATCGAGAAAGGAAAACCGGAGTGTTGTACACACTAATTCAAAGAATCGTTTTGATACACAGACACATGTCACTGGGGAATTCTATTAGTTTCGAAGGTTACACTTTTGGCGGTCTCGTTCACTGATGACATACCCAACTTACAATAGGATGCAAATTTACGTCAGAAACAGTACAATACACTTCTATGGAAAAACTCTGTAGAGACTAACAAATGTAATTTTAAGTGTGTTTGTAAAATATAGGTTTACCTTTCATCTACCAAATTGCTTCTTAGTAACAATACCCTATCCTACCTCCGTCACATCTCTTCTGTCTACCTTTCCTTTCCCATTTTCGACCACATACTATGTTTGTCATAAATTTAATCACTACGAGAAGTGGGAATCCATCTTAAACTACAATTACTTTAATGTCCAAGATTCTAACACCAGTTGATTCGACATAAACATTTGGACAACGGAATATTTAAAACTGGTACCAAGGTCTTTAACTCATATATTAACCGATGTCTGTCCTTACCCGTTTTCTCTTCACCAGGACCCCTTTCGTCATTTAAGGAAAGACTACTTTTACTAATACGGATGAAAACCACCAAATCATCGTAGTATATATGTCTTTGCTCCGTGACAAAGGTTATGACACTAAGGACAGAAAATTTACATATTACTTCTATCAAAGAGTACTCTATATTTTCTACTTAACCAAATGACCAAAACTATTGATAAAATTAATTACGTAAGAGAGAAAAAGGACTTCATGAACTTTTTTAGAAAAACCAGGGTACCTGAATATTTTGTGTATTGGATCATACGACGATCGTACCTCTGGCTCCTTAAAGAACAAGGATAATAAATAAAATCGGTCCCCAAAAGTCTAAATGAGTCAAACGAACGTTTACGAAGGACAGTCACGATAGAGGAAAATGAATCGAGAGGAGATTTGGAATTTAAGTCATTGGTCACATTGGTAATGAGTAGTGTCGACGGGGTCTAAAGTCCTAGTCCCTAGACTGATCGAGAAAAAGAAAAATGGATTATCGGGTTCAAATGATCTAATCCAGAAAAAGGACACTGACTCTGTCAGAAAAAAAATAAAATGAGAAGATAATTCCCCTGTTGAGAAAAAGAGAGAAACTCTTAGTTTACCAGTATGAACCCTGTATTGTAGAGTTCATTCGTCTTATGGTCAATGTTCATAAGACAATTGTCCGAAGGGACAACTAAGGACGGTACAGACAGAATTTTGTTTAGGAGATCAGAAAAAAACTCGGATAATTTAAAAAATAAAGTGTCTCTCACACGGACATTAAGATATTCGGAATCACAAGTCCGAAACTTAAAAAAAGGGAAAATCATTGAAAGAATACGACAGAACAGAAGAATGTGAAAGGACTTGTTTGTAGGGAATAAAGAGACATGACTCAACTAACAGATTCCCGTATACTATGTACTAATAAACCCCCATCATTAACGTACTTAAAAAAGTCTATTTAAAATCAGTAGGGGTATATGATTTTCGCCTCTTCCGTTACCGTGCGGTGAGGTCATGAGAACGGACCTTTTAGGGTACCTGCCTCCTCGGACCACCCGACGTCAGGTACCCCAACGATTCTCAGTCTGTGCTGACTCGCTGAAGTGAAAGTAAAAAGTGAAAGTACGTAACCTCTTCCTTTACCGTTGGGTGAGGTCACAAGAACGGACCTCTTAGGGTCTCTGCCCCCTCGGACCACCCGACGGCAGACACCCCAACGCGTCTTAATCTGTGCTGACTTCACTGAATCGTCGTCGTATATGATTTTCTAACCTTAAGAATCTTTTTTTATAATTTCATATATACACTCCCTACACATGAATTTGACGAGAGCCTATGCTTAAACATAGACAAACCCTATCTGGTCATATCAGTCATTGGAGATCCCAATTAGGAAAAGAGATTAAAAAGGGATGAAAGTGAAAAATGAAGGTACGTAACCTCTTCATTTACCGTTCGATGAGGTCACAAGAACGGACCTCTTAGGGTCCCTGCCCCCATTGGGATCACCCGACGGTAGATACCCCAGTGTGTCTCAGCCTGTGTTGACTTCGCTGAATCGTCCCCGAACCCTCGTCTCAGTCACGAAGGTCAAAGACTCAACGGGGGAGAAACCTTTGGTGATTAAAAATATTCATTCAGTAACTAAATTACACAAGAATGAACCTCAGAGAAAGATAAACCTCAAAGACAAAATAAAATTCGAAATTGATTGAAAAATATTACCCTGTTCGGATTTTAAGGAGGATGAGTCTCAGATCTGAAAATTATTCAAGATTGGTGTAATAAATCGGTTTACAAATGTGTGTCTTGAATACTGGTATCACCAATAGAAGGTATACATGGAGACGCAAACTGGGAGACCGAGATCATCCAGAATTTGAAGACGAGTATATAAAGAAATAACCCAACCGAAGAGATTATGAATTTTAAAATGTGACAGGTAAGATTCCGCATATCAATCAAAAGGTGCAAAGTAACAAAGACTTTAACGTCATACATAACATTCACAATCCATGTAAACTAGACCGTCCGAAAAACCAAAGAAAAAAGGAGGTTTTCGACAATTAACTTAGAAACCTACGTGGATGTAAATACTTTCATAAATTCAGACAGTCGTCGAAGAGGATATCTTCTTGTACTACTAAACCTGTATTAAACGATGGTTCCCGGGGTCAAACCAGAACCGGAAGTTTAATTGTAGACAAGAGTGGAAAGATGTCATCGTCGACGGTCTATATTACAGAAGGTAGAATTTCTTTAGAGTTGACAAATAATATCTGGACAGGACGATTCTTATACCACCGACAATGTTTTAGAAAAAAAACAATTCGTTGATAAACCGATTTATGGGGAATCCTTGACCTCTTAATCTTATATAACTCATCTGATTATTTATGGATCGAACAAGTCACCTCCGTGTCATTCCGGTTATTTTCTACCTATTTTGTTAGACACATACATCGGAGAAGACTTAGACATTAAAAAAGTTTGTGGAAATTCCTTTTAAATGAGTCTTGAATACCTTTAACATTGAGATCATATCGCCGACGTCCCACCACTCCTCTTAATACTTTAGAGAAACTACTTTACTCAAAAACCAATTATCACCTCAAGGACACGAAATACGTTTCTACCTCTGACATAGGGATAGTAATCCTTCAATAAACCAATATCTACTAAGTGCACCACCGCCACATGTCGTCTTTGGTTGTATTACAACATTTCGTCAATAGGAGGTTAATTTTTATTTTCTAGGGGGGGTTTTTAATAAATGTGCTTTCCCCTCATTTAATCCTCAATTCCTGAAAAAAGACCGGTACAACACACCGAACGCCCTACAATCCCGGGGTTAGTCCCCAGTCTGAAAACGGGGGACGTCACCTTCGTACCTCAAGATTGGTGACCTGACGGTCTCCCAAAGGTCCTTAAATCCCTAATTGTCTATGAGTGACGACATACCATTTCTTATACGAACGTAAGGTCCTCTGGACCCAAGTCAGTGACCCGACCCTAATAGAGGACCTGTTTCCTTACCGATGGATGAGGTCATAAGAACGGACCTCTTAAGGTACGGAACGACCGATGTCAGGGTTCCTATTAAGAAACGGACCGTCCAATGTCAGATACCTCAACGTTTCTCAGCCTGTGTTGACTCACTGATTGTACTACTGCTATGTATTTTATCTATTTCTATGGCATATCGTGTCCCCTGACACAATTTATAGAGTATTATTGGATATCACCTTTTCTTGGACTTTTTTCATATATATATATTTTGATTTAGTGAAAGGACATATTGACTTTGATTGTGTTACAACATTTACCGATATGAATTTTTTTCTTTCGTTTAATAAACGGTAGAACAAATCCCAATATTTAAGATGAGAATTTGATCTAAGTAACTTTAAAAAAATATCGTATCAACAAATACAAAAAAAAAAATAAAAAAATGAACTTGTTACGACAGGTCTTTTAGTCCCTTCATATTTTACTCTTTTCTTAGACGGAGACAGAGGAATGGACAAACAATGATGGATTTTCTTTAAGAGATGATGTATAAACAATAACAAAAACCAGTCGTAACTCAATGTCGACGTCCTTGATCCGGGACAGTAAGCATCACCACAGATGAGGGTGGAACTTCGAAAGCACGGTACGTTATTTCTTTGTGACCATTTCGCAGACTTCTTCAATGTAGAGTTACAGGTCCATTCTTCTCCTTGTTATTATTGACGTAGACCCCAAAATCTTGGACATTTCTCTGACCAAAGACAAACGACGAAAACGTATAATTAACGACATATCAGTATCATATATATAAATTATTGGTATCTTACAAGAAAAATTCCGGACCCTATGTTAACGAAAAGTTGTTAACTATTCAAAGTTACTCTTTATTACAAAAGATTACGAAGGACCTACTCCATTTATTGAAGGAAGGTATCGACTGTGTTGAAGTAGAAGTTGTTTATTAGACTGTACACAGTGAGTTAAAAGAATAAGGGCTTTATCTGGATATATCTATATGAATGAGTGTATCCGTACTTCTGGTTACCTTTTTTTAGTGTCCCAACGTACATTTGAGTTTCTAATAAGTAACATTAGTAGGCACAAAACGATCCAAGAAAAGGTGATGTTGGGAAGATTCACAAAGTAATGTTATAGTCCTTCAAGAAGGTATGTAACCCGGTCTAGGTTCAGGAAAGGTAGGAAAGCTGGGATTAAGACGAAAACCGTACCTTAAGACAATGTCCAACATATGAAGGTAATTATTTTACCAAGAAAACTTAACTCTTTGATATCAAGAAAGAGTCAAGTTCGTCCAATTACTTGTTTACTTTAAATAAGATCCAGAGTCTAAAGGACCTGACACCTTACAATCGATACCTTCTTCTGTAAATAGATTGGGAACGAAAAGAAGTACACCATATTAATACATGGAAACATAGGGATTTGTATAACACACCAAACGTACAAAAACTCGAAGTATATTTACCTCTTTCTCACAGACAAAAGAAGAAATCGAACGAATAAATGTGAGTTCTAATACGTAAAGTCCAAATAGACAGAAATGCACATCACCCTGAGGTAAAAATGACGACACACATGTCACAAGGTAAGATACTTATATAAAGTCAATTAAATAAGTAAATTGACAACTACCTATGAACTACAAAAGGGTCCGTCTATCAGAGTTGATACATTAAGAATTCTAGTAGTTCTTTGGTACTATGACCTAAACGTAAAAATTCTTACTATAAAATATCGTTTGTGACAGTACACACAACGTTATAATTAACCATACGTACTTTATTCATTTTACGAACAATCATTATAAACACAAAATAAAAATAATCTAAAACCAGTGATAAATTAGTAAAATAATGTAAATTTCACAGGTATATTAAATGACGGGTTTGTACCTCATGAAAATTCTTACATTAACTTGTGATAATTAATACGACTCCGTTGTCCGTTTACCTTCCTTTCAATACTGGTTGGATCTGTCGTATAATTTTTCGTCTCTGCAATGAAACGGTTGTTTCCAGGCAGATCAGTTCCGATACCAAAAAGGTCACCAGTACATACCTGCACTCTCAACATGACACTCCTTTCGACTCGTGGCTTCTTAACTACGAAAACTTGACACCACAACCTCTTCTGAGAACTCTCAGGGAACCTATCGTTCCCCTAGGTTGGTCAGGTAGGATTCCCTCTAGTCAGGACCCACAAGTGACCTTTCTGACTACAACTTCGACTTTGTGGTCATGAAACCGGTGGACTACGCTTCTCGACTGAGTAAACTTTTCTGGGACTACGACCCTTTCTAACTCCCGTCCTCTTCCCCTGCTGTCTCCTACTCTACCAACTTACCGTAGTAGTTGAGCCACCTGTACCCAAACCCACCTGAGGTCCTCATTCACTACCTGTCCCTTCGAACCGCACGACGCTAAGTACCCCAGCATTTCTCAGCCTGTACTGACTCACCGACTTGACTTGACTTGTCCGTTTTTGACCCTGAGATAAACCGACAGACTCTTCATACCAATAGGATTAAAATATAGATCACATGTAATACTCTTCAGTCGCAACATCTTCTTTACAGATAAACTCATACGATAACACACTAGTTATAGATTTTGGGTATAAAGTAGAAAACTCCTAGACGAATGTTTTATCCGATACATTTATACGAACTTTTTTGAAAATCAAAAAAAAGGGAGTCCTACTAGCAAATTCTCTTGGAGACGTTTTCGACTTTGACCGACAGTCGTTACAGTACGGACTTGTCGATAAATTTATGGTCCTCCTGACGGTCCGAGCATTAGTCCGATTCACACGGTTCATACATGGAGAAAATTAACCTGACCGAAAACGTGAACTCTTTATCAACAACGACAATCCCTAACCAGAATTCATCTTTAGGTGGATTTGGTGATCTCACCATATTAACTTATAAAAGATTTACCAGTTAGTGAAGGGTGAGTCAATGAAACCCCATTTTCCGTTTTCTAGAAAACTATACATACTCACACTAGTTTCGATCTCGACTGTGACCATTCTGTAAAATGTCCAACTGGATGAACTGACCAACGTCAATCTATGTTTTCTATTCACAAGTACGGAAATATAATCTTAAACTTCTGGAATAAATGGTCTCACGATATATTACGTGAAGTTTAAGTTTCATGATACACCTTTCAATTTAAGGAATAAATGGGACAGAAACTTCGTTAAGTTGTTCATAGGTTCCTCGTATAATATCGTTACAACCCAATGGTGAAACGACGTATTTCACAAAAGGTAAAAATCCAAAGTATGTCTACTTCTTGCTCTTTTTTTACCCAGGCTCCTTCTACTACTCCTCTTTGGTCCCTTTGCACACTATCCTGGTTCCTTCTTTAAGGTGACCCTACTGTGGTAATCCATTCCAAATTGCTTTTGGAAGTGAAAGTTGCTTTATCTATTACGTCTTCATGTCACAAATGCCAAAGAGTAATTTTTTCTGAGATATCATTTACCTTTTGAACTAATCTTCGTTGGTTTTCAATCACACATCCTTTTAAAATAAGTTCCCCTTAATTAAATCAAGATTATAGGTATCTCAAGACAGTGAAAATAAAAGTATATCACCAAAAGTATTTGATTAGAATGACTCATTCAGTATGACCAAAGTCTCCACTTCATGAGTCACACAAGCACATTGTGCAGTAGAAAGAATGGTCATAAAGACATGAGACTCATCTCCCAAATCAACATCCTGATGGGGAAAATTTGAAACCACGGACCTAATTTCCATGGTTTCCCTTAATAGAGTATGACCCCTAAACCGATATCACGTGACTTACTACATACAATCTTTAATAAATAGAAGTACAGTAGAAGACTTAAGAAGTCTATTATAAGAAATAATAACGACAGTCTAAACACACGAAAAATTTTGTAGACAAAGTTCGAATTAAAAGATGTCAAACGTCAGTCTAAATATATATTTATATATAAAAATTAGACAAATCTTGAAACAATACATTGGAACAACTCTAGTTTAACCCTACGATACTCAATCTCGGTTTATTTTCGGTCAGACGACTCCTAATAGAATTTAGGAAATACCTCTGTCTCCACTTTGGTAACACCGGATTCCCGACCTACGTCCGTTCCATTCTTTACACTGTAGGATCTAAAATAAAATGAGAGAATAACGACAACAATTTCTGTGTATATATGTGTGTGTAATGCAAGTAAAAGGATTCTTGGATCACACAAATTGTAAGACATTCAGTAGAGTCTCCTACGGATGAGACTTTCGAAGCAAGTGAATTTTCTTTTTTCAGTATACCTGTATCTCTATTTGCATCTTCACTAAGAGAAATTGACTGGTGAAAAAGAAAAAATGTGGATTTAGAAGGATTATCTCTTTTTCCCTCCCCCCTTCTTCCAATACTTGAAACCCTTCCCCCTGGAATATACCCATAGAAGTTCTATTCATTGACTTATGTTCTAAATCTGACGTCTTTTTCTCCGTGTCGGAATGAAGATAACTTTTATATCAGTCACATCTCACCATAGAGTTTTTGATTCCCATCGAGTCAAATTTCTCAATTTACATCTTACAATTTTAGTTATCCGGACGAACAGAGTTGGACAGTAACATTTCACAAGTAGAATTTAGTTGTCTTTAGACAATTTTCTAAATTTATTTCTCCATTATGTTTTAAAACGTATTATATCCAATAACTTAAATGACATGGTACCAATCAGAAATAAACCATTTATCGTTCATCATCGGATAACTCATAGTTTACTAATTTTAATGTTTTACTAATAGGACAATAACAGACGATACCTTTTTATTGACACAAAAAAATTAAAAAGGTCTTACGAAAAATTCCTTTCAGCCTCGCATGTATTAGTAGAATGAAGACGAGGCACTCATTTACGTCTGGGGTCTAAAGAAGTAAATAAAAATAAGTGTAATATAAATCTTTTGTTTTATAAGTAATTTACGATCCATTTTATCCTGAATTTGTATGTTAGACAGAATTGTGTCGAAATTTTTTTTTAGTAAAATTGACAACTGAGAGATCTGGATTCCTGTGTAAGAGATAAATTTTTGAAGAGTCCGACCAGAGATTTTTAAACTTAGGCATTACATTATATAACCGAACTTTAGACCACCACTCTTCGGTAAATTTATCATTCCGAAGTCACCAAAGGAAACAAGGATCTGTCAGACGGGAGGTCAAGAAAACATAGGAAAAAGAAAAGGAGAATTACTGGTAGATGTTTCCATTAGACAATCGGAGGACGAAAGGTGATGTCAAGACATATATAGGATGGATCGGAACGGAACGCTTCACAAAATAAGGTGTTCTAATTACATGAGAAGTACAGGAAGGAAGACAGGGGTTTACCTAGAAAAGTAAGCACTACATTGATGATTTCTTACCAGAGATCATTTTTCCGTCCAAAAAAGACACCAATATAAAAACAATTTTCTGAAGGGACCACCGAGTCTACCATTTCGTAGACGGATGTTACACCCTCTGGGTCCAAGCCAGGGACCCAACTCTTCTAGGAGACCTCTTCCTTTACCGTTGGGTGAAGTCATGAGAACGGACCTTATAGAGTACCTGCCTCCTCGTAACATCCGATGTCAGGTACCCCAGCGTTTCTCAGCCTGTGCTGACTCACTGAAGTGAGATGACCAATAGAACTGTTCCTAAGATAAAAATTAATGTTGAATTCCGAGGAAGAGATATCGGATCTTCACATCACAATTCCCAATTATTTTATATTTTAATCGTCCAGTGACTCTTCAATGACTTGTTGAGATCACGTCATGAAGTGATTCTCCAGACCTATTGTTAGACCCATCACAATGTTTTAAGGGGGAGAGGAATATATATCAACATCATCTATCTTAAAAAAAATGTCGAAAATCCTTCCTGTGAAACAATCATATGATAGCCTTTATATAACTTCAACCGAAACCAAAAGTCTAGAACGATAAAAACAAAAAACCCCCATATTTAAACCTCATCAAACCAAAATATACAATATCCAAATGAAACAACGTCCACCAAATGTATAGGGTCCCAGTCGCATTTACATAAAAAAATACGTAAATACACATAAACACAGTCATAAGGTCCGGAAATTAAAGGGATATCAGGATTTTAGGGTAATGTTAAGTTCATACCTTTACTAAATAAAGAAATTAAGATTTTGTTCAAAATGTATCTAGGAAAGGGAGTCAAACAGAAAAAAAAAAAAAAAAAATCATCGGAGTAATAATACCGATTGAAAAACAAAACAAAATGTAGTCTTTCATCCTTAGACACACTATTATATCCGGACCTTCAGTACTTATAATGACAACGGAATTACTTCAACATCTAACTGACATTTTAAAATTAACTCTGTAAACAATTAAATTAAATCACTTCATCTTTATAAGTCTGTCACAAGTCTTTATAAGTCTGTTAAAATCGAAATGTTGGGAAATTAATAAGTCGTTTGTACACTCATGAAAGAACACATTTCTTGGGAATTCTCAAAAAATTAGAAAAGTGAAAAAGTGTGACGAAGTGTTTACAAGATTCGAAGGTACCATAAAAAAATAACGGGAAAAAGACAGTCGAAACTTTAAAAAATAAACTTGAGAAATACAATTTTTATTGAAAGAATTTTTTGAACTCCTAAAAAACAAAACAAAACAAAAAATTTATCATAGAGTAAATATTGGAGAATCGTACCAAAGTAAACTCGAACTTCAAGGAACTTCGAGAAAAGATATTTATGAATGTTTAAGGATGGTTAAGAAACTTTATACAGAGGAAATCCGTCGAAGTAATCGGACAAAACTCAAAATTAAAAATAAAAATTATTAATATAAATTAAATTTTTTTAAATAGTAGATGTAAAATGATTACCAAACTGGAAATAACATCAATTAACTCCTGAACTTTAATCATTTTTATAACCCCATATAAGTGTATATTTGACTTATGAATGTATGCATGCTCTAATACACAATGTTAAAGGATTACTCACTGAATTGACGATAACTCTATTGGAGGAAAAATTAGAGAAGAGAATCCCGTTTCTTTTTCCACTAAGGACGTGGATTTGGGTTTCATTTCCATTCATAACTTGGTTTAGACATCAATCACTATTAACCACTGATAAGTTTATGTAAGAAAACTACTTTTCCAATATACCGTCAATCGTATCTAAATCCATGACAAGAGAATTCTACCCATAAAAGTTCGTAACATTTTTAGGACCTTGGTAACATAAACCCTCTTATCTACTGACACCGTGACCCTTCAAATGTATGTAATCAACTTAAGATTCCGAATCATGATGAATTTTTATAACCTATTTTATAATTATACTGTTTATCGTAAATTTTCGTACCGACCCTAGAAGTTACTCACTTTAGGGACAGAGTTTTGTTTCCTCTTCGACGGTCTTTTAATTAGACAGTGACTTTGAAGTCAACGGAATCTACGTAACGACTAAAGATAGTGGAAAGTGTCGTATCGACTATTCTAAAAGAATCTGTATTTATCTAACCCTTAACCTTACTTCGAGAGGTATTTGGACCCTGAGAGTCTCCTACTGTAAAAATCATTTTCCTGATCTTTTCTTTAGGTAAGTGGTCATCTTTCTAATTCTTTAAACACACAAAACCGAAACCAAGACTTAATCCTTTTCTTTCAGAAAGGACTTTTAAAAGGCACCTAATCAAATATGTTGGACGCACTAGACCCTTTTGGAGTTCGATTCTTTTATTGAATTTTCAACGATCTAATCATAATTAGGTCCCGTAACCGTTTAGTGTAAGAAAGACCTTATTACATGGGAGTAGGGTATGGAGTTTCCGAATAATGTACACGAATCAACGACTCAGCATAGGGTGAGAAACACTGGGGTACCTGACATCGGACGATCCGAGGAGACAGGTCCCCCTAAGAGGTCCGTTCTTATGACCTCACATAACGATACGGGAGGAGGTCCTTTAGAAGGGTTGTGTCCCTAGTTTGGGTCCAGAGGGTGTAATGTCCGTCTAAGAAATCGTAGACTCGGTGGTCCCTTCGGGTTTTTATGACTTCACCCATCGGATAGGGAAGAGGGACCCTTGAAGGTCTGGGTCCTTAGTCTGGCCGCAGAGGACGTAACGTCCACCTAATAAATGGTCGACTCGATGACCCCTTCGGGTTTCTTTCCAAAGGGATTAACCCTTTGCTTGGATCCAGCACCACCACTTTTGTGGTTTAGGATCGGTGATATATATGACACAGTTTGTAGACTTTTATGCCTTATGTACTCCTTTACAACACTCCTTCATAAGGATACTCACCCAGTCGTCTCTGTTGGTTATCTTAGGGACTCTTGTCGTTCACTACCTAAATAATACAAATCTTGTATTTCATTGAATTCAATACATTATAAAATTTTACATCCCCCCCCCGTTTTTTGTAGTTTTATCCTGTTCCGTGTCAACTTGGTTCATAACCCAACCGGTTTTTCAAACTCAAAAAGACATCCGACAAACCTTTTTTGGTTTACTTGGAGATCTTCACTTTTGACATTAGTAAACTTTAATTTTAACATTACTTTCGGGTATGGAAAATCTAAAGTCTGAAAAGGGTATCGAAAGTGAGAAACTTATTTCAAAGAAACGAACACTCCAATACCCGTCTTCTAGACATAAACGATGAGACACCAGAAGAATTGAATTATCACAATCTCCGAAAAACTTATGTCTAATTCATCAACAGAAAAAGAACCAATTGGATGAAAATTAAAGATTAGGTTTATTATAACTCGGTCATAAACTAATTTAGATAACCAAGTACGAAACAAAACTGTAAACTGAATAAAAATTTGAGGATTATGGGTGGTATTTCTCAACCAATTGAAAACCATGTAGATAAATTTGTATGTTAATTTAAATGGTCTTGAGACTATTGCTCACACAATTGTCACCCTAATAGACAACACAAGTAGAAATTTTTTAAAAAAAATTTAAATAAAAACCGACGTGACCCAGAAACAACGACACGTGCCCGAAAGAGGTCATCGAAACTCACCCTCAATGAGAAGTAACGCCATACGTCCGAAAAGTAACGAGACCTAAGAGTAACGTCTCGTGCCCGAGGTCCGTGTTCCCGAGTCGTCAATTACGGTCATCATCATCCCGTACCCGAATCAACGGGGGTTGCACACAGTCTAGAAGGGTCCGGTCCCTAGTTTGGGAACAGGAGACGTAACCGTCCGTCTAAGAATTGGCGACTTGGTGGTCCCATCAAGACAAAGTAAGTAGAGACACTACTTGAATGGAAAAAGAAAAGGGGTCTACCTTTTTTGACATAAGACTAAAAAGAAAGGACGAGATTACGGGGAAGTTATGGATAAAGTCAATATTTCCATTATGTTCCTTACGAATGTCCCCTTTTACGTTTGTTATATCTTTTCACTTCCTCCTTTCATTTTCATAGGACTTTAAAGACGAGTGTGTCTCCCTTTTTTCGAAGAATGAAAGACCATGTGTAGACGGGAGGAAAGAAGACCTAGAGACGAACGGAGGGGAGGAAGGAAGGCCTACGTAGACGGGTAGGTCAGTAAGTAAATAGGTCTAACTTAATTGTAAAATATATTTTCCTTATTGGACAAAAAAGGTGAGTAAATAGGATTTGTTAACCGGTCATATTTAGATGTGTCATGAGAACCTACCTAATTTACAATAAAAATATTTCTTTTTTATAATTATTTCTTCAATGAAATTTTACCGTCAAAATATGACCATTGTGATGGCTATAATAAAACTACGGGAGGGAGTGAGAGTCAAAGACAGGAGAAATATCACTACCTCAAAAGTGACTTGCCATACAGTCACGGTAGCACAGAGTAGACGTAAAGTAGAATCGTCTGTCAGAACTGGAATTACATCGATGTGAAGTCTGACGATTTTCCGTGCCTCCGAAAGTCAGTCCCGACAAATCTTCAAAATCTCTTTAACGATTGTTTCAATCTCACGTCACCGTAAGAATTCTCTTTATTCTTAAATGATAAGGATAAATAACAATAGTATTATGGAATCTTCCATCTACCATCTCTGAGAATAAAGAGGTACGAAAGGGGTGATATCAATTCCATTCACGATACCACCATATTTAATTATATATTCCAAAACCAAAATAAACCTAAACAGAGAAAAACTTTTTGATTAACTTTGAAACTTTACTAAAAACATATCAAAAAAAAGAATTAATATTTTTATTTTACAGTTCATGAAGTATAAAAAGAACTCTTTCTATGAAAAAATTACGAAAACGAGAAATTCATAAAATTTGACGAGATTAAGATAGAGAAGGAACTTAAAATTCTTCCAATTTAAGAATTAAGAGAGAATCCATAAATCTCAAAATTAAAGATTATGAGAACAAAAGAATCGTATCATGGAACGAGTATCACTTATATATACTTTATTTAATACTTACTGAAGATGGTATTACTTATCTTTTGTTAAGTTTACACGAACTTAACTTAGTAGATGGTCAAACTACAAGACCAAAGAGATACATGACAGACATCCATCGACATTCTGTCCGTATATTTCTCCGGTGTTACGTTCCTTCGTCCCTCACTACTAGACATAGTATCGTTTGATATGATATATTCTACCCATTTTAGGATTCTATTTCCGTTTCCCTGAACACTTAATACTTTTAAGATTAGGAAATTTTTGATTATGACACATTTAAAACTAATTAACAAAAATAAAAAGGTTATATTACGAAGAATACGATCCTCACATCAGGTTTTTTCCTGGTCTTTTGAGGACGTAGGAGTCACCGAAGTCAACCACCAGGAAGTCGCTCGAGATCGTGTAGCCGGCACCGGAGATGGTCAAGACCGAGGTGCGGTCACGTCCTCTGGTAGACGGAACTACTGAGTGATCTACTTCTTGAAAGGAAAGTAGGTGGACGAGACCTAGAACAAAGACTTCGAAATCGACAATAGTTGTTACCCTTGTTCCCGGGAGGTCGACCGAGTTCCTATTCATACGGTTGACGTTTTGGAGCAGGTCCTGACTCTCTTCTTTTTAATCGTTCATAGTACTCATTTGACGGTGACCGATGCGGGTTTTTTGATCTAAGATGAGTCTGACGTGTAAGCAGCTCAGAGTAACGACCGGTGTGCCCCGGTCATGGTTTCTTTGGGGTCCTAAATCGAGTATGACCGTAGAGAAGTCCGGAATAACGACCAAGAAGTTAAGTCTTGGGTTTTCAAAGGAATCTTGGAAACGGTCGGTCCGACGAAGTCGTTCCTGACGTCTCCAGTTCGGTCTAAGTACGAAGAAGGAGAAGTGTCTGGGTACAGAGGAGGAGAAGGGTTCGGGTCCAACGACGGAGAAGAGTATGAGACCCTTGTAGTCTCCGGGTTCTGCGAAGAGGAAATTGTGTTCATTGTTTCCACGTGGTCGTAAGTCGACAGGTCGTCTTGATACACAGAGGTAATGTTCGTTGATAATCATTTAGTGTCTGGTTGGGTCACCACTTCAATTCATTATTAGGGGTCGAAAGGACAAGTAGGGGTGAATGATTCTGAAGTCTGTTCGGTGAATACATGGCGGAAGGGAATAGGTGTGGGGGTGGACCTTTACCAAGAGTTCCCAGGGTGAGGGACCAAAGATCCTGTCATGGATCGTGGTGATGGAGGTGATTGATAAATCGGTTCCGCTACCACAGTGTTTAGAGGTGCGTCCCAAAGTTCAGGGGGAAGAGTTACCGACGTAGGGGTTTTGAACGGAGTAGAGGTTTTGGGCGGTGCAGAGGATTTGGGAACGGGAGTGGATTCGGAAGACGGAGTGGGTTCGGGAGAGTCAGTCGATTCGGAAGTCATAGCTGATTTGAATAAAGATTTAGGTTGGGTTGAGGGTTTGGATGACATAGGGGTTCAAGAAGGTCAGGTTTACGTGATCACCGGGTCTCATCGGTGAGCTCGTCATTGTTGGGTCAGGTATTTGTCGGGTCACCTTACTTGTAGTCGTCTGTCAGAGGGTGGAACTTAAATAACGGGAACTTAGCGTGAAGTCCGGAAGGCAGATGTTTTTTAGAAGTCCGGGGAAGTTTCGATTGTTTGAGTGGTAGGTGACCTTGACAACCCTTCTTATCGAACTCACCTTAACGTTACTTACATGGACGGTCGTCTCCATCGTTGGAATTGAGTTCGCCTCGATTATCCTGATCAGACAGACCCCCTTGTCCTTCACCTTGTGTCCCACGATGATTTGGCAACAGATGAGGTGTCTCTGGTAGGAGACGGAGTCCCAGAAGTCGCCGTTGTCGGTCACACGTCCATGCATACAGTCTACGTGAATGGGCTACTTCGCCTTCCACCACATTAGAGAGAGTCAGGTAAATTACTAGAATAATATTACACAGTCAACAAATATGAAATATTGAATACCTACAACTACAGTGTCACTACCTATTAGAACCCCTGTGTTAAAAACAACCCCACACAAAAAAAAGTAGTGTACGAACGAAAGTTTTAAGAACTTTTTGTGTTAAATTTTGACATAGAATAGTTTCAGGTCTTGTTTCATCAGTGAATCCTAAAATTGTATGGAAACGAACAGAGAAGAAAAGGGACAGGATCAGGGAAAGAGGACAGCTGAAAGTATTGAAAAATTTAGTTTAAATATGTAAGTATAATAAAAAAAGGAAATTGATACAGAAAAACTTATTTTAATAAAAAATATTTAAAACGTCAACAAGTATATATTAACAGACAGTTTAATCATAGTCATCAGACAATTATGGTATGAAGGGGGTAAGTACTCAAAAAGTAAATTTAAAGAGAGAGTCAATTGTCCTCATGGATTAAGTTCCTTAGAAAAGCTTTTCCGATTACACTTTCAACAAGATGAAGTCGTGAATATATGGACTACTAAAGACAGTGCGAACTTATCTATGTCTGAAGAACCCAGTGATTCACAGAGTGAGGTCTAAAATATTTCTGACGAGGTGACTGGGAATGATAAATTCCAATATTTTTGCAAACTCCGGTAAGACTGAAAAACAAGGGAATATTCATTGTCCAAAAGAGACGGATTTACGATTAGTGTAAAATAGCAAAAGGAACTTTTAGTTCACAAGGATCTATTACCGATCCAAATAAATCTATCAAAAGTAATTAAAACACGGATCTTTTATCATTGTAGAAAGTCAGAGACTGGGAGGGTAAAAAAGTCGAGTTCTTATAAAATAAGACAATACCCGGACTAATAGTAAAGACTAGGTAAACGGATCCAAAAACTCTCGAGATAACGAGTATATAAAGTAGAGAGACGGAAAGTACAGTAGAGAAGACAATAATAAAAGTAGATAGATGGTGAATAAACATAAGACTCCGAAAGAGTATAAACAAGAAGTGAAATGAGTAAACCAAAGAAATTGAAAGGGGGGGGAGGGAACTTTGTATAGGTACAAGTGTCAACCATTTTAAGTCTTTTTTAAAATTTTTCTTTTCAGTATATAGTGGAGTGGTCACAACTACAAAAGGTCTATGAAAATAATCTGAGAAGTTCTTTCATCTAAAATATATTATCATACAAAGTATTCGAAAAAATTTTTATCGTAAAATACTACAATAAAGAATCGAAGAGTTAATAGGAAACTTTTATACTGAATAAACACTTTGAGACCACAGATTCTTTCACGAGACTGAAACATGACGTAGAATAAATGCACCTTATCCTTGTAGATTACTTCATTCAAAGGCGCACCATAGCCTCTCTAAAGGACGACAAGTCATGTTCGATTCACAACCACAAGTCACATGTGGACTTTGGGTCTGGCAGTGAGACGGAGATGATATCCGAACCTTCACTTACTTAAGATTTTAAGACTATATCTTGTTTTAGGGTAATTGACTGTGAAGTAGTTAACTTTAGATCCTAAATATCTATAAAATAGGTATACTAAAACGAAAATAGTCTTTATTCTTTTATCGGTTTTTTTTTTTTTTGGGATCCCTAGTATACAATTTTAAATTCAATATTGATTTCAGATCCTCAATCAGATGTAAGAATAAAATAATAGAAACAATTTTACAACTGACAAAAAATTTAGTTAGAAATTAAACTAAATTCAACTACACTCTCCTAATATTGGTTTTACTGTCAAGGTACCGGGTATAGGAGGAAGGATAACAGTTGATGAAAATTGACAATCGAAAAAGAGAACACAAAAAATTTTTATTCTTGCTTACCTTCAGAGAAAATGACAATAGAAAGTCGAAGAGTAACACTATTTATTCCGAAAATTGACAGAATATGAAGAGGGTAAGAGAAGTCTCTGATTTTACTGTTGAAAACCAATTTAGACACTGAAACATTTTCTAACAGACACAACTCGATTGATAACACTAGACACCAAAGTTAGTATTTAAAACCCGAACAAAGGACCTCAATTTTAAACGAACAAAAAAAAGAAAGTGAATGAAACAAAAGAAATTTCAATTTAGAGGGAGATAGAAAGCAGTAGAGGTCTTAGATAGTCAAGACAGGTGGGGGGGGGAGCCTTTTGAAGGATGTAAACTAGTAAATAGGGTTTTCTTGTTAAACCAAATAACAAATGGTCAATCAAAGAATAGTTCCTTGGATGTACCGTTTTAAACACAAAGATTTTACATTGAGGAAAGAAGACTAAAGAAGAAGAGGTTTTACCGAAATACTAAACCTCTGAAATTACAAGGACGGAGTATAGACTAGGAAAAACAGAAAGAATAACCAAACTGACTTCTTTTCTAGTCATTAACTTATTCCAATAAGGATTGAAAATAAGAGAAAAAATTGTGTTGTAGAATAACTACAGAATAGTCGATGGAACACCGGGGATCTAGGACAGAAAGATTTCGATCGGTTGTGCTTTTTGTCTAAAGGATAGATACAGATATTTTATAAGGTGAACGGAGACTTTCTACAGAAATCGACACACGTCTACACTTTTACTGTCCAGGACTCCAATTGGTTTCAATTTCAGAAAGATCCAAGTCTAATTAGAGATGGACGAAAAATAAATTATTGAAACGTGATTTCCGAAAGGACAAGAAAGAACGGGAAGTCGAATAACTAAAAGAAACTTAGGTCAGAAACGGTGAGATATTAAAGGTTTTATTAAGTAATTCGTTTATAAATGATTCACAAATTATACACGGTCCGTGAGAAGATCTACGACCCCTTTAACCCTACTCAGTTCTAGTACGGGGGTGACTACCCCGTATATAAGATCTTGCTTTTATTCGTCTTGTGTCATAAATTTTTATAAAACACGATATTTTTATTTTTGTTATTATACTATTTCACGCTAACGACGATTGTACCTATTCCCTCTACCTCTTCCGGAGAACCTTCTCCGTTGCAAACTCGACTATTAACTTACTGATCCTGGTTCGGAAAACCTCTCTTCTCGTTTGTCGGGTCCGTTCTTCCCCTTCCATCTACACTTCTGTGACTCTATCCTTTCTCGGACTGTCCCGACCTGCCAACCCTTTCTACCCCTCCACTGTCCAACTTTTTGTTGAGGTTTGGTACACTAACTCCTGGAACCCCCGATGTCATTCCTGAACCCGTAAATGAAACACAAGTCACCCTTCGACAACCTCCCCTCACTATACCAGACTATGTGTAAAGTTTTTTAGTGAGACCCACAACATCTCTCACACCCCCCGTCTACATAAGTGGTTTTACTTTGTACAGGAATTTTTCTTTAGATTACGGGTGGTGCTTCTCGTTCCACAAGGAAATATACAAGGGGACCTCTACTTTACACCTCCAGTACCTTTTATAAAGACTAATACCCCGTAATAGGACTTGACAAACGGACGAAGTACAACTATCGAAGAGGACATCACAAAGACTTATTATCGTTGTTACCCTATGGAACGAAAATTTTCCAGAGGTAGAAGACACTCTCTTTTAATCTTGACACTACATTGTAAATCTTTTCGACCACAAAGTAAAATCAAAATATTTGTTTTCACCTATACCTTCCAAAAATATTCATATTTTACAGTCTGTCAATCCCGGACCACGGTAAAAAAAGAAAACGATTATGTGTATTGAATTAAAACCTTCAACGGGATTAAATGTAAAAGACAGTCGAAATTACGAAGTTACTTGGATGAGGTCTTTTCGTATTCTCAAAAGGAATAATCGTCATAAATTACAAGGAGTGGTCCTCCCGAGGTGAACCCCTTGTGTTAAAATCTCACACAAGGGGTATAATAGGACTCTGACATCATCTTACAACTACTTTTTCTTCTCTTTTGAGAACAATTGAGAACTATGACTAGGAAAAAAAAAAAACGAAGTTTGGTGACAACAAAGATTCAATCATTAAAAAAGGATTTAGTGGGTAAAAATTATAGTACCAACCGTGTCATCTCCCCTTGTTGACTGTTTATTCTTTTTGTCAATTCAGGTTCGCATTTAACTATTACTAAACGTGAATTTACACCCTCTTTCAACACTAATTTTTTTTTTCCTATACAACTTATACTCTAGTAAAACAGAAAGTAAAACACAACGCATTTTTGATTCCAAAGTTCGGAACTCACCACCCTTTCTTAACTTTGATGACTAGAATCGTCGATTGTATATACCCTCCCTTTACTAACATTGTATACTACTCAAGTTAAGACTCGTATTGTTAAACCACTCCAATCTATAGGTTCACCTTAAGAAGTGATTTGGTAATCGATTTATCCTAACCTTGACTCCACTCTCCAATCTTGACATCCATGTTTAAACTCTGTATTTATTTCCTCCACTCCCTTCCGTTAACCTCTTGATCACTTTTTTGTCAAAATCTTTCGAAAAATTCTTGCAAGAAGTCAAAAAGCAAGTCACCACACCTGGCAACTCACATATTTATGCACTCTACTACACCGTAAAAACGTACCCTTTTAGTGGATGTAAAAAGGATATCTAATTGACTCTTTATTTTACTGGTCGGGAAATAATTATTACAAATGACCATCTTTAGTAGTCATATGTTTTATTTTCATTGTCAACGATTACGAATAATAACTAATTGTTTATAAGTCTCTTAAGTCAAAAGAACTGGTTTGAATCTTGACACTTTTAAAAAATGGTGTCTTTAAACCTCAACTATTTTATTCCGATATTTCCTTTCGAGTGTCAACGTCTATATCATCCATTATAGACTATGACTCTTTAAGACCAATATTAGAAATAATTCATGTGTGTTTTTTTCAGCCTTACCTTTTTTTACAAATGAACGACATATCTTTTAACAAGTTTCTTGATTTAATCGAAATATCTCAAATAAAGTCATTAAAGAGTCACTTTCGAATAGTCACGACCGTACAAAGCTTCACAAAAAGAAGTATTGCCACCGTAGTTTCGGGTTCACCCCCTCACAGTTTTGTGAGATATTAAATGGAAAACGGAATCCTCAAACTCAAGTCTTGACATCACCTTAACTTTTAGTCGAAAGTCCCCAATTCTTCTCTACTCTATCACACCTTTTACTTCCGACGGTAAGTTATTCAAACTATTATTTTCTTTCTATGTATTCAGTCCAACAGCGATCCCCAATCCCTTCTCGGTCCTAATTGCCAACCAACATTCTGTCAACCAAAATTCTATACAGTCGCCAGAGACATATACGTTTTCGTCTCCTTTACGTCTCTTACACGTCAAGAACCAACTGTAGACACTGTCTTTCAAGACGTCCCCACTATAAGTACCGTGTCCAGTCCACCAATCGAAAACTCCTTCTCCGTCTATTTCGAAAACTTCTCCTTTTGTGCCTACCGGCAATTGCTACTTTCATGTCCCATAGCTCAACTCCCTAGACTCTCTCATTATCAGATCTTGTCTTCGACGTCTCTAACACGGGTCTTTCTGTCAATTTAACGTCTAGTCTCTGGCTTAACTTTAATATACCTTAATTAAGGGACACAGTCTACATCTCCATTCTCGTTTTCACCTTTAGGTTCAAATCTTTAACTCTCCTTACCCATAATTACATCTGTGACGTCATTGTCAATTCCTTTGAACGACTTCTCGATGCATCTTCATAACCAGTGAGTAACTTTACACATTAAATGTGAATTCGGAAGTAAAGACAGAGGGTCTCAAAGACAATCTCATCTACAAACTGTCAGAGTGTAGGTACTCCTATAATTCATTTTATTTAGTTAAGTCCAATTTCTGAACTAAAGAATACATAAAACTGGGGACCAAAGACGTCAGGTGTCGTCCTCGTAGTAATAACCGATTACGGAGTGGAGACTGAGAGTACTGTAGTGGAAACAGACATTGTTTAGTTTTACACTGAGGAAAACCCTACGACCCACCGGAACAAGGTCACTGGTACGGGAAGGTCAAAGGGAACCTCGATGAACCGAAACCTTGCCTGTGTCGACCTCACTGTTGGTGGAGCCCTAGATGGAGTCGGCGAAAGGTGGTATCGGATTGAGTCTCATTCACCCCGAGAAAAAGAATGTACCGACGGATCAGAACTGTCTTGTCCTTTGGAGTGTTTAAATATGATTAACTCTCGTCAGGTCAACCTCAGTCACCTCTAATATCTTAAAGAAAAATCTTCTTTAGGTCAAATAAAGAACACATATATATTTTATTCACCTTAATGACCTGAGACTTTAAAAAAATATCCAAGATTTCACTTGACCGATAAGGTATGAAGATAGAATTACTTTAAATATCATTCTCTTTCAGTCTAAAGGACCCAATAAACGTACGTGTAAATATAAATATGTGTATTACATACACGAGATCAAATGTTTTTGGAAATTTCAGCTCCAGACACGAACGTAACCTATTTAATAAAAGTAAAAACATAGATTCTCCCGAGTCCAGAATCAAACTTCTTCTAGTGACTGTTCACACAAGAAGGGGGTCTAAATGATTTCCCAAATGTCGGTCCTCGAGTCGTGCGTCGTCGCGAAAGGGTGCGTGGAGACGGATGTGTACATGTCGTTTGTAAATTACCATTCTCTCGGGGGACAAAAAAGGAGATAGATTATAAATATGTCTAAATGTTTATATAATTTGTTACACTCTCTTACTGTTTCTAACCTATTTCATTAAAAGTATACTCGTTTAGGAATAGCCGTTATTTGTGGAAAAGTCTCTTTCCTTTGTCCATTTCCTCTAGAAAACAATGTACACGTCTCTCGGAAAAACTTCCACAAACAATATACCCTTACTCCTGTTTCTTATCCTAAGTATTCTGTCATACGTTTTTAGTACAGGTTATCAATTAGTGTGAACTGGAAATACCTTTAAAAGGTTTCACGGTCTATCAGAACACTGTGTTAATCGATTAAATTAGGAATGTTATTTCGACACTTACTCTAGTGTCAGGGGTAAAATGTCTAGTCCTTTACCTTAGTCTCCATTCGTTGAACGGGTTCAACTACCCTATTATTCACAAATTAGACTCTATGTTTAGGTCCTTCAGACTGAGGTACCGGACATAAGAATTGATAGTGAGAAGACACGTAGAATCGCGACTAATTTGATTACACTAAAGTCTGACAGACACAATATATGAACGTCGGGTCGATCTAAGAGACTCTAGACCTCAACCTGTCACCTGTGACGTGGGTTGGAACCGGAGGTCTAAGAGCGAGAGTAGTCGTCGACTGGGGTCATTTTACGACTTTGACAAGACTCCCGGTAAAAGTCGTAGAAACTCGTCAAGTCGACGAGAGAATTGAAACTTTCGACTGATCCCGGAGTGACAAGAAAAACCGGTGACGTAAATTTTAACAACAACTCGTTCAAATGTCGACTGGTGTTTCACCTTTACCCTCGAAGTTTCGTTAGAACTCCGTCATCCAACATTATTTACGAGATTCTGTGGGTTCACAATTCGACGGGGTCTGATTGAGGAACTCTCTTCCTTGTGTTCCGGTGTCAACACGGTCACACCCTTGTTTCACACTCAGTGAGTCAGCACAGACTGAGAAACGCTGGGGTACCTGATATCGGACGGTCTGAGAAGACAGGTACCCTAAGAGGTCCGTTCTTATGAGTCCGGACCACCTCGAATTAAAAGGAACTGTTCCGTTGTTTACTACTCTCTAAAAGATGAAAAAAAAAAAAACCGGGAGCTTCACTGGGTCAGGATGAGAACAGGTCAAATTCATCTCACTAATCGTAAAAGGGTCATATTCAAAGTATCGGTATACATTTTGATCTTTTTAGTAAGAAGGGTATCGTCTGAAAGGATGGAAAATGCAAACGGTCCAATCCTGATTTTCTACGTCGACCTTAAAAGTGAGGGTCACACCAGGTTAGTAAATGTATTTATTAAATCTCATTAATTGACGATACAGTACCGTTCTTCAAAAGTGGACGTACTTTTACTTCAGCTGGAACTTCAACTGGAACAAAAGATTCCCTTAGTTTTTTACACTATTCAAGGAACTTCCTCCCCCTGACTAACACAAAAATGCAAAGAAATATTAGGAGCGTCGTAAACTGTGTCAACTGATATTCCATCTATTGTTTATGAACAACTTTATCATAAACATCCTGTGACCTTTGGTTAATTTGGTATCAGTATAACTCTATTCTCCTAGTAAGAAATATAGAGTTGAAGAGACACGACATTGTAAATTCCATGATTTCCAATAGAAAGATCGTCACAGCAGTAGGTGTACTTTTAATCTTCAATTAACATACAAAACGAAGTATACGAAAATAAAAAATACTGTACGACTGGGTATGACTAATTTGTGGAGAAAAGAGTCTACCTCCGGTTTCATTTCCCCTGTGATTCAATGGTGCCTTTAGAGTCACTGAAGGGTCATTTGTTTCCTCTACCGTGTGAACCGACCGACAACCTTGGATGGACTACCCTTTCATGAGCACACCAGAATCCCGACGACAAGACAGCTACAAATGTAAGAGAGCAGGGTTCGTGACACCACTCCTCCTTTTTCTTTTCCTTTGTAATGAACTCATTTCGGTCCACGTCCTCCTTCTTTACGAAAACACGTTTCAATTCACACTGGGAATCAGAGAAGATTTCTTTTTCAATGGTATAATTGACTGAACTTTCTCTGAGTCAACAGTTTGGGTGTCTTTATGTTTAAACTAAAAAGGGACCCGTCCTTTTTCCTTTAACTCCTAAACCCATTTGAGGTAGGTAGGACCCCCAACCTAGACTTGTGAACATCTGTATCGACGTATTATTTTCCGTCATATGGGGTTTAATCCGGTCAAACAGTCCTCATTACCAGTACAGACTCACCTGATACGTCGTTTAAACGGTGTTTTTTATAAATTACCGGGATACAGACTACGTCTGTCATCGACTCATATTTAGTACATGGGAGTTTTTAGGACTTGTTTGAACTTAGAAGAGGTCACACATCGTTGAGGACACATTTAGTCACCTGATTTCTACAAAGTCCTTTCAATAAAATCGTGTCACTATATATAATGTAAAAAAATTCAGTTTTTTAACTCGGACAACGAGTATTGTCTACTTTGAATCTACAGGGGAAAAACATTTTCCCAGTTAATGTAGAAGGTAAGTCTTCGTCCATGAATTGAGAGAAGAAGTCCACTAAACACGTAGACCACAACTGACCAATTAAGAATAAAGGTAAGAACTACAATTTTACACTGAACACAAGTGTAAAAGGAGAACTCTTTACCCCTAGAAACAACATCCTGACGTCGAAACCAGGTGAATCGGAAACGTCCGGACGGTCATACTTGACAGTTAAAGGGGGTCGTAGTGAAATCAAGTATTGGAGAGGAAGACAAGAAAATCGATCACCATAAAGTCCACTAATAATTGACAACTATATTTGTCCATATTCACACACAACGTCACGAAGAAGTAACCAGTAAGTTTACCGTATATATATAAACCCCCCTTAAAACTTCTACCATAAAATTTCCCTCCTTAATTTAATCCTAGTAACACATGTCCCCTAATAAAAATATTGTTAGTATCACATAAAAATGAGGGATATAGGTGACATCACTTTGACTAAACCTCGTAAACTTTAAAATTTCAAAATGATTATGAATCTCATAACTATATACTCATTTGGACGTCTATTATTCTGAGGTAATGATCTCGAAAGAGTACGTTTAACGTACAAGTTGTTTCCTACAATTCCCTCTTTAAATATCACAAACCTATGTAAAACAACTGAAAAAAGTGGAGTAGTAACAAGATCAGAAAAAGAAGGACAAATCCGAAGACTTACAAAAGTTTGACAAGTGTTCTTACCACATTCCAACCAGGTAATTATTGCGGTCTGTGGATTTTTTTGACGTGGTCTAACCACCATCGTTCTAAAGAATGTATACAAAAGTAATGTCCAGTGGGTTATGGTAATTATAAATAGGTCTATTCCCATATTAGTCCGGGAAAAAAGGAAAGTGTTCGTTTTCAAAGTTTATCCGAAATCCTGACACTTATTTAATTGTGTTACGAAATCTAGACATTCGGGTATAAAACTGAAGTCTCAGTATAACCGAATGAAGTGTCGCCCTTTTTTTTTTCAATTATTGGCTTTTGAAATCAAGGTTCTTGAACAATGTTATTCTCCTTTCCCAATAAAGTTTTTTTAGTAACTATATTAATGAACGAAGATTCTTAAATCAAAAAGTCATTTCGTTTATTCTTACAAGACAGTTGGGATCATCTATAAAACTTTCCTATAACCCTACAACGTCTATCCAAACCGAACTTACCTCTTACAAACTAATTTCAAACAAGCCAAAAAAATTGATCCCTTCGAATGGGTCAAGAACTCAAGAAGGTCACATCGTATGGAGAACGAAAATAGATTAAATCTCCCCCTTTTTTCAGACGATTAGGAATCCCTAAAAGGAAACTCTTCGGTGGAAGTAAAATGAAGGGACTTGTTCCTCCCTTGGGTCACGTCTAAGGAGAGAGAAGACCACCTCTCACCACGTACATGAGTAGACACACACACACAAACATGTGTATATAAATAACTATCTACTCAAGTCACCATCAAATTCAACTCCTTACTGTTGAAATTAAACCATTCGGGTAGTTGAGTTAGTGTGGTATACTTCTGTGAGGGGGGGGCGGGGCGGGGCGGTACTAAGACAGAAGTAAACTCTTCTCACCCTAATAGTCAAGGAGGGGGTATAGCAAAATATTTGTGGACTCCCGAGACCCGAGACTCCGGAGGAGACACCTCTAAAATAAGACAAGAGAAGTTAGGATTAAGACACTCTTGACGACGGAGTGGGGGTAGTGTAAAAGTAATGGAAGTAGGTAAAGTTAGTTCTGACGGGCAAATACAACATGTTTACTTTATTTGTAGGAATATAAAGAATTTTTCATACTAGTTTCTCAATGGCGTACATTTATGGACAAAGAAAAGATCCAGTATTGTAACTTTTACCACAGGTATGGATAAAAATGTCGAAAAGAATGATTTTTGTATGTATGTTTAGTCAATAAAAAATCGTGTCTCCGAACGCTGAGTATAAGATAAAAACGTGAACTTTTAGTTTAATACAATAAAAAATTTCACCTCTCATTAACCTTTCCGACATCTCGTTACACAGAAAAGACTTCTCGTAATCGTTGTAGGGTCACATTTTCATTAGTCGTGTGTCAATATAGGGTACGGTACCCTAAGAACTAAGTCCTTTTCATTCGACAAAAGTTGCCAGAACATAAAATTTAACGGAAGCGACTGCATATTCGACAATGACATGTATGTTCAATTAGGAGTCATAAGTGTTCGTTATTACTTACTAGTCGTCTCGACAGAGATCTCTATCGTCACGACTCGGAGCCGACCTCTGACTCTCGTTTCACAGTTCGAGTAAGTCTCGGAGGTGTTAGCTACATTCGTTATTAAAGTAATGGTCAGCCAATATTAAGAAAGAGTAGACGAAGACTCTAGTCTCCCATTTTCTTTAGTACTAAAATTTTGGTTGACTTCTCTAATTCATAACCCCCTTCTTCACTTCAAGTAGACTCCAGGGGTTTAGAGTTAAAACTCCCTGAGTCTCGTAACACAGTCGTGTAAGGAAGTACGGACGGTGGGGAAACTACCTACAACAATCGGGTTTAAAGAAAGAAAAAAAAAAAATTATAGTATCTTCGACTTATCCCAAATAGTATAGTGGGTCGATCTTCCTTCTTGGCCCGTGTGTGGACAAACTTACGACACCCAAACTGTGGACATACTTTTGTTGAAGATGTTTTTCTATAAATCAGCTCCTAAGGGTGGGTGGGGGTTTCGTCTAAATTTAACAAATGATGGGTCCAAACCTTTCCCGTCTGTGGAGATTAGAAAGAGGAGAGCAACGGGAGATGGTGTGGGGGAAAGGTGGAGATGAACCAAGTTCTGTAAAAGACTTTACCTTAAGATGACAATAAGTTTGACGGTAACTAATGCGCTTATGACACAGGGAACCCTAGTAGAGAATCGTGAGGTTAATTAGATAGTCTAAACGACGATGTAAACATTTTACTTGAAACGGACATTACAAGTTGAAGTTAAATGTCAAGAAATAAAGACCCTCCGAAACAGTATATTAAACTGGGTACATGTCTTGATCCTATGAAATAAAATCCCCACATGGTATTTTCGTGTGACCAGGAACATAAGAAAAGTAGTAAATCCAAAACTTAAAAACAAACGAGAAAAACAACCAGCTACAAATAAAACAGGACAAAATTTAATCTTCTCCCTCTCTTTAGACGTTAGTCCGGTTTGAACTCTTGAACGGGGGCACGAAGTCGTGACGTCAAAGACGACTGGAATGCAAGAGTCTTCCCGTGAAAATGGACGACAACACGTGCATACCACCAAAAACAAACAACAAAAACACAAACGAAAATCCCCCGAAAACAAAAAGATTGTTACTACGTCTTCTGTTTACGTCATCATCCATTTACTAATCTTTGTACAATCAAAATAAAGTGTTTTAAATTCTCCTTTCCAAATTGAGACATTTAGCAAAGAATCGAGACCATTTTACCGAATATAATAAGGAGACTTCGTATAAGTTAAGTCCGGAAACAGAAACAATTCACGGAAAAAAAGGAAAGAAAAAAGGGGAGAAAACTTTGACAAGAGTCTATAGGATTTCATGTCCGATTATTGATTGCAGTCCCCTAAGTCCTCCTTCTTAGAGTCTCAACGGTTCTAGTACGGTACGACATTAGAAGAAAAAGAAATATACATATACCTATATACACATTCTATGTGTGTATGTACGTATGCATATATACACACATATAAACATATGTATACATTATATATATATATTGATCATCGACGACATGGTAACGCAGGAAAGGTTCGTGAGGGGAAAATTACAAACGTTTTAAAGACGGAACAAATAAGGTAACGGAAATCAACTAAACTTACCCATCTAACCCTTTAACAGAAGAGTGTTCTATGACAGAGACGGGAAGCTTATAGACAAACATCTTCAATTGTCCTTGTTGTTGATGTATATTTTGTTCAGTCAATGATATTGACTTTATTTAAATCACCCGAGTAACCGACGAGGACCTACATTAGGTGACGACACGGGAAACCTGACCCGTATACATTATGATCTCTTTCGTAGCCGTGTTGTTCTCAGACAGGTCCAGTCCAACTATTCCGTATACTACAGTCCGTTCTGGTCTCTGTACCCTCTCGATCTCAATCTTGGTACCAGAACAAAGACTCAAAGCTTCGTTCAATCGTTGAAACAGGTATAATTTTTACGTGGTATATGAGAAGACCTTTTACCCAAAACTTCTTAAGTATCTCGACGAATAGATATTTTTCCCATTATTTGAATCTTCGTCTTCCTGAAGTCTATACCTCCCTTTGTGAGCATATTGGGTACCGTAAGAACTCTCTCGAAGTCAAAAGAGTAAACGGTTTATTAATGTAAACCGAATTATACTAAATTACCAATAAATACAAAGAGGAAACTCGTTTTATTGTATAGTCATTAATCACAGGTAGACAAAGAACAACTTTTGTCTACACTGTACACTTCCCTCTGATTCAACTTGGTTAGGAGTTTTGGGTCATATTTATACAAATTATTTGCGGGGGAAAATTTAAGTAAAATTGACTCCTCTGACCACCGGTTTTTCCTCTTTCGTCTCCGAGGACCGTCACAATGAACTATCGTTCTGACAATAGTCCATCGGAGTCAAGTCAGTACAATGAGAACTTAATAACACAAATCCCCCTTATAGCAAATTGGAAACACGGAGTCTAATGGGTAATCTTTTAACCCATATTATTATAACTGGATGGAGGGTCCCTATAGTCTCTGAAAAAGTTTTTATAAAACTCAAAAAGATTTTACAGGATATATTAAATTTTTTCATAATAGTAGAAGGACGTCTCCGATTTTTTTACAAAGGGATACTACCCATATTTTTCGTGGTATACTAAAAATCCAAATTTTTTTTAGTGACCTTAAGATTAAATCTATGTATACACAATAAATTTGTATGATATAAACACCAACCTATTTTACGAATCAAAGTCCAATTATTCTCCCCTCCCCCATTTATTGTGATTCAAAGGATTAATATTCATCAAAAAAAAAAAAAAATTCGACAAATACCATAATAATGTACACACTAAAAACGGTTCTAACACCTCGACTTCGATCGATTTCACACTTACTAACCAATGACCTCAACTAATTACTAGGGTTTACAAAATAGACGGAGTGAAACGGTACAAGAGTCGGATTAAAGGAATATAATGACAAGTCACTACTCTTATCGATTCGAAAATTGAAAGATTCTTACTTACCCCCCAGAGGAAGAGCATCTCTGACACAGGACAAGGACATTGGCATCCAAGTAGGTCGAGGCGTGACTTCCCCGTTCGTGATGTGTCAGACGATCCGCGTGAAGTCGGACAGAGGGAAACACTAAATACGAAGAAGTCATACTTTCTCAACCTCGGTAGTTGACGAGTCCAACATCTTTTTACCCTCTCTCCTCCGTCCAAGGAGAAGGATCGACCCCGTTGGCACCCTTCCCACCCCCATGTTTCTTTATATAAAACGGGTCGAGGTCCCTGCTCTCCTTCCAGTAGAATAGGACGGGAGGTAGTCCATATACTTCGTCATTATGCATCTTAAAAGGAAAATAGTAAATTTTGTCATTGTTGTCCTTTGTAACCTACGACGAAGAGACAATCTCGATCTACGACTCGTGGTAAACACTCTACACACATCTAAAACATCGTGTATAAGTCCCAGTCCTTTCTCTTACAGTCCCCTAATCTTTGTTTACTAGGTCACACTCACTCAACCTTCTTCCGGGGTCCGGGTTCATCTGTTTCGGAGACTCAATTAAGGGTCTTGACCGACTCCGGGTAAATGACAGATCACTATCCTACAAAAAGGAATTTTCAGTGAAAAACCAAAAAACAACACAAAAGGTCTATTTCGGAATCAATCATCGGAGATTTATAGTTGATACGTCTATTTGTATGTGCAAAAGGTGTAAGAAGGAGAAAAAAGGTAAGAAATTTATTGTCTACAATTAATTCTGAAGATGGGTTTCTTTATTCCGTATTCCCAAAACAACTTACACACAAACAAGGAGAACCCTTTTAATTACCTTTGTATTTTTATCTCTATAAAACACACAAGTAGACAGGATTTTACACTTGAAATATAAGTCTTTGATTCATGTCTAAGACCACGTGTGACATCAATCTTAGTACCTTACAGAAGCCCAACAATTCTATTTTGGTAGGGTCACAAGTTAAGACTCTTTCAAAATCTAAGAGACCGTGTCACAAGTCCAAACACCTCGATTATTTGTCTACCAGTCTGATAGTAATGTTTCACCGTAATTTATAATTACAGTCTAAGAGTAAGAAAGAGGTGAAATAAATCAAAAGTAAGAAGAAAAGAGATCAGACTCGAGAGTTCAATTGGTAAAGTAGTTGGTCACCGATGTGATCTTATTTTCAACGACTCTCAGACCCCTCCTTTCCAAATTGAAAGTGGAGGAGAAGAGTAAGTGCAACCAGTAGATGCGACCCAGGGGTGACTTAAACTTTCATTTCTGATGTTCGCACAACATCCTCTGACAAATGTAGGGTCGTGTGAGTCTGTCCCTGACCATCCTAAAATTAGTCCGACGGAAACTTATTGAACTATAAAAAGAGTCTATAAGGGTTTCATGGTAAACGAACTTTCATCGATAAACGCTAGAAATAAATTAAAGGAGTATGACATTATACATTATGAAGACGAAAAGTCTGAAAGAAAGTATACAGGTAAAATCTCGTCCAATCATGAATTTAAAACCTGTGAAAAGGCTTGACAATGGGTTTGTCCAGTTCTTATGAAATTTTTATTTATTTATTTATTTAGAGTCATCGTATTAATTCCCCCAGATATACAGGTCCTGAATCTTAGTAGTGACCACTGGACTTAAAAAAAAAGAGAAGAGGAAACACAATTTTTATCTAAGGAGATGATATATTATATCATCATCGATGTAACGTACCGGAGAAGAACTATGAAAAGTTCCAATAAGTTTTCTCTTGAGAATGAACAAAAACAACCCGAGAATGAAGTGTATTATCAGACGGAACGAAGAAAAGTAATTAAGGAGACCTTATTTGGATGAAATGTTTCCAGACGGAGTCTTTCCGGTATACTTAGGAATCATGGTTAAAATCCAAGGAGTCTTTTGAGAACTATAAAATAAACAATGACAAAACGGTTATTATTATATTAAGATAAAATAGAACAGATCAAAATTTTATAAAACATTGTTTCGTGATTACCTTTGAGTTAACTTTGTGTTCGTTCCACTGATAATGGAATCTATTGCACCTCTATGACCAAAAATTAAATTGTCAAGGTAGATGGGAGGTTCGTGTAAATCCTCAACCGTCATTGGTTCTGATCGGTTCACCGTATAAGAAGATACACTGTTGGACGATGTAATGTAAAGTACGAGAAAACCGATATTTGAAGGGAGGAAAAAACGAAGAGAGTAGACAAACGTCCCCATCACACGGGACACGGTCGTATAACCCAAAAGACACTTTAATGGTTCTTAATGGGGGTTAAAACCGGTCTCCGTAATTTTCTCTTTAATAAGAGTCAACTGTCTCAATAATGACAAAATTTATCCATCAGCCTTTCAACTGGTTCAAACCGGTTGAAAATTTTAGGACCGATACGAATATATTAATTAATGTATCTGGAAGACTCCGAACATCTATTCGTTCCCCGGGAACGTGACCATCTCCATCCAAAGGTTGTATGTGTGCTAAAAAAACCGGTCGGAGGTCTCTTCCCTAAGTTCGAAACATGACGAGAAAACAACCGACAGTAACTTTTTAATATAATGTCTTACATAGTTTTTATAGATTAACAAGAATTCTCATACATTTAGAACCTCGAACGGGAAGGAATAGACAACGAACGATTTTTGTGACCGTTCGACTTTTCCTTTCCTTTCCTTTAGAGACCGACCACTTTTAAAACACGGGGTTTATTCAATTAGTTTCAGAGGGTTCCATTGGTTCACTACTCACAAAAGAGCAAATAATGTTCGTTCTTTTAATAAGCGTCAACATTTTTAATAACACCCTGACGTCTGGCTAAACGATATTGACTAACCTTTATTCCTAAGACTAAAAATCAGACCCATTCGTGTATAAAGGTTGAGAACGTCATACTTAAAACTATTTCCTTTCTGAAAACAAACCATTGTCTTCCTTTTTGCCCTGAATAAATATGTCACTTACAAGTGAGATATCTCCTTACAGGGAGGCCAATGTGTCGTAGAAGAAAGAACTCGGTGGAGGGGCGAAATATATCTACGGTTGTCCAAAATATTACGTAGAACTTCCTTCCTCGGATTTATTAATGACGAGGAGACCCACTTTCCGGGACTGATGGTATAACGCCAACAAAAATCCCTCCACGTAAAAACGATTGAACTTCCCTATACGACATAAAATTTAAATTTATTTACACACTGAATTATAAAACCCTTAAAAAAAAAGAGGAAATTTTGACCTGGACTTGTGTCGAAACTCAACTATAAACATTATTAGAGTCCTGGACTTTCTAACATCGTAAATCACACAGAATTTTTAATACATGACATGGTCGGTACCTAAAAACATTTATATGGACAGAGGGAAAAAACATAATAAAATCATTTTTTTATTATTATTTAAATTTATTTTCCCCCACCACTCCTCTACACTTACCCACACCCACACATACAAACATATTCCGAGAAAACTCTACTTGACCACGAACAAATTAAAGGCCGAGATTAGTCTCGTCCTTATACCTGTTTGACGACGATGGCTTGGGACGTGACTCGGATCTACAAAGGTAACACAAAGGATCACTGACTAGTCCTTTACTGATTCAATTTAAGAAGAAGGGTGACGGTAGAACGGAAACTTAAGAGTCAAGATGTGTGAAAAACTTGTAATTACCACCATTTCGAAAGGTTTGAAACCCACCAAACGACCAGAGATCAAAAATCTCTCGAGAACAGTGATAAAAGATTTTTCTCTCCTGTCCATTTTTAAAAATTGGGGGGGTTTTTTTTAGTGTAAAGTATTTTGGGACTACTGAAAACCTATACATTCTCCTGAATTTGTAAGGATCTACACCTAGACACTTAAATCATTTAACTGGGGTAACTATTATATATGAGGAAGTCACGTCCCTAAAAAAAAAGAAGAAAAAAAGCGTTGTCGGAACGAGTATAAGGTTCACATCGATTCGTTTGGGGACAAAATTTCGTCCTCGGAATAAACTAACACATCTACAAAGGACAGATAGGAAACGCTGTCCCGGAAAATGTACTCACAAAAAAGAAAAACATACACAATGCACAACAACATAATTTATTTCTCCTTACATGTATAATAAGAACGCAGACAACATAGTAACTCAATTGAACTTAAAATTATAGAGTAAGAAAGTCACCACGACCTCATAGAGAACGAACATAGTGACACGACCCGCGATACCCTATGTCTTTAGGCCCGTATCCGGGATGGGAGGTACATAAATGTTTCTCAGAGGGTAGTATACTGTTCAATGTCAAGTTTTACACAGTGTTTCCACACCAGGTACCGGTGGACGATGAACTCAAGTCTCGTCCCCTCTCTGCCCGACCTTTCTAGACTCCTCTGGAACAGTCCAACTACTGTAAACTTGACCCGGAGGTGCCTATTTACCCTAAACTGACCCTTCCTCCTTTTCCCTCGTAGGACTCGTCTGAGTCCTTCTTTGCCCTTCCTCCGGTCCGACCACACTCCACCCACGACCCCACTGATCTCCTCCGGTCTGACACCCTCAGGACCTTACGACCGTATGATCCAAGGAGGAAGTCTAATCTCCCACACACGGACACATGCGGAGGTCCCAGTTCCGAACGTCAACGTCTATGTCCTACGGGTGGCTCAGCGTATCCACTCGTAGAAAATCAGAATGAACATCTCCTGAAGAAATCCCTTTTATGACCACACTTTTTTTCTTAAATTGGAATCTTTAGGTCCATTCCTCACCCTTTCTCCCACTTTTCCATCGTTAAACACTCTCTTGCCAACTTGTCAAAGCAGTAAATATTCACAATACACGCACATTCTATGTCTTTTCTTGTATACGGGAGTTTATATTTGTCAGGACCATAAATTCACATAAAAGTCACGTGACAGTAATTCTACTTCAAATTTCTGTATCAGGAATCCGTCCTCTCCCATCCGACGTTCACGAAAATGCTTTTTGATCATTGTAAATTCCGGTCAAAACGTTTTCACACAAAAACCCTCATTGTCGGGGAGTCTAAACATTGATTCATTAGACTGATGATAGAACGTTTTCACCTAATTGCATAATTTTGACGGTAACAATTTGTCCTAAAAAATTTCGGTATTAAAGGAGTTCGAGGAAACTGACACCTTATGAAAAGAGTACATTGAAACTAATTGTAATTTAATATACATTCCGTACACTTCGTGAATCGTGTCACTGAGTGTCACTCGTGGTCTATTTACAACCGAAAGTAGTAGTAAATATGATCAAGACGAAATAATAACTAATATACCACACATATATATATACAAACTTCAAAAATTCTTCTTTTTTTGTACCGGGTTCCTCAATTCCTAAAGTCTTATTGGTTCAGTTATATCTCGGTTCTTAATTTGTTCTCTACGTCGGACAAGAGACTCCGACTTGACTTACTCCCTGTCTACAGGTCTCCCCAACCAAGTGTCCTCATATCTTTTGACTTCGTCGTTCATACAAAATATGAACAGGTACATCAGTTCTTTAGTAAAGGTTGGAATCAAAATCACGTCTTTTCACAGACACCGATCAATCCTTTTCACTGTTGCCATCTACCTCGAGTTTCCGTCTTCAATTGAAACAAAAATGTTTGTATAAGATTCCTCTTTTCCCTGAGTATGTTCCCACAAGCAGACACAACGAGTATTGTCATTTTAAACCTTTGTCGGATTACACGACCTCCCCTAACCAACTCACTTATTTTAGTATGATGATTTATTTTAACAAAATTCTATTCTTTACTAGTTCTACAGGTACATAATAATAATTTATTTTCTCGTCAATATTCACAATTACGTGTATGTATACGTGTCTTTCTTTCCTTTTTGGTACCTGTATGTGAAGTTTTATGTCTCACCACTCTATTTACGAAAAAAAGTAGAAAAATGTATTTACCTAAAAGTTACTTGCACCTATGGTACTTATTCAAAAAACCAAACCCTCAAAACATTTCTTTGTTTCTCCATCCGAATCAACCTCTTTTCCCCCTTTTTTACCCTTCCTCGGAGAACGATAGATTAGTGACCCTCTTCCCTTTATTTATTAAATAAAGAAGGTGACTCTGACGTTTTAACCTAGACCAAATCTCCCTTCTGTGTTGACTTGACGAACTATTTTTCTAAAATCCCCCTTTCTAATAAGAACGTGAACCTATCTTCTTTATGGTTTATGCACTAGCTGTCACTTACGTTTCGTAGAAACGATGGGTAACAGGGGGAAAAAGAAGGGGTCTGGTTGGTGACGATGGTTCAAGAGGTCAATTTTCATATTTATACATAGGTTGAAAAATTGTAATAGAACCTCCAACAAGGTACAGTCATGTATCTCTAGACAGAAATGAACAACTGTCAAGTATATCATAAGGTATCAACGTCATGGTGTTAATAACTACTCGCCAATCTATTGATAATGTCCAGTTTAACACGATAGGAAATCCATAAACCATAGACATACGTATTGGTTTGGTCGTCAGTGTCCAAACAAAACATTACCTATTATTCCTGACTGTAAGGTCTAAACTTTGAGTCACAGACCTTAGACATTGTAACGAAGTATAGGTACATTTCGAAACTCCTTATGAACTCTTTTATTTATAAAAAAATTCTCAAAACTTTTAACCTTCATTTTCGTCTTCTCGACTGAGACCTACGAGCTTCCTAACGTAATGTAACGTCCACTCTAGTGCTCGAAAAGTTTCCCGTCACTGTCCACAGCCGAGCATACTACCAAGAAGGAGTAGCCGTACACGGGACTACACCGAACAAAAGAAAGACAGAGACACACATAAATGGAGCAGACACAGGGACACAGACAGGGAAGCGATAAAAGGGTGATAGCAAAGACATGGTCCCACCGTGTCGCACGTCTTGTCCCACTGTAATCTGAACCCGAGACTCCAGGGGAAGTACTTCCACCGTGGAGTCTGTTGTACACCGAAAGGCAAGTCGGAGGAGTAAAGACGTCCCTATTAAGGGTCACCACCCAAAACGACAACTTAATTCTCTGTTCCATTCCTTTCGTGGATCGTATCACGGATCGTGTACTCTTGATTGTGTCCCACCGACGATAATAAGACAGAGAAGACGGAGAAAAAAAGGGGGCGTATTTAAGTACGAAGGAGAACGAGATTAAAAGGGCTTATATATTCACTTTGGTCATGAAAAATTTTAGAATTTTATTATATATAAATTTTCATATCCCCACCTATTTATGGTCAATTTTGAGAAGGTAGTGTTCACAGTCAGGGAACCGTATATTTCACTTCCCTCTGACGCGATTTGCAGACAATTCGTTTTGTTAATTCCCTTAGAAAACCAAGTACATTACTCGTCAGATCTCCATTTGGATCGAAACAACGACAAGTCAACGATTCAGCACAGTGTGAGAAACGTTGGGGTACCTGACGTCGTACGGTCCGAGGAGATAGGAAGCGACAGAGGGTCTAAAACAAGTTTAAGTGCAGATAACTCAGTCACTACAATAGAAAGAGTAGGAGACGGTGGGGGAAGAGGAAAACGGAAGTTAGAAAGGGTCCTAGTCCCAGAAAAGGTTACTCAACGGAGAAGGGTAGTCCACCGGTTTCATAACCTCGAAGTCGTAGTCAAGAAGGTCACTTTTAAGTCCCAACTAAAGGAAATCCTAACTGATCAAACTAGAACGATAGGTTCCCTGAGAGTTCTCAGAAGAGGTCGTAGTGTTAAGTTTTCGTAGTTAAGAAACCGGGAGTCGAAAGCAATAACAGGTTGAGAGTGCAGGTATGTACTGATGACCTTTTTGATCTAAACTGATATGTCTGGAAACAGTCGTTTCATCACAGAGACGAAAAATTATACGACAGATCAAAACAGTATCGAAGAGTGGCAGGTGTGACTAACCTCAGGTTTAGTGATGAAGGTGAAAGAGGCGAACATAACTTCATTTCGGTACTTCTCTTTATTTCGACATAGGTCACGAAGTCAAAGTGGAGACAGAGACGGGAACGTGAGTTTCATAGTCCAAAGTGTGCATTGGGAGACAGTTGATGACGGAGAGGGTAGTATCAAACGACGACGTAAAAGTTTGACACACAGTCACACACAACATATATCAAGTAAAGACGAAAGGCATGGCGTTTACGTTTCGTCACGTAATTGACACATGGAATTAGGTATCGTGTACCAAAAGTAGAGAATTATCTTCGAGAGCACAGGAGGAAAATACTATTTAATCCAAAGAGGAAGGAAAGAATAGGGGGTGAGGGAGATAGGGTTTTCATGGGTGGGAATCAAAACGAAGAACAAGACGAAGAACAAGAAGTAAGAATTTTTAGGAGAAAGTACAGAAGATCATTTCGAAAATTTAAAAGAGACATTTCCATAACAAGTACATAACTAAAGATCCATGAAATCTAAACAATAAAAGTGTTTACCAATACAATTATATAAAAGATCACCAAAAGAACCCTAGTTACGAAAACTAAAGTGTTCAACTCAATCATAGGTCGTCGAAATAATAGAAGATCAATGAACAGACTAATAATTAAAAAATTGACTCAACTAGTATATTAATGTTTATTACCGTCCAATTAAAGGAGAAGGTTAAAAAAGTGAAAAAAAAACCAGTACGGTACACCGAGCATCCTAGAAACAAGGGAGTAGTCCATAACTTGGACCCGGGTGCACCACTTTCACGGTTCAGAATCGGTGAACCGTCGGTCCCAAGGGTAGAAACAAAGAATAAAATTACCCTTTTAAAAGATTCATATCGTAAACAAGATATAAAAACCATATATCAAAAATACTTCAATTTTAAGATAAGGATCAAAAGACATTTAGAATAATTCATACTCAACTTAATACAGTCAACGAACAGGACATCGTGGATATATACTAGTTAGGTGAACATCTGTCAAAGAATCTTCACATAATTTTTATAAAAATAATTTATTATAAAAATTATATATTAGAGACAACGTAAACGTAAACAAAAGGACGAGAGTAAGAGACAAAAACAAGTACACGTAGAAGAAGGAAAAGGAAACCAGAACCGTATATAACTCACGTATATACAAGTAATACCAATATAGATAAAAAAGAAGAAAAAAGTTAACTTCATATCAACTAAATGTCACAACATAAACAAAACCAATATAGAAAAACTATATAAAAAGAAAAGTTGTTATATATTACAGCGAATAGAAAGAAATATAAAAACGGGATTATAATTTAAATTATAGATTCGATAGATATAGGACTTATCATAGAACAACATAATTATATAATATGAAAATATATATAGGTAAATAATCATATCTATGAACCCGATAAAGGTGAAAAAATTATAATGCTTATTATGACGATACTTGTAAACACATGTTCGAAAACACCTTATATACAGAAGTCAAGAAAACATATATATGGTTCCTTACCATAAGGACCCAGTATACTATTGAAATACACATTAAAAAAACTCCTTTGTAGTTTGACAAAGGGTGTCATCGACCTGGTAAAATGTAAGGGTCGACTACATTTTATAACATATAATATCATATGTTATATCACTAAGTATTAAAAATTTCCAATATAAGGTGAATAATAATATTTTATAACTGAAAGAAGGGGTACAACATATCATATAGGAACATCGAATAAAATATGGATTCAAACATGAGATGGGTGAAGGGAGAGGGGTGAACATTGGTGATCAAACAAGAGACATAGACAACTCAGACGAAAGACTAATATAAGTGTTCAAACGACATATAAAATTTAAGGTATACATTCACTATAATATGTCAAAAACAGAAAGAGACTGAGTAAAGTGAATTCGTCCTCCCGAAAGTTTCTCTGAAAAACACGATATTTAAAAGGTTCCGGAACATACAGACTTATATAGCAGAAAGACAGGAATGTAAATTCAGTATCAAATCGACCTATTTTATGAGAATCCAATAAAAGGAATCCTTTTATATAAGACATAAGTGAATCTTATATATTGAAGTGACCAAAAGAACAGAGGTAACATAAAAAATCCTTCTGATTATATTTAGATTAAGAATACGAAAACACTCGAAAGACGAAGAGAGGTCTTCGAAGATCGTAAAACAGAAAAATTTTTGAAAATAAAAAGTGACCTCTTATTAAAGAAATGCTACAACACAACCAAAGACGACAGGTTGTTACCCTTGGTCGGTATTCATATGTGTATAGGGGAGGGAGAACACAAGAATTTATACTATATTACACAGTTTTAAAACTAAAAAGGAATTAAAAAGATAAACCACGAGGTACTCTTGAAACCTTAGGAAAAATAGAAATTAAAAACTTTCAAGAATGAATACTAAATTCATAGAGAAGGGATTTAGGTAAAAGAGAGAAAGACCCACCCTAAGTATAACAAGTCTATAACTGAATAATAATAAAGAATTTACAAGAAAGTATAAAAAGTAGAGAAAGGTTATGGAAGATTCTTTTAACGAACTCGACTATATCTAATAATAAGTAAAAAGTCGATCCATCGGTAACAAAAATAGGTGACGTAACCCCAAGAAGTCGATAATGTATAAAGTATATATAAAGGTAAATCAAGATGTATTAACGAACAAAGAATGATAATAGGACAAACACTCCTGAAGATAATACGAATTCCAAAACTAGTCACAACAAGGTAAGACCAAACAGATCGTACCATACAACGTAAATAACGGAGAGACAACACTAATATAAGGAGTTTATAGAGTAAAAGTACACACTCGACTAAAAAAGGAACCAAATCGTCGTAAGAATCGACCACTTCACACGATTTCTCACTCCGGTTACAGTCCCGGGATCGTACACGAATCACCCAACCCTTGTAGTCTGGGTGTTTCAAGATCTGTGGTCTCAGTCTAGAACTTGGTTGACATCCAGGTTAGGATGTCAAAAAGATGATTGAACGAATATGACCGAATAAAGACGTACACAAACCACTAAAGAAGAAGAAGAAAAAATTATATGGGGACGTGAAACTGAAACCCGTAAGAAACTCCGGACCTAAATTTCACACAAGGAGATTTCTCATAAACTCAAACGAAGAAGGTCCAAAGATCCCTGTAATGGTTAGGTTCTGGTGAAGTTTGATTTACAAGTCGAATTCCTAAAGTTCGGGTGTCTCTATCCTACCGAAAGGTCGGTGTCTACATATACTCATCAATGACGACCACCAATTCTTAAGAACATATCTTCGAAAAGGAGTGTACGGTGGGTCGGGACTCGACTCTGTCTTTTCAGAGGAGAGCCACTCCAGTCCCTATAACAAAAGTAAGGGTCGTTATTCCAATTAACAACCCCCACGGTAGTAAAACATTCTCAAATACTAGACTGGGCCCCAAGGGACTACCGAGACACCATTTCCTAACGGACGGTTACGTCCTCTATATCCAAGTCAGGGACCCTGCCCTTCTATGGGACCTCCTTCCTTTACCATTGGGTGAGGTCGTAAGATCGAACCTCTTAGGGTACCTGTCTCCTCGTACCGTCCGATGTCAGACACTCTAGGGTTCTTAACCTGTGCTGACTCCTCGTATCGTTGCACTAGACTGGATGGTGGTTCCACTATACTCCGAAAGAGAAAAAAAAACCTGACGGATTCCGTTTAATCTCGAAGGGACACCGAGTCGTTATGTTCTCTGGGGTCAAGTTAAGGACCCAACCCTTCTAGGGAACCTTTTCCCTTTCCGATGGGTGAGGTCATAAGACCGGACCTCTTAAGGTACCTGAGATATATCAGGTACCGCAGGGTTTCTCAGTCTGTGCTGATTCACTGAAGTGATTCCGTTTGATTTTAGGTGTGAGATCCGGTGGTCCCTATCGTCCGGTGGTCCTAATAGGGAGTCCCATTTACGATGAAAATAACAATGGAAAGAAGGAAAGACTAAAGACCAATAAGACCGAAGAAAATGAGTAAGTGTGAAACTTTTTTATAAAGATACACATACCTCTAAAGTGGGTCGTGAAATTCCACAGAATATAACTCTAAAGAGACATGTAGATTAGAAGGCGTTACACTTTTTGTTGAAGATCCTTTATAAAGTCTTACAGTCGATTATGGAAACGTATTTCTAAAAGTGTGGTCGTGTCACAAATTAGTTCTTTCTCAAGTATTTATAGGTTGTTATTTCCTTCACAATGATTTTAAGGAAGATTTAATATAAATACCCCTTAAAAATATTCCTATAAAAATACTACAAAAGTACTATTCTCTAATTTCCATACTAAAGTATAGCGTTTTTTTCAGAATATGTATCAAAAGTATTTTTATCGATAGAGAGATATATTTACATACAATTCCAGTTCCAGTGACAGGAGTCAGTACAGACTGAGAAACACTGGGGTACCTGACATCGGGCGGTCCAAGGAGACAGGTACCCTCAGAGGTCCGTCCTTATGACCTCACCCAACGGTAAAGGAAGAAGTCCCGTAGAAGGACTACGTCCCTAAATTGGGTGTGGAAAACGCAGAGGACGTAACCGTCCACCTAAGAAATGGTGACGCGGTGGACCCTTCGGGGTATTTGTATACATTATAACTTTAAATTGTTTAGTTATTCTAATATAAATTATTAATTATACATTCCCGTTTCTTTGACGGACGTTACGTCCTCTGTGCCCAGGTTAAAGAGCCAGTCCTCCTAGGGGACCTCTTCCCTTACCGTTAGGGGTGAGGTCATAAGAACGACCCTTTGGGGTACCTATCTCTTCGGACCACCCGTTGTCAGGTACCCCAGTGTTTTCTCAGTCTGTACTGAATCAGTGATTTTGCTTTTTCGTTTATAATTATGAAGACATAATTGGCATGTAAGTTCGTCAGGTCAAGTGATCGGTACAACGGACGTCACGGAGTCCGTAGGACTATTTTCTTGCCCCCAAGGTATTCCTTTCAGACTTTTACCATGGAAGTAAATGATTTCACTCTGAGAGACACAGTCAAAGTGGTCTTTGGGGTTTCCGGTTCTTGTTTTGTCATCCACGGTTCAGGTAGGTGCAAGATTTCCCTTTCCCTTGATCTAATGGACACACGGTGCACTTCTGACACTTCTCCTAGGACCCTTCGTGATGGAGTCACGACCCTGTCTACTCGACCGAACCGTGGACGGAGGTCCGAGGAACTCTCTTACACTCTTCTAAGGAGACCTTCGTCAACAGTTATACGACCTGTAAAGGAAAGACGACGGGTTCGTCCTCTCCTAACCCCACGAAAGAGAAGTTGAGCACGGTTTACTCCCTCCGGGAGGTGTCCTGACAAACCTCCCGAACTGGGTAGAGGCCACCTTAGACTCCCTGTATCCTCGGACTGAGTGAGGAATTTCAGATTTCTGTTCACTCATCCACTGCTCGAGGACCTCTTTTGTCTTCTCCTCTCTTCCGACGTACCCCTCACACCGTACTGACGTACGGGTTCAAGAGCTCATGGACACTCAGACTACACCAAGAGTTCTTTCCCTTAGTCTAAACGGGTAAAATTCTTCCTTGGGTCGGTTTCCCTTGTGAACCTACATACTTTACTGAAGTCACCTCCCCACCTAGGACATTTGATTCGCCGACCACGTCCGTAGGACTCATTGATCTCCTGTGCCGGGTGTTCCCTGCCGTCGACTCTCTAGGGGTCTCTTTCTCTTTGATAACGCGATATTTTCTTCTTCGTTGCGACCTTAGACGACGAGGATCTCCAGTGCCTGTGGTCGAATAGAGAGATGGTTGCTTTTTTTGGAGTAGAGAAGAGAGGGAACGACGTTGACGACGACCTTGTCGTCGGTCGTTCCTCCGTTCTCCCTCACTCTTAGTCTTTACTGTGACTGGGACTATCGGGAAGAGAAGTGTAAAGGTCCGACCTCCTCCTCTCTTTACAATTTAGTCTTGACCGTAAACGTCAAAACTAGACTATGACCTACTCTGACCAAGTATGGATTTTTTTTTTCTGAAGAATTTTACTATTGAGAAATTGGACAAACAGTGGATTTTCTTTTTTTCGACACTTAAAGTAGGTTCGTATTGTTTAGTAATGTCGTTCACACATCCCCGTGAGGACCACATCCCCGTGAGGACTCTTTTTTTGCAACGAAAGACAAATATGTTTAGGTCGAACAAGGTCCTTCTCCAATGTAAACTTCTCGCCCTCTCTCTTCATCCGACGTAGGACGTCAGGACTGACGAGCAGAGTCGGACACCGTCGGAGTCGACTGCTGCCCCTCTTCAAAATACCTTTGTTCAAACCTCAAAATTACAATTTGTCCAACTTGAAAAATTTTTTGGTTTCGCCCCAGCCCCCAACCCCCTTCTTTTTTTTTTCGGTTAACGGACAATAAGGGACGTTTTCGATACACTTGGTGGGTCCTAAAGTACGGTCTCTCCTTCTTCAGGTACTCGTCGTCACCACCCTCCCTATTTAACGTAAGACGAATGTAGGTCGTTCAGACCGAACGACCAATTATCAGTGGAAACGAAGACTCACAATATGACGTCAGATATACGATGTCCTACAATAACCATTCCAATTATAAATTTTCATTCTGGAAATTTTTCGTCTTTGATGATACTTTACCCTTCATCTGATGTATTTTTATGTATTCGATGTGACTACGTCACTAATCGAACGACCTTTTCTAAATGTTCTCGACAGATTGAATTTTAAATGGATAAAAAGAAAATACTTTCCCCGCTCACAAAGAGTGAACGACAGGGAAAGACACTACTGTTCTCCGAGTGCTCATGCGACGACACACCCGATGTCAGACCAAAAACCGTCGGTCGTAAGTAAGGATGTAGGAAAATACATAGTGTCCCTAATCTTAATACCTTTGTAAAGGGTTTGAGGAACGGAAACTCCAAGACCTACACTAAAGAAAGACGGTCTACATAAGTATCCCATAAAACATCTACCCTCCCTTTTCGCCGTCGTGGATCGTTTTACCCGACAGACACCCTCTGAATTTTCAAGAGACGTCGAGTGTCCATTAGAGGACAGTCGAGGATATACTCATGAACCCCAGTCCCCCTCGTCGAGACTAGTCGTGACCCCGCCCCCGCCCCTCACAGGGACACAAAAGGTTGAAGACATTCTCGTCGTTGGAGGGTTATGAGACTTGACGACTTACATTCACCGCTGAAGGGGACTGAGGACGTCCAGGAGATTATCGCGGTAGTCCGTAGAGTTACGGGACGTGAGCTGACGAAAGACGAACTTTTCGGACGTCACCAAAGAGAAAAAGACTAAGTAGGGACTACCTATGTTGACGGATCGACTAGAAGACTTTCTTTACTTGTATAAATTTCCAAGGGAAATTCAATTTTCATTAAAAAATTTTGACATTCACTGACGGAAAAATTTTCTTTAAGTACGTTACTTCTCTCTTTAAACTTTTACCTACAAATCTTTACAAATAGTGACACACCAGAACAACGGGGTTTACACAATCTGGTTCTAAAAGTTTTATTATTTTGTATAACATAATGTGACGTAAAAGTTATTTCATACAAGTAGAAAGAAATGACTCTCTTTAATCCTGAAACAAAAAATGACAATTATTTATGTTATTTTTACAAAAGTTTTATGACAAAAAGTAAAAATTTTGTAAAGAAACACGTGCAAAATTTATATATATGATTAGTTATCACGTACATACATTAAAATTTTATTTATGTTTTTGAATACCCCCTCCGTGTTCTAAAAATGGTGACACCTATGTGTTTCTACAAATCTTTAGTAACGGAACACTGTGTACAGAGATCTTAGTACTGAATACCTTCGTTCACGGATACATACAGAGTAGAGTCTTAGTGGGAGAAAGTAATCAGAATAGAGAAAGGGTGATTTTGAAGGGGGTCTAAGGGTACACGTGTCGGTCCATCGGTCAGTAACGACATCAACGTCTCAATTCTGATCTGAAGGTTCCCAGACAAGATGGTAAATAGACCCGTATCTTTTGAACAGGGTCTTGAAGACATGGAGTGTCTCGAACTTCCTGTCTTATTGCCACCGGAGTGTTACCCACCCTTTACCTCCGTCCCAGAATGAATTTTACACCCATGTGTGTGTGTGTGTTCGACTTCTACGTCAAAGACGTGTAGTAAACCCAGAGACGAGTTTACAGGAATGGAATAGACCTTCCTGGCGGGTCTTGGGCTTTGTCCAGAATTAGGGGCCGGGGACCGAAATAAATCAATAAAAAGTATAGTGAGGAGTGGTAAACTGTCTAAAATACAAGACGAACAAATAAACGAATAACAGACAGACGGGGAAAGATCTTACCTTTGAAAGTACTCATCTCCTTTCAAACTGGATATGATGAACACGAAAACAAAGGGATCGTAGATCTTCACGGACGGAGTATCATCTTCGAATTATTTTTAAGTAACTTACTGTTTCATAAACGAGAGGGTCGGTGGAGACTGGTCGTACCCTTGTACTGGGTCCGGTACAAATAATCTTCATGAGTCGGGTCTCGAGACTAAGAATCCATCACTGAAAGAGGTAAGACCGAGTGCAACCTCGTCTCCTCGGTCGATGACTGTTGCAGGACCTCGGTGTCCAAACCACGGTCGCAGGTCTGGGACACGTCGCAGGGACACAGTCGTGACGTCCGACGTGACGGACGGACGACGACAAAAGTGACCTGGTGTAGACCTCGTCCGAAAATCCACTCCAAGACCCGACACATCGAAGGTTTGGACCAGAGATTGGAATGGGTCAAGACTAATACTGTGGGGTGGAGAAAAAGTATTTTTAGGGAAAAGACGATATTTTGAAAAAAATTCAAATTTTTTATCCGAAACCTCAATTCTGTCGGACTCTCGTAACGACCGAAATAGTGACTCGTCAGTCATTTCGACTGATTTGGTACCTTGACGGAACTCGAACAAGGGTGTAAAGTTTCATCCATTTTAGTTCTCATGATGGAGTATCCCAGGGTACTCTGTAACGGACACTTTACGGGACCCTGTGTCACACATGGGAACGTTGGAATCTAATATATTCCAGTCCAGTTGTCTTCAAAAAATAAGTTGTTTGTCATAACCAAAATTGACTAACGATTGTGAAAATTAATTTCTTCGTAACGTAACTGACTAAACTAAAAGAAAACTGTATGTCAACAAGATTTTAAATCACCTTAAATAAGGGTTTGTTGTCAGTACAATAAAATTGCAAAGAAATCCAACTGATCTAAGTAGACCCGTTCAGAGACGATGTACACTGTGGTTAATTCTGATGACATCAAACACCCACGATGACCTAACCTTGTAAGTTCTACCGGGTGAAGGGACCAACCATTAATCACGACAGTCAACTCTCGAGTCGACCCGGACAGAGTCCTAAGAAGATACTCGGGACAACAAAAGTATCGTACCATCGATCTATTCTTCGTGTGACACTTTTCATTGTCAAAATTTCGGACCCCATGGTATCTTCAAGGTCTTGTAAGATGCATAATCAATTTCGATCAGTGTTTCCGACGAGTCTAAATTCTCGTCCTTACCACCTTTCCTACCCAGTTTGCGAAGTGGAGAACATTCTTTGTTGCATACATACTTTCCCCTTCGAACAATCCTCCGGCAGAAACCACTGCTCACCGATGTGTCTTGATTGAAAAGTACTAATAGATAAATGAGACGAAATCATATTTTTACCTTCTCTTCTCAGGGAATCGTCAAGTCATTTTTCCTTGAGTCTTAATACAGAATAACGGGGAATGGTATTGTATAATTGTCAATGACTTTTGGATGAAGGTTAATAAGAGGAAGAAAGAGTCTCGACCGAATTTAAACGTTGTAGAAACTTTCGACCTATTTGTTTAAAGTTAATTCCCCTCTTATAGACTTTCTCTGGTCTGATGGACTGGACGAGAACTCTTTAGACATACGTTCAGTCCTTCGTTGTCAATCTTGACCTGTACCTTGTTGTCTGACCAAGGTTTATCCTTTTCCTCATGTAGTTCCGACATATAACAGTGAGACGAATAAATTGAATATACGTCTCATGTAGTACTCTTTGCGACCCGATCTACTTCGTGTTCGACCTTATTTCTATCGACCCTCTTCATAGTCATTGGAGTCTATACGTCTACTGTGGTGGGAATACCGTCTTTCACTTCTTGATTTCTCGGAGAACTACTTTTACTTTCTTCCCTCACTTTTTCAACCGAATTTCGAGTTGTAAGTCTTTTGATTCTAGTACCGTAGACCAGGGTAGTGAAGTACCCTTTATCTACCCCTTTGACCGACTAAAATAAAAAAACCCCCCCTCCCCGGAGGTTTTAGTGACGTCTACCACTGACATCGGTACTTTAATTTTCTGCGAATGAGGAACCTTCTTTTCAATACTGGTTGGATCTGTCGTATAAGTTTTCGTCTCTGTAATGAAACGGTTGTTTCCAGGCACCTCAGTTCCGATACCAAAAAGGTCATCAGTACATACCTACACTCTCAACCTGATATTTCTTTCGACTCGCGGTTTCTTAACTACGAAAACTTGACACCACAACCTCTTCTGAGAACTCTCAGGGAACCTGACGTTTCTCTAGGTTGGTCAGGTAGCATTTCCTCTAGTCAGGACCCACAAGTGACTTTCCTGACGACAACTTCGACTTTGAGACTTATGAAACCGGTGGACTACGCTTCTCGACTGAGTAAACTTTTCTGGGACTACGACCCTTTCTAACTCCCGTCCTCTTCCCCTGCTGTCTCCTACTCTGCCAACCTACCGTAGTGGCTGAGTTACCTGTACTCAAACCCATTTGAGGCCCTCAACCACTACCTGTCCTTCCGCACCGCACGACGTCAGGTACCCCAACGTTTCTACCCTGTCCTGATTCGCTGACTTTACTTGACTTCTATGTCCGCTGCCAGTTAAATCCATCCCGGGTCGCCAGAATTCAAATAGAATGACCGTTGCCCCTCGGTGACGCTCTAAAATTCGTTCCCCATTACAGCGACTCTGAGTCTTTACTTAACAGGCTAAATACGTTGATTTCTTGGTTTTATTTGAGGATCAACAAAGGTTAATTGATTAAGAATTAATTGAGCCTCTTCCGTCACCGTGGGGTGAGGTCATGAGAACGGACCTTTTGGGGTACCTGCCTCCTCGGACCATCCGACGTCAGGTACCCCAGCGATCCTCAGCCTGTGATGACTCGCTGAAGTGAAAGTACGTAACTTCCTTTACCGTTGGCTGAGGTCGCAAGAACGGACCTCTTAGGGTCCCTGCCCCCTCGGACCACCCTCCGGCAGATACCCCAGCGTGTCTCAGCCTGTGCTGACTTCGCTGAATCGTCGTCATTAATTAATTGAGGTTAAGGGACGACCGGGTACAAAGGGTGACTTGTCGGTTGAGTCTTTCGTTCTATTTGCAAAGATTGACCGGGGAATGAGACGCCTTTACCGGAGTTTCAAAGTTGGCCTTTGTCTTTTACTGGCGGTGTTTGCGGTGGATTACCGTCCTACCTCCCGTTAGATTCAGGCCTTTCGGCGTTGTGGCCTTCCCCGGCCGACAAAGGCCTTTTTTGGGTTGCGTTGTCTTTGAGATCTCCGCTTAGATCTTCTCAGTCGGTCGCAGGGTTCTCCCAAGCCGAGGCGCTGCAGCGTACACGCGAAGTCGCGTCCGCGCCCCCATGGCGCATCCTTTGCATATGTGTTTTGGCACGCGCGCGGGCAAGAGGCAGGCCGCGTAGCCCCGACAAAAGCTCCCATTTGGAAAACCTCGACATTGCGCCTTAAAACAAAGAACTTGATGTTGAGGGTCGTACGGAGCGGGGGTAATAACCATGATTCACACCAAAGGATCCTATCCAATTTTCCTTTGGGACTGTACTGCATGGTTCTTCCTTTTTTTTAACTTTTGCAACAAACTCGTGCAATAAGTGTCTTCGGGGTCACCGGATTACCTATTCCGTAACCGGAGGATTCGGTCCCTAACACCCAAGCTCAGGGTAGACCCCACCATTCCAAAAAAAACGGAAATTTTACTTGAAAAGTTATTGGAAACGGAAAAGGGGAAGAATTTGTTAATATCTCTTTATACGATTGAACTAAAATGAAAAATTGCTACCCTTCACATACGCACCAAAAAGATCCAAACCCCGATGTCAAACGCTTTTAGTTATCTGAAGGTAAAGGAAGACTCGGCATTAGAGCAATTCTAAAACCCTTTCGGCTATCCAAGTTAAAAATATAGGGGAAATCTTTATTTTAGAGTTTCAAAAGATAAAAATTTAACTGTGGGTGAACGCTATACGGGAGTAAAAGAGGTCCAAGTCGCCACCAGGCAGTCGCTTACCGCAGACTGTACTGCGTCATTCCTTTGCTTGGTCCTGGAAGAAAGAGAGGCGGTCCGAAAATGGTCCGGTAAGTCAATGTGAGCCGAAAGCAAACGAAAAGAGAATTGTGGAATCCTTCGGCGAGCCGCAAGCTAATTACGACGAGCCGTCTCTTCCCTTCACTCTGTAAGGTGATAGGACGTTAGCTATCCCCCTCGGACGTCAGACCAGAGTTGGGATGGTAATTCGCCGACCCGGCCTCCCACTCCCTCATCCCCCCAGCATCTCGCGGCAGGGCGTGGACTGAGGCTGCTGCCCTTTTACCGCCGGAATCCCAGTGGCGACGCGTGAACCGCTCCGGAAGATGCCCTCAACGCGATGAACTTGCGCCGGTGTCCGGCTGGGATAGCGCTGTGGCGCCGGATAGCCATGGAGCAGTTTCGAAAGGCACGTGTAGCCCATGCCTTCGGACACAGGCCCACGAGGTCGCAGGGGAAAGGCCCCTCCCTCCCTCAGCGCAGACCCGCCCTACCTCGGACGGACCGGAATTGTAATTAAGACTCCGGGTCCGAAGGAGGTCTGTCTGGGTCCGGGATCCGGGACCAGATTCTAGATTCGGGTCCCTGATTCGTTCCTGGCCCCCCTCTCGTTTCAGCAGGACCCCATCTCGGCAGGGACCTCTAAGGTGACCGGCAGAAACCGGACACACCTACCCTTTCAATCTCCTTTCACTTTACCTTCTTTGTCTCCCTGTTCGTCTTTCTACTCACATCCCAACGATCAGTGTCGTAGATAGGTTGTGCGCGGAAGTGATCCTCTCGATAAGACTCTTCGTCAAGATCTACCCCGCTCCCTATAACCCTCAATGAACTTCTCGTACTGATGTGGCGGTGAACCTCGACCGAGTCACCATTTCATAGGCGGACGATTAACTTCTCTGCGCCCAAGTTGAGGACCCACCCCTTCTCGGGGACCTCCTCCTTTACCCTCGAGTAAGAATGGCCGAGGGTTTTTCACCCTGTCCTGACTCGTGCGTGCAACATCTCGACTTGATCTGTGGAGATTACTCCATCATGACAACTCAATGTTGCAATCACACTACATACTGGTTCATTGTTAAAAAGGTAGACATCGTCTATTCATACTTGTAGGTAGTCAAGTCAAGCCAAGTCAGCGAATCAGCACAGGCTGAGACACGTAGTAGGAACCTGTTAAGGAAATACTTAAGACGTGAGGTCGTGAGGTAAATGGGGCCTATCCGTCCTACCTTACTTTCTATCATAGAAAAAAGTTTACCCCGTCGACTCTGAGTCCCTGATATGTTCGGGTTGATCTAAATCTCATGACTAGACCCAACCTTTCTTAAACGTTAGATAGAGTTTTCATTCAACTGATTAATCGAACCCGAAATCACTTCCTTTGGACCACAGGAAACTCGTCACACCTTTCCCCTCTTGGTAATAGAATTTGAGCTAAAAGACTCGGTACCTTCAATCTTACGTTTTACAATCTTGATTTCAAGTTGATTCAAAACTTTCCAGTGTTATAATCCATGATTATCCTTGAGCTGATTTTTACTACTCATTCTAGGTGTACCCAGAACAGAAAATTCTTCGAACGTAAGGTGGACTCCTCGGTAAACTGGTTCCTGAATCTTATTTGTTTACGATTTCCTCATCTCTGGGACCTCAGGACCATATATCTTTTCCATCCGAAATGTCCTACCTTAAATAATTTAAATAATGGGTCCTTGAACTTCTTATAATCTCAATCGTTCATTTACTCCCAATCATTTTCAGGTTCTTCGACGTGTTGACTTTCGGTTCTCCCATCTCCTTGACTGTCAACTCTCGTCGATTCCGAATCCCACACCACCTACTTCACCTCCTTCTACTCCATCCGTCCTTAAATTTGAAAGAACATTTACGTTGTCCTTCAGTGAGATTCTAAGAATTACACTGTTCTAATATCAAATACGGAATACCTCCGTTGTAATAAACGGGAACTCTCTCCGAACCTTTACCGACACTTTAGGGAACCCTTATTTACTCTTTTAAGTACGATTTATAAGGCCTTTGTTGAGAAACCTTATGTACTCTCCTTAACCCTTACCAAAGATAAAGGACGACCGGGTCTCGATTGAGACCTCTTCCTGTACCGTTGGGTGAGGTCACAAGAACGGACCTCTTAGGGTCCCTGCCCCCACGGACCACCCGACGGCAGACACCCCAACGTGTCTGAGTCTGTGCTGACTTCGCTGAATCGTCGTCGTCGTCTCGATTGAGTCATTAGTAAAAACGGATAACAGAGGAAAGAGATCCGACTTCCCTAAGTTAATCCCTCTCCAGAGGGGAAAGCGGTATCCCCTTTATGTCGAAAGATAAAGTAATCTAGAGAACTAGAGACCACCAAGTAAATGGTTCAATATAATGACTGTGAAGAGAGGAGTATTAAGTCCGAATCGAATTAGTTCTAACCAATACACGACAGAATATGATTACATCTTAAGGACAAAGTTTAAGATAGTTTGATCTGAATTCTCTACTTATAATGAGAAACAACTACGAATTGCAATCACAACTAGAGTATTTAAAAATTAATATTTTCAATTTAACTAATTTTACCTACTTAAGACAAAAACTCGTCGAATATAAAAGTATACATACTAGACGTCTAGAATTTAGTCTGTATTATCAAAAGTCTAAGGTTTGGATCTATAAGGTCATTTCTTTCCAGTTTCTTTTCACATACATCCGTCACCACGGATCTCGAATTAAGTGTGAACCCGTCCCGAGGAACTCAGTAAACTCCGATACGTATGTGGAGGGAGAGTGAAAAGGACGGGGAAATAGTGTCGGAGTCTTGTATTTTGATCAGTTCATTTCAGACAAGATTACATGAATTATAATTTCAATTAATAGTGATCGAAGTCTACTGGAATCCAGTAGTCTTATATCTAAAAAATCTACTTTTGCATTTAACACTCTCCCTCATATACATTAATACATTATACTTGTATACTAAGAGTATATATATTTTGGAAGTAAAACAATGACCACTTCTGTTTTGATAAAAAGTCTATTTTATTCAAAAATCAAAAGTAACTTTCCGTACACGGTACAATTGGTTTCAGGTGTCAGCGTATTTTATTTCATCAGGAAGTAAAAAACTTCCCATCTTTCAAGACATAAAATAAGGAATCCACTGTAATTACTAATCACTGGACTGATATCAAGGGGTAGAGACGTAATTGGTTGGTACTTTGGAGAGACCCGAAATCTAGGGAATAAGCAATTTACTCCTACAACTTTACTCCATTGAAAAAAAGGGGTCATAACTTTAAACTCCTGTGAGTTACTTTACGAAGTCACTTTGAACATTTTAAGAAGTCGATTGTCCACCTTTAATGTCTACATGATTCATATGTGTTTGTATACAAACATAAAGGATACACGTCAAATGAAAATAAGATCTCTTACGAACAAATTACTGCGACAGAGTTATGTCACAAGGACATAGACGTCGACCCGACAATTATCTGATAGACTGGAACGATGAAGAGGTCCAGTGGTCACTCTTTGACACGTCTCGGGTCGTACTCGAAGTAAAGGTTCGACGGTGGATAGAGACGGACGATGCGTCGTAAGCTCTTGTGCACCGGGAAGTAGTCCTTAAAGTACCGTTCCCACTCGCGAGTCACCTCCTCAGACGACCGAATCACCCAGAGTTCAACGGGGTCGTCGGACCTCCCTTCCCGACCCTCGGTACTTCCTCTTTAAGGAACCTACGACAGAAGTACGTTCTCAAATGATTAAAGACAGTTATACATAAATAGTAATTTAAAAATTTTTTTTCAAATCCCCAAAAGAGACTTTAAAACAACTGACTCACAAAGAGTCCCTCCAAAGTAGAAATGAGAGCCACTTAAATGACTTCAAGAATGTGATCCGACTAACTACAGGAACTAAATGAAACTTTTGAGAATCAATAAAAAGTTACATTTTTCATTATGTCGGATAATAATTCTTTAAGTTTCTCATATCTATATATTTTATTTCGGGAGAGTAGAAAAGGGAATATAGAGGGAGGGGAGAAGGTTTGGGTAATGGTTAGGATGTTAACGACTGTCAACCACACGTAGGAAGATCTACAAAGGATACGTATTTGTTTGTTAATATGTCTACGTGGAAAATAAATTTTCATGTGTTTATGCTACAATTCTAAGACCGTCCTTTGTCTACCATGTAAGTTTGTCCCAATAACTCCTCTCAATTGTTACCCTATATATACCTTTACCGTTGGGTGAGGTCACAAGGACGGACCTCTTAGGGTCCCTGCCCCCTCGGACCACCCGACGGGAGATACCCCAACGTGTCTCAGCCTGCACTGACTTCACTAAATCGTCGTCGTACATATATATATTTCTATACCAAACTTAATTCCACTTGCTCTACCCGATGTTGTCACCTCTCGATCACGGAGGGATCCGGACTGGGAATCCATTACTCTTGTGCCGGTGGTGAGTTCATGTCCGACGTCTTTCTGGTCTCTCCCACTACCTTACTCTTGTGACTGAATAGAGGGGAAGACGGAAGATGGGAGGTACAGTTTAACGAGAAGGAGAACTTAAGAAATAGTTCCACTCCCTGAGATGGTACGTGAACCGACTTTTTCAGTTCTTGAACCCGAAGTAAGACATAAAAAGAAGAGTGAGAGGTGTAGATCAGTTATTCAAACCTCACTTTTGTCAAGACGTTCTTGACAATCGTAGTGATAGAGACAGGACCAAGTTCGTGACCTTTAGTGACCGGACTTGATAATTTGATCTGAGGATTTACAAAGGAAACGGAGATTGTAGGACTTAAGGAATTTATTTTTAAGAGACTTGATGGTTAGTAAGAAATGGACACGGGGGAAACACCATATAACGTCAAAGAAGACCTTATTAACATCTGTATATTGGAGAAAAAGGGACTTACAGTCGAGGAAATGTCATTCCTTCTGTGGAGTAAGTAAAAACATAAGACATTTCGCAGAAGGTGTCACTGAATGTATCTGTCAATAAGTCACAAGACTTACGTACCGAGTCAGGATGAGTGATCCTCATGTTGGATTTGTTTGTGAGTATTTCATGAAGTTTTGTAGTAGAAAAAGAAGATTCTCTAATTGTAATTTTATTGTCATAATTCTCAGTTTGGTTCGTAGATAAGTTAACTTGTCTAGTTTTTTCATATTTACAAATTATAGGATAGAGGGGACGAAATAAAGTATACACGCACACACGAGACAACGAAGTCAGCACAGACTGAGACACACTGGGGTACCTGACATCGGGCGGTCCGAGGAGACAAGTACCCTAAGAGGTCCGTTCTTATGACCTCACCCAACGGTAAAGGAGGAGGTCCTCTAGAAGGGATGGATCCCTAACTTCGACGCAGAGAAGGTAGAGGAACGGGACCATCCACCCAAGAAATGGTGATCACGGTGGACCCATATAATAATAGAATTCTACAAAATGAAATGATTCTACTTCTTTCGCTTTCCTAATTCTATCTGACTAGAAAAATAACGAAAACAATTTTATATATGGGTCCGCCGACATATATTATTAAAAAAAAAAAAAAAACCGATGCACCGAACACCCTTAGAATCAAGGGGCTGGTCCCTAACTTAGGTTGTGTGTCGTCACTTTTACGGTTCAGAATTAGTGACTTGACGGTCCCTTAAGGGTATCGTAAAAATTTCTTACTCTCAACTCCGTCTTGACATATTGTCCCAACAACAAATCAGTCATTCAGGACAGGCTGAGAAAAAGTTGGGGTACCTGACATTGAATCGTCCGAAGAGAGGTACCCCAAAGGGTCCGTTCTTATGACTTCACCCATCGGTAAAGGAAAAGGTCCCCTAGAAGGGTTCGGTCCTTAGTTTGAACATAGAGAACGAACCGTCCGCCTAAGAAATGGTGAGTCGGGGTTCGGGACTTATCGTCCCATTCTTTATGAATGATACCCAAACTTTAGTATATCACACGTACGAGTCAACGAAGTCAACACAGGACGAGGAACGCTGGGGTATCTGATCGGACGGTCCGAAGAGACAGGTACTCTAAGAGGTCCGTTCTTATGACCTCACCTAACGGTACGGGAAGAGGTCCCCTAGAAGACTGGGTCCCCAACTTGCGTGTAGAAGTCGAGGACGTGACGTTCGTCTAAGAAATGACGACTCGGTGGCTCCTTCGGACTTTATGTCTGCATCCGAAATTAGGGTGGAAATATTACACACACTAGAACCGATCCAATTAACTGGACCCGAACGAGGGAGAAGACATCTTACTCTTACGGTTGTTCCACCAACATTGTTTACTCTTATTACGACTGTATTTTGTAAACGTGTCATGGCTTCACGAACTGTTTCTTTTAGAACAAAAGTAGAAGTTGGTGACGTGGGAATAAGAAAATAGTGCTTGGGAAGAGATGTGGGACCTCTTCCTTGACCGTTGGACAAGGTGATAAGAATGGACCCTTTAGGGTACCTGTCTCCTCGGACCGCTCGATGTCAGGTACCCCAGTTTTCAGTCTGTCCTGAATCGTTGATTTGTTGAAGAGATTCGGGATAACGGTGGTCAGAAGACTTTATTTAATAAAGGGTACCAAATTTACTAAACTAATCCGGCAAAGACAGGTATATATTGGTTGGACATGGAGAATAGTCACCAGAATGATTGGTCTTAATTGACTTGAGTTGTACTTTTTACCTTCCTTGACTAACACCTTATACTTAACATAACCGTTATTTGAGAGATATGAACCTACAGGATTTTGATCCCTCAGGACTCCAAACCCGTGAACAATCGAGTGATAAGATTAAAAACTACACCAAGTAGGAAATAGTATAAGGAAGTGAAATAGTATAAGGAAGAGAATGGACGATACGAAATTGACGAAGGAGAGTGACTTAAAATAATCATAAATCTATACAAGTTCCGACAAGGTAGATTTTCGTTGATATTAACTGGGAACTTGTTAAACCTCCTAATCCCCGTGACTGGGAGGTGTGTCTTGAGACTCATATTGATGTCGACCGGGAGGTACCAAGACGTAGACACCTAAGTCGGTTGATGTCTAGGCCAGCATGAAATCATAAAGGATAACTTTTTTCAGGTCCATATTCACCCAGTCGTGTCAAGTTTGTGGACAGTAAGTTCCGAGTTAACATCAGTCGAAATAGAGTTTATAAAAAAGTCGACGATAGAAGATGGAACAAGGAGAAACGTTTGTTTAACTTACATAAGTTACTTAACTTACATAAGTCACTTAACTTACTTAAAAGTAAAAGATGTAATTTTAAAAAAATAAATAAAAACCGACACGACCCAGAAACAACGACGTACACCCGAAAGAGATCGACACCGCTCACCCTCGGTGAGAAATCAACAGCCGTACGAAGAGTGAGGTCACCGAAGAGAACCACGTCTCGTGTCCAAGATCCCACGTACCCGAAATCATCAACACCCGAAGAATCAACAGAGTGTCATACACCTTAGAAGGACCCGGTCCCTAGTTTGGACACAGGGGACAGTCGTCCGTCTAAGAGTTGGTGACCTGGTGGTCCCTTCAGGAGTGAAAGATATAAAAAATTTGAACATTTTATTCAACATAACTCCATATTAAATGTATATTATTTATACGTCCAGTTGTTTATTACTGTTTACTTACGTGGACACATTATTGGTGGGGTCATTTCGGTATATTATAAAAGTGGAGGGGAGTTTCAAGGGGATACGGGGGGAAACGTCTGTAGAGGGGAAGGGATGTGGACCAGGGTACGTTGGTGACTGGACGAACAACAGTGTCATCTAATTAAACCGGACAAGTTCATAAATTATGTTTACATCAGTATTATACATACATGACAAAATTCAACCGAAGAAACCGAGTCGTATGTCTAAAACTTCAATTATTAGATACAACAGAGTACTGTAAAAGATGTAAAAAGTACCGGTAAGTAGGAATTAGGTGACGTCAGACCAAAGAGGGGATGATCTTGACGGAACGTTCAAATGTTTACTGGAAGTAGGTGATTTGGGTTACCTAGTAAGGAATAGAACGACTCGTTTAAACCTTTTGAGTCGTCACCGGTGTCCTGACCTTTTCCAGTCAAAAGTAAGGTTAAGGTTTCTTTCCGTTACCTTTTCTTACGAGATTGATGGCGTGTTAACGTGAGTAGAGTGTACGATCATTTCATTACGAGTTTTAAGAGGTTCGGTCCGAAGTCGTTATGCACTTGGCTCTTGAAGGTCTACAAGTTCGACCAAAATCTTTTCCGTGTCCTTGGTCTCCAGTTTAACGGTTGTAGGCGATCTAGTAGCTTTTTCGTCTCAAGGTCTTTTTGTAGATAAAGACGAAATAACTGATACGGTTTCGGAAACTGACACACCTAGTGTTATTTGACACCTTTTAAGACTTTCTCTACCCTTATGGTCTGGTGGATTGGACGGAGAACTCTTTAGACATACGTCCAGTCCTTCGTTGTCAATCTTGACTTGTACCTTGTTGTCTGACCAAGGTTTATCCTTTTCCTCATGCAGTTCCTACGTATAACAGTGGGACGAATAAATTGAATATACGTCTCATGTAGTACTCTTTGCGACCTAACTTTCTTTGTGTTCGACCTTAGTTCTAACGGCCCTCTTTATAGTTATTGTAGTCTATACGTCTATTGTGGTGGGAATACCGTCTTTCACTTCTCCTCGATTTTTCGGAGAACTACTTTCACTTTCTCCTCTCACTTTTTCAACCGAATTTCGAGTTGTAAGTCTTTTGTTTCTAGTACCGTAGGCCAGGGTAGTGAAGTACCCTTTATCTACCCCTTTGTCACCTTTGTCACAGTTTGAAATAAAAAA
>SJYO01004081.1:2120047-2201377 GCA_006410555.1 Capra ibex | reverse complement strand
TCTATCGTATAAGTTTTCGTCTCTGTAATGAAACGGTTGTTTCCAGGCAGATCAGTTCCGATACCAAAAAGGACACCAGTACATACCAACACTCTCAACCTGACACTTCTCTCGACTCGCGACTTCTTAACTACGAAAACGTGACACCACAACCTCTTCTGAGAACTCTCAGGGAACCTGACGTTCCTCTAGGTTGGTCAGGTAAGACTTCCTCTAGTCGGGACCCTAAAGAAACCTTCCTTACTACGATTTCGACTTCGAGGTCATGAAACCGGTGGAGTACGCTTCTCAACTGAGTAACCTTTTCTGGGACTACGACCCTCCCTAACCCCCGTCCTCCTCTTCCCCTGCTGGGTCCTACTCTACCGACCTACCGTAGTGTCTGAGCTACCTGCACTCAGACTCACTTGAGGCCCTCTACCCACCTGTCCCTCCGGACCGCACGACACTAAGTACCCCAGCGTCTCAGCCTGTCCTGACTCGCTGACTTGACTTGACTTCCTCGTAAACGGTGATAATTGGTGAGGAAGGAAAAAAGAGAAACGAAAGTACTATGTATAACAAAAGAAGAGTGAGGTCGGTAAACAGAAGCCACAGGAGAAGACATATAGGGAATATACAACCACAAAGAACCCACGTCTGGATCCAGAAATTGGAGTATGAGATACACGAAAGGGACCAACTAGTGGAGGTAAGGTTACGAAATTAATAGTTGTCCGATTGAGGTCAGGTACTGGGGGTGGGGTCAGTTCAATATTTTTGGACAGACAGGTCACCGGTCTTTGGTGGTGAATCTACTGACTTTCCGTAGAGTTTAAGTCACGTAGATATTACCTTGGAGGAGTAGGGGGGTATTTAGAGAGACCGTAAGGGATTGTAAAAATGAGTTAGTGAGTTCAGTATTTAGACTCAATAAGATCTGACGAAGGAATGGAAGTGTAGGAGTCAATTTATTAGTGATTTAATCTATTATGAGAGGATTCTTAGAACTTGGAGATAAAGATGATGGGATAACCTCTGGAATACAGAACGTAGAAAAGAGACTTGGAAACGGGAAGGATTAACCAGAGTGATTTAGGTTTAATACGAGAAGTTAGTTAATTATAAGGTATTACATGTCTAGACTAGAACGGAGAGGTTGAATATTGGGAAGTTCGATTTGAATTGTTTCAGGAGATCCTAGACCGGGAACGATTTAGAGAAATCGAAGTAAAGAGGAGAGAAATGTAGACTGCCAGATCGGTATGTCTTTAAGTGAGTCAAGATGTTCGGTACCGAGAGAAAGTTGTAAGACAACAAGGTATACGTGCCTTTCGAGAAAGAGGGTTGATAGGGGGTGAAGAGTCCGATTAAGGCTAAGTGAGAAATCGAGAGTCCAATTTAAAAAGAGAGAAAAAAAGGAAGAAGGAAGTTGTTCCAAAAACCAAAAAAAACGTGCACGACACACGGTTGGTCCCTAACTCGGGACCCGTTGTCGTAACTTTCGCGGCTCATGATTGGTGACCTGGCGATTCCTTAAGGGAGTTATTCGTAAAATTTTACGGATAATACCCCGACTGACACCGAAGCTATAGATGAAAAGTGAGAAATTTTGGAGATAGAAATTATCTCGTCAGTTCATCGAGTGAGTCAAATCCGAACCAAGAACGATAAAGTCAGTCAAGTGAACGAATCATCACAGGCTGAGTACCCTGGGGTACCTGACATCGTGTTGGTCCGGAGGGACAGGTAGTGGTTAAGGGTCTTAAATGAGTCTGAGTATAAGTTACTCAGCCACTACGGTAGGTTGGTAGAGTAGGAGAGAGTAGGGGAAGAGGAGGACGGGAGTTAGAAAGGGTCGTAGTCCCAGAAAAGTTTACTCAGTCGAGATGCGTAGTCCACCGGTTTCATGACCTAAAAGTCGAAATCGTAATCAGGAAGGTCACTTGTGGGTCCTGACTAGAGGAAATCTTACCTGACCAACCTAGAGGAACGTCAGGTTCCCTGAGAGTTCGCAGAAGAGGTTGTGATGTCAAGTTTTCGTAGTTAAGAAGCCGTGAGTCGAAAGAAATATCAGGTTGAGAGTGTAGGTATATACTGATAACCTTTTTGGTATCGAAACTGATCTGTCTGGAAACAACCATTACAGAGTGATAAAGAGGAGAGGTATTTGAAGTTTACAAATACTTAAAACTGATCTGACAAAGACAGACCAAAACTCAGTAATCATGAATCGAACAGGAAACATACCTATTTACAAGTTCTGTATTTATGTTTGTATTACTATTGTTTTACAAGTGTATGATCCTAATACACCCCACCTTTTTTTCGTCACATCAAAACTTGATTTCCGTTCGATTAGGTTCCGTGAAATACAAACATTCCATTTAAAAATTAGTGAGTTGATTTTTCTATATTAAATGTAACTAAAGAAAAAAACCCCCCGTCCCCAGTACGACGTACGTCCTAGAATCGGGTTGGTCGTCAGATTGGTCACGAAGGGACGCCACCTTCATGTCTGAGAATTGGTGACCTAGTGTTCCCTTAATGGGGTCTTAAACTTCAAAAATTCGACATAAATTTAATTGTCCTTGTTACAAATATTTTAAACAATAATCCATCCATGAGTACTACTTTCTTAGTGACGTTATAATTTAAAATGATATATCGGAAATAAATGATCTAATTAAATATTTAATGTTATTTTACTTCTCAACAGGTGAGACCTACCGATCGTTTTACATACGATAAATCCAACCACGTTTTCATTGACACCAAAACCTGGTACTTAAAATTTAGTAATATTGATCTGAGTTTGTGTAGAAATAATTGGTTTTGTCCTTTGTAATGTTAGTTGTATAAAAACGGTTGTTCTTTACAAACAAATAAGGACACCGTATTTTTAGGTACGAAGTCCTAGGGTACTTGAGGACCTTTCGTAAAAGACGGAGGAGGACCAACACCTTCGTAAAAGGGACGTTTTTAAACAACTCTACGAACTTCTTCACCCTCAACCAACCGTTCTCCAGTCCACTTATACTGCCTACTCCACTTTGAAGTATCGGGTTAAGTAAGATGAAAACTTCGTGACCACCAAACTACACGTCAACCCGTAAGAACACCTCTTGACCCGGGAAAAACAACTGGTTACGGTCGACGTCCGTAACGTCACAGGCCACGTAGAGTAGTTAAAGGACTCGTATGAAGAGTCCACATTACCAAAGGGTCTCTAAGTTTATCGACATCACCTAGTCTGACCGTCATCTGGTGGTTTGTCACTGGTACTGGAAAAAAACCACGTTCGAACCGAAACCCTTTACGAAACCTCGAAGAAGAGTCAGGTTGGTGACTCGACCAACAGTATATTTTAGGTGAAAAACAGCGTACAGTGTTAGACTAGTTCTTTACCAAACAACGAAACGTGTCAAAATATTTCTCTACTGTGAAGTTTTGCTGCCCAAAAAAAAAATAAAAGCTAGTCAAGTACTCCGTGGGTGAATAGAAAAAGTGGAAAGATTAAACGAAGTTTACGGTTTACTGGTATCTTACCAACTACGACTCAAGAAAGTCGTTGAAGAACACATCAACATTCTCCTAGTCGAAACTACTAACGAGAGTCAACTAGCAATAGTTGAAGACTACCGGTTGATGACGTGAAGAGTAGAAGTTCCGAGAGTAGAGGAAACGTTTTGAAGAATTTGGTGGTGACGGTGACATACAAGCGATCGTCAAGGACCCGGTTTACGCAACAACTATAAAGCTCAACAGTGACGACGAAATGCTGGGTAAAACTTGAGCTTAATTCTTTTAACGAACTTAAATGAAAACCAGATTGTAGTAAAGGATCAGATTTTATTTATATTTTATTTGTCGTTCATTATTCAGTAATCGTTTTGTAGTTTCGTTCTTTACACGTAATTTTACTACATATTATATTGGTGTAAATTCTTACATAAGGTTAAAATTGTTACGTTTTAAAATTGTTACGTTTTTGATGTTAATGAAAACGTGGTTGGAACATGGATGAGATTAAAAATTAATGGATCAACTACCGTACATATCTAATTCTCATATATGATGAGAACATTCAAGGACAAAGGAATACTGTTGAATAAGGATTCCTTACCTATAGTAACGATCTTACATGTGTTTCTGTATAAGTGTCCAAAACAAAACAAAAACCTATTCTCATTGTATCAGGTAAGATTTCCTCTAGTCGGGACCCACAAGAAACCTTCCTTACTACGATTTCAACTTTGAGGTCATGAAAACCGGTGGAGTACGCTTCTCAACTGAGTAACCTTTTCTGAGACTACGACCCTCCGTCCTCCTCTTCCCCTGCTGTCTCCTACTCTACCGACCCACCGTAGTGCTGAGTTACCTACACTCAAACTCACTTGAGGCCCTCTACCACTACCTGTCCCTCCGGACCACACGACGCTAAGTACCCCAGCGTTTCTCAGCCTGTGCTGACTCACTGACTTGACTTGACTGACTTATGTGTCAATGATTTAAAATTTTTAATCTTTTTCTAATTTTTCTCTTGTTTGAAGACAATTACTGTCAGATCCATTAAATCTAATTGTGAAGTCAACTTGTGTCGATTTTTGGTACCTACTTTATAAAATTAAGAATTTTAGTAATTTCTCGACAATTCTATTCATCCTTTATCATCCGGTTTAGAATCTTCTGTTCTTGGTTCTTTTCACGTCGTGTGTTTCCGTGTAAAAACCGGAGTCCTGTAAACGGTTAAATCATCGTTATCGAAGTCAAAACCTCTTCCGTTACCGTGGGGTGAGGTCATGAGAACGGACCTTTTAGAGTACCCGCCTCCTTGGACGATCCGACGTCAGGTACCCCAACACTTCTCAGCCTGTGCTGACTCACTGAAGTGAAAGTGAAAAGTGAAAGTACGTAACCTCTTCCTTTACCGTTGGGTGAGGTCACAAGAACGGACCTCTTAGGGTCCCTGTCCCCTCGGACCACCCTCCGGCAGAAACCCCAACGTGTCTCAACCTGTACTGACTTCGCTGAAACGTCGTCGTCGTCGAAGTCAAAACTTTAATTGGACGTGAAAACCATCCTAGTATCTCCAATCCCTCCGTTTTTCGTTTCAGAGTCCGGGTGGTTCCACTCGTGAGATTCTTTGGGTGTGAGTGAAATTTGATCCTGAGACCTCAAGTGAGAGTTCCCACTTTACCTTTATTTTTTCAGGAACAGTCGGAAAGTCTGGTCTAAAAACGGTAAAACCACAGTTCTCTTTAATTTCGTAACTTAAACATAATACTACTAGGAGAAACCTCTTTCTGTCGTAATATAGGATGTGTATAAAAAAGTTCATGTAAAAGTCGTCTGTTTCTATTAGTCTATCTATTCTTTTGTTCTGGGGTTTTCAATTTAGGTCCTCTTGGTTGTCTGTGTCTTGGTATCTTTTGAAGTCTATAATATTAATCGTTTGAGTCTAATGTTCTGTTAATACTAGTGACCCAGTTTATTATCGGTTGGAACCCTTAAAGTAGTTCCTTGGTCTTTGGTATTTTTTAATGAATCTCAACTTTTTGTTGGTTTATTTTTAAGACATTGACTTTTTTATTTCTTAAGTAGTGTATCTAAATTGTTGTCTGATCTATGTCGACTTGCCTCCAATCACTTGTTATTTTCAGTAGTCTTTTTTTTCGTAGTTCTTCCCTCGAACCGTGTTGTTCCACCTTTTACGTTTCTCTTATTTCTCTATATCTCCTTTGTTACTTTTGAACTAAATCTCCAGGTCTTCAACTACTTACTGTCATAAGTACTTATCGATTTTTAAAAGGACTTTAACTAAATTTTTTTTCTACAGTCAGGTGACAAAGATTTTCGAGTTACTTAGTGTTCGTCTTATTTTTATTTAGGTATGGGTCTATCTCATTCGACGTCTTTTTATGTCCGTTTTTCTTGTGTTAAACTTTCATCTGTCGGGTCGAAAGAAGTTTCCTTACTCTGACTCTTGACTGGAGGGTCCTCGTTCCTTCCGTCGTCTTACTGTCTTAAATACACGGTTTTCCTTTATTGAAAGTTGGATCTTATAGGTGGATCTTAACTCTTTCCGTTCGATTTCCAGAAGAGTCTAGTTGTTTTTACCGTCTCAAGAGATGATCGTTCGGTTGTCCTTTCGTTTGGGCCTCCGTCCCGTCCGTTCACAGGCCTTTCTCGATCTGTCATTTATAAAGTCAGAAGGTCCAGTATCCCATACCATAGACGGTTGGTGAATTGAGACGACAACATCAGATTTCTTTGACATCTGTCATTGTTTACTTGTTCGGACCGTCATAAAGTTACTTTGATCAGTGTTTTTAACCGTTACCGGACCTAAACTACTCACTTAACATATAACGACTGAGGACAGGATTTCAAATTTGTATTCTGTTTTCCCTTTACTAGGGTCTACCTTTCCGTCTAAGGTGTTTCTTTCTTTTTCACCATTTATTTGTTTGTAACTATACTTTAAACCAAAATTTTTCGGTATTGTTTGACCCTTTAGGGTCCACCGGGTCACCAATTCTGAGGTGCGAAAGTGACGACGTCCGGGTCCAAGTTAGGGATTACCCCTCGATTCTAGAACGTTCGAGACCCCACGTCGGTTTTTTTCTTTTCTTTTTTTGTTTGGTTTTAAGATTTGGTATACTAATTGTGCACGTAAATAGAACCCTTCTCCAAATTTACATCAATCAAAAGAACCAAGAGACATAATCGACTCACTTCACATTTCCGTAACTAATCTGAAACTATGTAATTTTTACCGGGAATATTGAAGATCGACGACGACGACGACGACGATAGCGAAGTCAGCACAGGCTGAGACACGCTGGGATACCTGAAGATCTCATTGACGATTTTCTGTTCTGATTTTAAAGGTTTGATGGTCTTCACCTTTTTTACTTTACTAATTTTCCGTCTGTTCTTTCCTCTCTTTTAATTTGGGTTTTATCCACTCTATATATCTGTTCTCGAAATTTTAGTTCGTGCATTAATGTACTTATATTTACTCATTTAAGAAGTTAATTTTCCGTCACTTATAGTCTAATAATTTTTTCTATTTTTGATACAAAAGACTTTTGTTTCTCTAAATAGATTTTTCACTCGTTAGTCTTTCCATCTTTCATTCGCTCTCTATTCTTGATTTGACAGAAGTGATTGTGTTTGGTAAAGTTATATAATCATATAAAAGGAGAATTCCTACCGCTCGACGTCAGGAGCCCCAGCATTTCTCAGCCTGTGCTGACTGGCTGACTTCCTATGACGTGTACATTATCACAATCAATAAGTCAGCACAGGATGAAACACTGGAGTACGCGGTGGCCCCTGTCGGTATATATCATCACGTAAAGAGAGTGTGCATAATTAAACATTTAAAAAGAAAATGACGTTTATCAAAGGTTTACTACTGTGAGGTGCATAAACCTCAACAAACTTAAAAGTTGAGAGACTTATTGACCATCCTTAGATAGAAAAGTCAATGATTTGTGACGCTAATAAGCTTCTATCTGGGTTATACGAAAATTTCCCTAGAGCCCCTTATCAGGGACCGCCACCCCGGTCACCAATCAAGAGTCTCCGAAGGGAGGGTTCGACGTGACATCCCGGTTTATTTTTCCCACACCACCCCCCCTTGGAACTCTGATGTTATCGATAAAGTGCATGTAAAAAATAACTAGAACGATTATTTCAAGTGTCCGCTACATATATTGTAAAATTACTTTGTTTTTAAAAGTGGTAATAAAGGAAAGTTTCATGGACACAGAGGAGAATTCCTTAATAATAAAATCTTATTTTCAATTTTGTAGTCCTGTTCCGAGACCCTATTCGTAAAAGACACTCGAGTAAATCAGGAGTGTATGGATATCGAAGTAGCCTCTAACTCTAAATTCCCTTTTTTTTTTTAGTGCCTTCCAGGGTGTCAATCCTTAGGCAGGTGGATACAGACCTTGCGTCCCACTACCGATTCGATTGGGTTGGGTGTCCGAAAGAAAAGGTAACAGTTTCGACGACTATATGGTTTTTTCGGAGTAGGAAGTTTAAATCGACAGTTCGTTCCCTCTTTTAAGAGATGTTTTACTGGAGGAAAGAAATCTTATGACGAATGAAAAATATCAAATATTAAATCTGATTGTCGGAGGACGATATATTCATTGCTACTATTTAGGCTTACCCAACCTACTGGACGAGGATCACATAATTAATGTCTGTAATAAAGGACTTGGATTGAATAAGGTCAACCTGCCGAATTTCGGAGAGACGTATCTAATTCCTTTTACTGGGTCGACAGTCTAGAGGTCCCGAAGAAAGCATCCGCCAGCCCAGTATTACTCTTTTCCCAACCCAGATGTACTAGTGTCCGGGAACCCGGACACTTTTGCTCAATTAACCAGTCCAGTTACTCATACAGTCCTTATGCGGGTATTATCGATGATTGCGACGATTGGAGGCAGCTTTACGGTCTATACCAAAGATGAATGAAAGCGGAGACCGATTGGGAGATCGGGTGACCGATTGAACCCAGACCGAGCGGTCGTGCGGCGGGCCGCTTCGGGATCGCCTGGGAGTTCGGACTCTCGCTCCAAAGCGCGGGCCCCGCATAGGCCGAACTCCGTGGGCTCAGAGCGCTATAGACCTCCGTCCCCGCCCTCTCCGGCCGCACGTGCGCGGGCTCTCTGCAATCCCACCTTGGGGAGGACACGCCCCGCCCGCCTCGCTTATGTCAATCTGCGGTCAACCACCTCGGGGGCGCCCTTTGCTGATTCGCGCTCCTCGCACGCGCGAGTGCAGGGCCGCTGCCACCGCCGCTCGTCGCAGTCTTGAACCTCCCCCCCGACTGCAGAAGACCGCCCACCGCCACAACCTCTGCTCTCGAACCAATCGGCCATAACGAAGGCAGGGTCCTTGGCTGCCTCTCTCTCCCTTGCTCCCAGCGAAAGCCCCCGACGACTGAAGGTGCATGCGCAGCAGCACTCCTCGGCGTCGGGCCTGAGAGGACGTTGGGGAGGCCGAAGGAAAGGCGTGCGGAGCTCCCTCGCCGCCGTCTCTGTCCGCAGAGTCGAAGGGGGTGGGGAAGGGGAACAGGGGGGGCGGGATTTCCCGGGAAAGACGCGGGGTGGGGGCGGGCGGGCGATGCGGCGGCGGTACAGCCGCGTTCGGGTCTACGCGCGCTACGACCTGGTCAACTACCCGTGGAGGGCCCTGCCATTCAGAGACGGTCACGGGACCCCCACCCCCTTCCCTACCCCTTCCGCTCCCCTTCCCCGAGGCGCCCGCGTGGACCCGAACACACACACCAACTCATTCCCCGAGGGTCTAACCATTGTGCTCCAGGGCCGAGGGCAGGGTAGGTTACTCCCGACCCGTCCGCCCGGGCCCCCCGCCGCTGGCTCGCCTAACCGCCCTTGACGACGGTTACCCCAGTCCGCCCCGGACCTCGGACTTCCCTCTCAAACTCGGGGCTCACAACTGAACCGACCCTGCCCTCTCGGGTGCAGAGAGAACGCATCAAACCACCGGACACAACAGCGACCAATCCATGGACGCCTGGCGATTCCGGAGGCGGGGGACTTGATTAAGGAATTGGGTCTCGACACCCTAGTCGGGAGCGGCGGCGGGACGCCTCATAGGTCTCTCTTGACCAGGGATGGGAGGTGAGGAAATGGACCCAGGCCTCTTTTGGAAAGGATCTTAGGTCAAGGTCTCTACTTTGGTGGTAAGAATACCCTTTTAGACTGGGTTTGGTACCAAAGGACTTCGCCCACACAAACCGGGTAAAACACTTCTCTTACAATGCCGGACAAAAAAGGCTCTCTGGAGGTAAAACAATCTGTTAAATTATCTTCGAAACAAGTCATTTATAACTGCTTGAAACGTACACGGGGCTTATCTTGGTAAAACTTTTACACCACGGGTCACTGCATCTTAACTCCCTTTGTTGCTACGAAAATCCGTGAATCCAATCACAAACATGTTTCTTCGTGATTTCCGACCTATAGAAAAACAGTATCTCTTAAAGATCCATTCTACTTTACGACAACGAAAAAACCACTACCATTAATCATTATATGAGAAACTTTAAGCTCACTTCGGGTACGATTATACCTCCTTCCCACATCAGGTGATGAAAGAATCTTTGTTTCGGTTATGAACGAGTAAAAACATACAACAAACAAGTCCGTTTATCAAAGTATCGGTAATTTGGTTACGAAAAAAGAGCTCAATGAATTCAACAAACTACATTCTCTTTTCCGTGTGAGAATTGAAAACTCGTCAGCGACAATTTTAAAGGAACTCACGAAACGTCGTTTTACACTCATCTAAATTTTGTAAAAATAACTTAAGTCTACAAAAATCGTCGCGTATTAAACGTACCAAATAGTCACAAGTATTAAGTCAAAATTATTTTTGGGTGTAAACCTTGAAAAGAAGAATCTTGCATATCTTTTTGTCCACATCTAGCGTTTGGATGAACACCAACACATATCTCCTCCCCTTCTAACCCTTCCTTTACTCAAAATAAATACATCATTTGGGAACTTTCAATCGTAACTAATTTTTAAGGTGACCTCTTTAAAGATAGTCAATTGCAAAAAGTGAAAATCAAATCTCACCAAAAATATTGACATCGCACAAAATTGTAACGAGGAAAAGGTAACACTTCTACCACAACTCTTCCCCGAATTAAGTCCTAAAATTGATTGTCTTATTGATTAGAAACATCATTTTAATATCTTTAGTAAAATAAATTCTGTATGAAATGTGCTAGGACAATTAGGATCAACCCACGGTAAAAACCATGGAAGAAGTACCTAAATCAAAGGATTAAAATGACCCACCCATCAACTTAGTTTCGTTGATAACAGTGGACTATTTAAGGTTGATCTGACGTTAGATGACAACGTTTTGACTTAATTTTATACACACATGAGTGTGTGTATATATGTATGTATGGATAAAAAGGATACACGCATTAGACGTCTTTGAACGTAAAGAACTTTAGGTGAGACGAAATATATGTCTATTTAAATATAAAAATACACAGACAATGACCTAAAAAAAACGGAAGTCTGATTCCTAAATGGTCACTTGAGTACAAATGTTCAGGTGCTATAATAAAATCGACTTTACTGACCTAAAAGTGACGACACAACCCGATCTTCATTCTTTGTATGATGAAAGTTCCTCTTCTTACAAAAAAATCTATGGGCCTAATCAATAAAATACATTTATCCTTAGTCTCGTAACAAAAGAAAGAATGGTGTAACAATTACTCAAATATATGAGTGGAATAAGTCCTGGAAGTTTATCCTAAAAAAAAATTCACAAGTCAGTTGAAGTTCAATAGGTCCCTATCCCCTATACCTGCGGAAGGACTTATTGTGGTACATTAAACTTTAATATATTACCCTTCGAAACATACCCTGTGTCCTTGTCGAATTCCCTTACCAATGATTCTTCACCTTTACCCCAGGTTCCCCACCCTCTCTCTACCTTTTCCATCCATCTCATAAATTTCGTCGACACAGGTTAAAAAAAAAAAAAAATTAGGGTCTCTGACTGATATTTCGTTGGTGACAGAAAAACAGTCCCACCGTCATTGGTGGGGGAGATGAGAATCTCACGACAGACACTCCCTTAGACTTCACCGTGTCCTTCGGATCCCGTGAAAGAGAAAGTGGAGGAAACGGGGAGATTACTTTTTAAATAAAGGAGAAAGGGTGGGGTTTAGTCTTAAAGATTAATCAAGGAAAAATTTGAGGAACCTCTAAACACACAATTCACATTGAACCGTAATGAGTTTAGTCAATTAAGTACATCTACTGGATTTGAAATGACTTTAAGAGTCTTCTCCCTGAAAATCATCCCTTTTCCTCTCCATTAAAACCTAGTGACCCGTGAAGGTCTTTCCTGTCAGGACCCACCCACCACCTTCACCCTCCGAAACCTGTTGGTCTCCCGTCGTACTAGCGCGACCCTCCGACCCGTCCCCCTACTGGTCCTCCACCCTCTCCTTACGTATTCCCTTCACCCTCCCGGTTTCTGTTTGAAACGGAAGAAACGTTAAAACGGATCCCGGGACCACCACCGTTGGCGGACACACGGTGACTTTTAGCACGGCTACGGACCGTATGACGTATTTACCTTCGTCCCATGGCGCACTCAACTTTGTAACCAGTGTGATATATTTCAAACATATACACTTAGTCACATTGAGTATGTGTACATTGACCCCCAGACTGACATAAACCTAAAAAGACTATTCCGTAGTACCCGATTCCTTTTCTCGTAACCCGACTCTGAGTCCTCTGGACCAAAGATCGGGGTCGACATGGAGATTAACATTGGAACCCATTCAGTGAATTGGAAAAAACGGAGTTCAATTTAGATATGAAACAATTTACTCTTCAGTTCATTAAAGAATACAATAAGAGTCTTTACAACTTTTTATATAAAATTTAAAAAATTTCCTTCTTTGGTATCCATCTATAATCGTAGAATAAATTCTATGTAATTTAAAATATGAAACAAAATCAATCGTCATTGTCTTTTCTCTCCCTATTAAACAAAAGGAGTTTTATAAGGTAAACTTTTCTTCCTCGTTGTGTCCTTTTCAGTTTGTCGCCAAGTCAACTTAACAGACACTACCAACCTCCTCGGATCACAGGGGTGTGTCTGATCAGTAAAAACAACACAACCAAATTAACTTTCCCACAGGGAATCGATTTCGGGAAAACGGCCGTTCGTGCCAAATCAATACTCTCCAGAGAACAGGACTGGGGTCTTTCCAGAACGTTCTAAACTCCCTATCCTCAATTTTAACTCCGACATATAAATCTAACGAAAGATTCAAATCGTTGATCCCTTCAATGTCTTCCATCAAAATTCCTAAGGTATGAAGAACTTAACGAATATTGAGAATTTACCCTTATGTCAGGTAGAGACTTTCCAATATAGTCCGGTCTTTACCGTTAGATGGGAGTTTTTGTTGGTCATCTGATATCCTAAGTCTTATATCTATTCCTAAAATGTCGTAGTAAACAACAGGTAATACCAATCCCTTACAAACCCCGTCCAATTTCAAAAGCCCATTAAAATCGACAAAACCTACTATTAGAAAGACTTGGATACTACATGAAAGAGTCAATTGTCGTGTAATTGGTATTAATTTATAAAAACGACTAGTAAATATAACGTGCCACCAACATAGAATACCCTATATTTCAATTTCCCTGTACTTAGGGTCCTCTATTAGTCCTTCTATGTCAAGTCTTTTAGTCAATGAACAAGGACCATGATCACTGCGTATTGACAACTTGGATATCCTGTCATACTGGTACGACGAAAAGAAGTTTTATTTATCACTTAGTTTCTAACATCACAAGAAAAGTCACCGAAAAGAAGTATTTTAGTGGAACTGACATTAGACACAAGGGAATCAACAGTAGTCGTAGCTCTCGTAAAAGAGGAGTAAAAGAGAGTAATTGTATTACCTAGTAAATAAAGAACCAGTCAACATTTAGTAAGAACATAAAGTGAACCTAACAAGTAAAATTCACTTCCTCCGCATCGGAAATCACACATTCGTGTGTAAAAAACTTTATTATTACCCTATATAGATCAAGATCTCGAACACTTAAGACAACTGTAAAATTCTTTAAAATCGTTTGTAATTTATCAATTTGTATTTCAATTTTGTCAAAATCATTTATATCCTAAAATAGTCTCCAGGTCCGTATAGTTTTGTAACTTTTGACAATTATGGGTGTATTACTTAAGTAAATTTTTTTTGATCAAAACTTGAGACTGACTATAAAGACTGATGTCATGTCGAACCTTTTGTTATTATCATAGTGGAGGATGTTGAGACGTAGTAAGAACCTAAAAGATGTAAAATCGAGAGGACTTCCTTCGGACACGAAGACTCTGTAAGAAACGAAGCCCATTTTTTTTATCATTATTTTGGTTTCTTTAGTAAAGCAGATAGTCACGTATTCAAAATATTCGTCGTTCATTTACGAAAATAAACCAAACCAATTCTACAGTATATCCCTATTTACACTCACTCGGTGTAGAAAATTCTACCCATCATCCTTCAATTCCCGTTCATTCCACAGTACCTACACCCACTCCCAATCACTCAGTCACAAGTCATGGTCCACCAAGTATATTTGTAATTTGGAGCCTCAACGACCCCAAGTCCGTTTAAGCCCCAACGTTCCTATCCGTCTCCCGAATTTTGACACCCGTTCTGATCCATTTACTCTGTCCATGAGGAGTTCTTACCTTAAGGTCTTTCCACGAACTTTACCTGACTTAGGATTTTCGAGTCCCGATAATCACATAAGTAACTCCTGTGTATCTACTGACATGATGGGTCGAATTATTAGCCACATACCTTTTTAACATCCATTCTTCTACTTCTTTCAACCTTGTAAAACGACCTCTTTCTCACTCCCTCACCCGCCTTCCCATTCAAATACTGTCTTTAGAATGCCTAAGTCGTGGACGTTTTCACTAAGATAAGGAAAGGTCAAATTCAAGAGTATCTTATCTTTAATCTTCCGTTCCGGAAAACTAGTAAATTAGTCAATACATTCTAATAACTCCTACATCTCTCTTCATGAAACATTTTTGAGACTTAAATCGATGTCAAAACACAAAATTGATTCATCGAATTCTGAACTTTTTAGTTTCGGTAATCTTTTATTGTACATTGAGTCAGTCGACTTATTGACAATATAAAACGATAAATTGTACCCGATCTCTTTCCTCAGAAATTTTGAAAAAAGAATTTTTTCGTGAGTGATCTATGACTAGGAATACAAGACTAAATCAACACTTGGTACACGTTACTACAAACTGGAGACACTAAGATGTACTTTTCTTAAATTGGTCGACGGGAACGACTTAGAAAACAGTACAGAGGACTTACGTACCATTTAACAAAACAAAAATAAAAGAACTCTGGAGTCAAAAGACGTCTGTCAAAAGAGAAAGTCTCAATTTGAAATGTTTCGAAAAGGAAAGTTATATTAACCAATCTATAAATACCTATCATAGATATCACATGCTTGGAACGACAAACCACCGAAGACATAAGACAGGATGACGACACAATATGTAATATGAGAAGAGACAGAGAACTCCCACACAAAATCCAGTCCCAACCGCGATATCGGGTGAGCGAAAAACATTTATTTCAAAACAACCTTGTGTCAACATGTATCTGCATGCCAGATACAGAGGAAACGAAACGTCGTCTCTATATATCGACCATTCAAATTTCATAAACGGTAGACCGGGAAATTCTTTTTCGCACGACTGGTAACAAGACCCAGTCACAAAGAGATTTCACACCACGGACTAGTTGGAATCCCTTGGACCCTTGAACAATGTTTATGTCTAAGAACCTGGATGGTGAGGTCCGGATGGTTTAATCTTCAAGACCCCAACCCACGTTCGTTAAACACAAAATTCTTCGGAAGGTGCACTGAGATTACGTGTAATTTTCAAACTCTTTGGGACAAGATCTATTTACAAAGGGTTTACAATCAGTGTATATAGTGACATGATAAAAAGTGGGACAAAATTGTAAAAATTAACAGTTGAGTGAAAGACTTTTAAATTCGATTGAAATTCCACTTTCGAATACAGTGGTCTTTTTATTTATGTCACTTTTGTTGTACCACAATATTCTCTTTTGATCTAAGACGACAGTAAATGGACACAATTTTTACTCGAGCAATCTACATAATTAATTTGTGTATGATCCGTCATTCACCCTTGAAAAAAGAACTGAATTAGTACTGTATATTAGTGGTGATTCACTAACTCACTACAAGTTTCACAGTACGACCACTTTAATGTATTGTGGATTTGAGTGAAAAACATGTTTAAGGTATGAAATCCTTTACGTCACGATCAAGGAATGTACCTTCCTTTCGACAAACTTGACATGTATAGATTTGGGGATTCATCTTTACTGAAAAGGCATCTGTATCTTTATGTGTGGGTATTCTACCTTGCTATATCTTCGGGGATCTCTCCAGGTAAGTCTGAAGACCCTACTTTAAGGGATAAATCGAGCTAGAATGGAGAGGTAATTACAAGGTCAGACACCACCAGTCATAAAGACGTCCTAAAGTGGTTGGATAAGGTATCACCCTAACACTTTTCCACGACCGACAAACAGTCTCTTTTGAGTACCTGATCTTTGACCCCTCTTCACGACATTAAGACGTAATACCCGTCCCTTGGTAGTCGCGTACGAATGATTCCTTTTGTTAACTAAGTGTAGTCTAAAATCTTTGGTACATAAACTCTTTAAAACCATACTTTTATTTACTAAATTAAACGGAGTATCATAATGTCCCTTATGAAGGGGTCTGTACCATAAGATTATGACCGACTACACAAAATCCTACATCAGTAACAACCACGCTGATCTTGGACTTATAGGGATCCAACGACCCAACGAAGTCTAAAAAGAACTAAAGAAAAGAATCTCGAATACCTGTATAAACGACGAAAACAGTAAACTGAGACGTTATTTCATCACTGTATTCTGAGACTGGGATCTACCTGACTTTCAGACCATCCCTCACTTCCACATGTCATTCACTATTTAAGACATACGACTAATGTATATATCTATAGATTAAAACTTTTTTACAATTTTTTATATTTTGTGGCGGTTTGTGGAGATTCTGACTCGTTTACAAAACATTCAAAGGGAATTCAATTTTAAATTTTTCACAATGTTTACTTCAGAGAATCCAAGAGGAAGTGTCAAAATCAGGAAAGGGGGTTTCCGTAAAAAACACTTATACAGTCACCTAAAAGGAGACACAACAAAGTTATCAATGTTCCGAGTCAGAGGAAGTACGATTAGACAAAAAAGCAAAATTTAAGGAAATAGTAACTCAACAGACAGTGGAGACAGGAAACTATAAGAGTAAAAAGGTAAAAACAAAGAAATGATACAAAATCTAAACCCCTCCAAGACGAATCGAAAATATCGTTAGTAGTTCGTAACTTTTGAACGGAGTAATTATCTGTCTAGACGGCTTATGAAAAAGAAGACGACAAAAGTCGATAAAAAAGTATCGGTCTCTATCGAAAACAATGAAGATTAAAACACATACTTTGCAACACCTACTATCTTCCGTGGTCTATAGGTCTCATACTCACAATAACATAGTCTTAACGTCGAGACGTTCATTCGTAGTTTTATATTTTAAATCGTCCGATGTCGAAAAATTATTAACTGAAGGGAATTACCGTCCATGTTTTTTGTTTCATATACATTAGGTGAAAATCCTGATGTAAACACCTATTGATAAATAAGTTCTGTGTGAAGATTACACACGGAATTTAGATTCTCCTCGTTGTACAACTAAAGGATTTCGTATATAGGGGACCGCCTTCACACTACCGTGACTGGGGACGGTCACCGGATCTGAGACGAAATATTACTCTCTTTTATCCCAACCCCGTTCTCCACCTTATCTTAAGAACCTTACGTCGATGAAATCATAAATAAAAACTTGTAAAGAAAATGGTAAGACAATCGAGAATTTCTGGGACTCATTCGAAAAAGAGGGTGATGTTCCGACAGAGACAAAGTAAGGAATAACAGACAAAAGTGTCTGTTTATCTGACCTTTTAAATTTTTTAATAAGATCGTAATAAATAGAAACTATAAGTCGTGCTTGTTTGAACAGAACCCTTAAAGAAGACGTCACCCGTAACGTAAAATTTTTACCCGAACAGTACCCCTTATACTATCACCCCCACTATGTTCATGGTTGAACACTACTATTTGGGTATCCTGGTAGACTTTCTCAATTCTCCCGATCGGAAAATTATGGGATTAAAAAAACCTAAAAAGACCCCCTTTCCTTTCGGAGATGATCATAAGACATACTAAAGGATTCAAGACAATCTTTCTTTACTGAACTATAATGTAAACCTTCCCTTTTACGGGTGTAATCAAAAAGGACGACGGTAGAAACTCATAAAAAAGAAAGGAATATATTATTTATACAAGGACCTTTCAACGTATACACGGTCCAATATAATTTATAAAAATTTCGTAGTTATTAGTAATAAAATTCTGTACCATCACTTACGAAAGTATTTTACTTGAATGTGAAACATGACATATTTATATACTACCTAATTTGTCACATAAATAATGTTCCATTTCCCTCATTACTCAAAAAAGAAATCTCTAATAAAATTTTCCTAGGAATGTCCACTCGAAATCCGATTTAAATCCGACATCTACTCGAAGTCCGATTTCCTTGTTGTTTCCATCCACCCTCTTCAATCCCCTCAACCACTCTGACAACCTCTTTCGACATTTTTACTAGTTTAAACAAGAAATGACATTATCAATGACACATCGTCATCGATAATAGAACCAAGGTGTTCTTCTGGATTCTCAAACTGTTTTTGTATACTTCTACTCACAAATGGTCATGTCCTGTCCAGAGAAAGACGAGACATGATCTAATCTTTAACCATAAATATATCAAAGGTGTAAGACAACTGAGTATCGAATACAACATTCTTTACCACTATTCTTCCACTGTGTAAACTTCTATACTCCCGTGTCCCTTTATTCTTTGAAATTCGAATAAGTGACGAGAAAGATCGAGACCGAAAAGAAAGTGACTTTCTCATTCCTTAAATAAAGTCTCCCTCATTCGGATAGGACGGGGTCGGTCATCACTGTGTACCGGGGTTGTTCATGTGCACACCCCTCCCCTCCCTAAACCAATGGTGTCTTCTCTCGCACCCCCGCGAAAAGGGGAGAACCGGGGCAAATAGTTGATGCTGCGAAGACAAACGAAACACACGACAACTCAAAAAGGGGAGACAAAAGAGATTCGATTCGAAATTCGATTAAGACATGTTTTCTTTATGATTAATCAACAAAAAGATATTTAACGAACGGTAATTACGGACTATTTTACGTCATTTTATTCCTAAGACGTATGGTAATATATACAGTTTATAATGTCTGAAATTCCAATAAAACTTTAATGTTATGATTTGAGTCAAGTGAAAACGAATCGGAAGTGTCAACAACTAGTGTATCGTACCAGTAGGTGAGTGTCGAATTTTTTTATGTCCCTCGTAGCCTCTCTTACCCATTTCATTTTAAAACTACAAAAATTTTATCGTGGACTTAGATACTTTTAACTAAACTAAATAACAAACATACCCTCCCTCTCCCACCAACCGTGAGCTTCCCTCCCCCACCTATAACCCCTTTATCGTACGTGGTACATTTTACTACAATCTATAGTATGTTCGATTTTAAAATTCATAATGATGACGTCAAATTTATGTTCAGACAAAGTCTTCTCCGTCCTGGTATGTTACCGTCACAACCCTAAATGTCACCCGGATCGAAAAAGAGGGACGTCTAACTTCCCCTAAAACTCTTATCGTCAAAAACTCATCAAACCTGTCTTCAGCGAAAAAATCTCACTGGACAGGTATAAGGGACTCACTTCGACGAAACCATCGTGGAGTCCAAGGCAATTACAATGACTCCTTGTAACAAATTCTCCTTGTTACACGTAAGATCAAAAATAACATGTGGACACTGAGTGCACAAGGATTTATATCCAATCCTAAGTACTTCGGGAACTCCCCCAACTTCTTGTCTCTCTCCAATGAGACTTCAATCAACAAACCATCTTTTTTATCTTTAAAACCACGAAGGAAAGTTTACTTCTTATGAAAAGGAAAGTCTCAAGATTTAGTTCCAAAATAAGAGTTAGGAATGATAATATCAATAGATGTTTCGGATTAATTACTCATAACACCTCCAATATCTCTTCTCTCAGACGGTACAAAAATACCCATCCCGTAAAACAACATTTAACACAACTAAACTAGATTAGAGACGGAGTAATAAAAATTCGAAAAAGAAACAAATGTGTAAATTTTAGACTCCCTTCTTTAATTTCTTTGGTCTAAAATGGGATTTTTATAAGAACGGAGTTGAAACGATCAGGGGATGGACTTTGGTGAACGGTTTCGGCCCATTCTAAATGCATGACAAAGGGTTTGGAAGGACGGAAGGATTCGAAACAGTTTCTACCATACGGTTAAACCTTACGAGAAGAAAGGGGTAAGGAAACCAGATTCCGGACAGAAAGGAAGTTTATTACCGAAGATACATAACGTGTTTCGGAGGAGATTGGAGAAGTCATGACACCAGTAAGATCAGATCTTAGGGACGTCATGATGATAAACTATCATAAGGTAGGTAATATCTGTAAGTAAACCGTGAACCTAGTACGGGGAAAACAACAATGACATAAATTATGGGAGAGAAGAGATCCTCTCACTACCCGAGGAACTCCCATCTCTCGAACAGATTAATTTACGGAGAAACATTAGGGTAACGGACCGTGTCTCCTATAGAAGTCCTCAACCGAACTAAGAAACTAAACCTAGGTCATAATCACATTGCCCCGTCAACAAATTGAATCCAATAAAAATATCACTCCTGTATGGGTCTTTGGGGTTTCTATTTCATGTAGACTTCATGTAAACTAATTATTAAAGAACACAACATCCCTCTAAACCAAGTATAACCAAGGAATAATTAATGTCGGGGAGAGGAGTGGAAACAAAAAGTCACCCACGACAACATAGGTCAAAGAAAACTTTTTGTACCAAACCCGGTCTATACAACTGTCTTTAGTTTTAATGATCATAAAAATAAAATTTTAAGAAACTAATCAGTCTACTATAAAAGTACCATATTCGGGTTTATTTCAATAATTTATGATACACCATTACATCGGTTTAATAAAATTTTACAATTGGAACTCCAGAGAATTCATTTTAAAATTTTTATGGTTATCTGTCTATGAGTCAACAATTAGGAAAAGTGAAGACATAGAGTCTAATAATCCTTAAAATAATAAAGAAACAAATATTTCTAAAGAAATGCCACGTCCGACTACAAACTATTGACAAATAACACAAACGACGTCAATAGTTTATCTCGTCTGTAAATATACGTCACTTCTTAATTAATTTTTATGAAAAACTACAAATACCTTTGACTATGGAAAAAAATCATAGGGGTGTGAGTGACCCCTATTAAAATTAAGTGTAAACTTTGACAGATGTAAAATAGACTATCGTCACAGAAGTTCCGTGTATACATATAATCTAAATACAACACTAAAGAATGTTTTACGAATTGATCATTTTGAAGATTTTAGAATTAAAATGAGATTTCGGACCGAATATCATAAGAACTCGGTAATCAAACTGTTTCGTGACTTTGCTATGAAGACAACGTAATGACTTTTCGAATCTATTAACACCGTCCCCTGAACAACTTATATTCACAAAAAGGAGAAGTTTTTAAAAATAAATTTAAAGAATCGTATTAAACCCATGTCTTAATTCCATTTTATAAAAAAGAATGTACACTCCTTCGTTTTTCGGAGATTATTACCGTAACGGTAAGACTACACTCGAGTAGTCTCATGGTATACTGTACTCGAATTCCGGAACTAGTCAGAATTACTTTATTCGAAATATTTTTAAAAAAAAAAGACTTTGGGGTCAACCGGGTCCCTGGCGAAATGTCTCGAGGTCGGAACCTGAAAGTGGATACTAGTCAGTATAAGAAGAGGTCCCAAATATGAACAATTCAGTTATAATTTTGTGTCTTTTGTGGGGGGGGTGGGGCTAAAACAAGTGAAAACAAAAGTATATGTTCTTAGAAATGTCAGTTGTACATGAAGATCTACGACATAACTTTAACGACCGTCTCAGATAAGATATGTTTGACTTGTTAGACCGGGGAACAAAATAAACATTTCCAAGTTACATAGATACGGACGGATGAAGTCAGACGTTCCCTCACAGTCTTTCCGGGGCGTAAGCGGCTCGGCACTCAATAGTGATTGAAAAGTCTACACAATTACTTACACCTTGTTTTTCGTCAACACAAATTTTCCTTTTTTCCTGGTAGTTTTATTGGAGATAATATCATCGTCCGCACTTGTGATTTACTTAATGAGGTTTAACACCACAGTTTTTATTGTATGAAATTGATCTCTGATCGGAGATCTTTTGGATAACAACTTGACGAGACTTCGACAACAAAATCGATATTCAATGACAAGAATTTCAAAATATTTGGTACTAACGTTTAATTATACAAGAAATTCAGAAAAATTGGTTCAATTTTGTTAGACTTGTTTTAGAATGGGGTGGATTTTTACCATCATAAATTAACTGAAACTCAATTCGAGAAATTTTATTGTGGTACACTTTCCCCATTTCAAAATTGGAAAAAACAATGAGTGTACACTTTTTGTTTGTTGACTTGTAGAAGGAGATACTTTTCAAAATCATGTCACAATAAATGTCAGACAAAACCATGGTTGTCAAGAACGAAGTCATTAAGTGGTCATCCAAAAGTAAGTAGTTACTGATACAGTTAAATTCCGATTTTTATTTTGTGAAAGTAAAGGATCCCGAATGAGTCAGAGGAATCTCCTTTGGTAGGAATTCTCGAGGGGGGAGGGTTTCTCTAAACTTCGTTTTTTTTTTTAACATTGATTGTAGATAAAAAACAACAACAATCTCGATCAATGGAAAGAAAAAGAAGCTAAGAAAGTTCAAAACTCATCTATCCATATAAACTGATCGTCCAGCCTTCGAAGACAACGGATCCTCCACAATAACACAATTCACTTCTGTCTTACTTAAATTTACATGGGTCAAACCGGTAAATATCGTGTCTGATGGATTTTGAACCTCCATACCCTGGAAACCTCGGTAATTCAATTTACAAAGTAAATCCGTCACAAGGAAACAAACTGACCACACATTCAGGAAGAAGGTCCAAACATGTGAGAATTTGTGCAGTGAGATGGGAGAGATTGAGGAGGGTCGTCGTTTTCCCTCTGTGAAGTCGACCTTGTTTTATCACCTTCTTTACCGCAGACCCCAAGTCACCCCTAAGCGTCACACATACGTTACAAACGTTCTAATGAAAAATACAAAAAGTTAATTACATTTATTAATGTCTTATTTAGTCACGAATCACAGTTGCATCCCTTGTAGCATATGGTTATCTTTAAGAGGATCACCCAGACGACGTTCAGCAAATTGGAGAACCCAGGAGTCAAAAGAGTAGATGTCATACTTCCTCAACCTGAGTTATTAGAAATTCCAGGTAAGGACGAGATTTAGGACACGAAAAGACTTCATGAGATAAATTGTCTTACGTAACGAAAGGGTAAAACTGACAAACTTAATGTACACGCCATGTACATGACGTTGACGTACAACAGATTTTATCAAAAAGACATCCTATAATATACTTGATTGGGGAGAACTCCACTAAATATTTACACACACATATCGGTGTGTATTTTTCGATCACAATCATCCCGCGAGTCTTTTATGTATAAAAGGTTTACAGATTGGAACTTACAGTAATTGAAAGGAGATAATGTCCTCTATGATGAGCAGTTGCTTAGTTTAAGTCACTACTGTCTCATACGTTCTCAGTGGAAGAGTTGACAACGGGGGTACTACAGGACAGACCTTGACATACACAAATAATTTAGATAATAAAATAACAACCATATGATGTTTTTGTTTGACAAACTATTTCAGAATCAAAACACAGATTAATGACACGTCACTAAAAAAAATTTTTTGTGAACAATCGTCTCGTTAAATGTAGATAAAATAAGTCCAACTAATAAATCCAGACGTTATTACCCTAAGGAGTGTCTTTAATAACGATAAAATGAAATATTATAAAAGGTAAGAAATCTCGTAAATAACCTTGTTTCTCCGTCAATATTATGTCGTCAATGTGAAAATCAAATTTTTATTACATATACTAAAAAAATTAATAAACGAAATCACGACTCGTATCATCTGAAAATAGGTTTTGTCAAATGTATAAGTAATTCTAAAGACGGGTAAACATCTTTAATAACACTTCGTCATATAACCATTAGTGAATTTAAGTGTCATTTCAAACACTCATCACGACAACCAATTTTGAGTGAATATAACGAATGAGGACTATTACGTATTTCGAGTGAATTAAACATAAGATGTAGATCACTACAATCAAATAGAATTTCATAATAAAAATTAAACCACCTATTTAGTGTATAGTACCTGGACATCTTGTTTCCTAAACCAATGGACCCAAAACCTAAACTAACTTTACTATGAAAATTCTCGAGGACCAGTGGACCTATCGTCTCCTCCCGATCATCCCGGATTTATAAATCGACTGAAACAGTAAAAAGATTTTACCTTCCTAAAGTATGAAGTAAACGTCGTCGTCACTCGAGGGAATTAATTTCTACAGATTTACTTACCAAAGAAGACGGTATTCTACACCCTACAATCAAGGGACTGCTCCCTACTCTGGGTGTAAGGGACGTCACCTTCACACCTCAGAATTGCTCATCACAGAAAAACCATCCTCATTTTATGGGGCTTACATATCCATAGGTCCGTAAAAACTAAATTTTTTTGTGGACAGAAAACCCCCGAAGGGACTATCGAGTCAACCATTTCTTAGGTGAACGTCAAGTCCTCTGGGTCAAACTAAGGACCCAGTCCTTCTAGGGGACCTCTTCCCTATCCGATGGGTGAGGTCATAACAACCCGAAGGGGACACCGAGTCGACCATTTCTTAGGCGGACGTCATGTCCTCTGGACCCAACCCTTCTAGAGGACCTCTTCCCTTTCCGATGGGTGAGGTCATAAGACTGACAGTGATGGGTGAGGTCACAAACCAGAAGGGACATCGAGTTTACCATTTCTTAGACGGACGTTACGTCCTCTGGACCCAAGATAGGGACTCAGTCCTTCCAGGAGACTTCCCTTACGTCAGGAGAGGTCATAAGAATGGACCTCTTAGGGTACCTGTCTCCTCGGACCGCCGTCCGATGTCAGGTACCCCTGGGTTTCTCCGCCTGTACTGACTCGCTGATTGTGATGATGTGAACAGAAAAAGGCTATCCCTCCTGGTAACTTTGATACAATATATTCAATTTTCCTTATCTGCACGATTGTATATTTTTTGCATATTTATGAATTTAAATAAAAAATTCATAGTTATATAATGTTCTGTTCGTACGACCAAAGAGTCACGAACTTAATCCTGACACTGTCTATATAGAGACAATCTGGGAGTATAGATGAGAAATCTTAAACGTATTAATTTTATAAGACGAGACGACATTATAACTTTAGATATAATAGACATCAATAGACACCATAATAAACTAAGAAGTGTAAATGACAAATTGTGAATTACTATGAATTACCTATTTAATAGTGAAGTTTACCTAAAACTCTTGTTCTAATCAACAATTCGCCGTCTTAAATTCAAAAACCATGAAATTTTGGTCGTTATCGTTCTGAAACTGTGTAATAATGTAAGAAGTCCATACCGTAAATTATTATTGAAATTTTTAGACTGTAGTGTCAACACGAAAACGTCAAATATTAATATATTAAGTCAATGTGAGTAAATAAAGAGACAACCCATTTTGTTAAACAATTCATATACAAGGTATCAATCGGAATATCATTTCACTAAATAATTTTTAGTAAGTCAAGACAACTAAATTTCATTTTGACCCTGGTTTCGGTTTAAAAGACTCGAGATCAAAACAAATGAGACATCCATTATGAATTAGGAAGTAGTACGACCAGAATCTGAAAGTAACATTTTAAGAACGACCACCTAAACATTCTTCGTGTAGAAAAGTCTAAAGTCACAGAGACATCATACGTAGAATTTTAACTACTGTCTTTTTATGATAAAATTAAACATTGTAAAAAGAATGTCACTCCGAATTTTAACCACAAAACCTAGTGTACTTTTTATCGCTTACTGGAAACTTTCCGTGAACGATCTCTTTAAGACATACTCTGTATAGAAGAAATACAGTCGAATTATCCGTTCTCTAACAGTAAATACATCCCTACCTCAATTCAGGAATACTCGGAGAATTCGTTTCAAAAGTCCCGACCGAGATCTTAAAACATTCTCAGGTTCCAACAGATTTCACTCCTTGAACTCTTGAACTTTGGTGGGTACTCACTGACAGAATACTGCGAATAATATTATGATTTTTCCCGACAAATATCGTCAAATAGGATACACGTACACCAAAAATTAATGTCTCGAGACTGAAGAAATCGTTGGTTAGACACAGCCCGATTACGAAAAGACCGTGTCTTAGCTTATCAAGTGTGGAGACATGCAACTTCTATAAAAAAACTGGAGAATCTAGTTTCTACTTTTCTTGGTTTAACATTAACAACTAAAATATCACGAAAAACAAACAAAATATTGATTTTCAACGGGAAATCAAAAGGTCGGGAACAAGGAGTCTAGACAGTGACGGTCCTCTTATCCTGAGTAGTCACAAGATCTAATAAATCGTCTTCTATTGTGCCTTTATATAAGAGACCGAAAAGAAATAATAATAACACGTTTCCAACTCGAAATATGACTCATGAACCTCTATTTCCCATACCAAAGACTTTTTCATGAGTATTGACTGTTTAACCTTATAAAAACTTTTAGTGAAACTACGTTTCCGGGGACATCGTAACATGGAAAGAAATCAGACCATGAAACCATATTGAAAAAAAAAAAAAACCTCATATCAACTAAATGTTTCAACATAATCAAAGTCCATATGTCGTCTGTCTAAGTCACAAAATGTGTGTGTGTGTCACAAATGTGTGTGTGTGTATGTATGTATGTTTATAGTAACAAATCAGCGATTCATGTACACTGGGTCCATGACATCGGGTGGTCCGAGGAGACAGGGACCCTAAAGGGTCCGTTCTTATGACCTCACCCAACGGTAAAGGAGGATTAAGTTTTCGAACCTAATAAAAGGATAAGTAGATCTTGAAAAACAAACAGAGTGAGAAAGTAGGAAACCAGGTAAATCAACAGAGGAATATAAATCGTACGTATTTCATCTGTCGTGGGGGAAAGTCTAAATCCGTTTTGTTTTTCGGATTCTCAACAGTAGAGGGCGACAAGGGAGGGAGGTGGTTTTATTTGGTGTAACAAAGACCAAGTATATAAGGGATTCCTTTCTATTCCTATAACTTCACGAATTTTTTTAGAAACGTAGATCAAGGATCCTTGGACCCCCTTTCCATATATTATCATTATTAAATGTCTTCCACAATTTAGACTTCGTCCACCGTAGTCTCTAACTTTAATTCTAGACGTCCCTACCCCTACATATGAGTGTTATGTAAATAGGATTTAAGTTTTTACCGGTGATGATTAAAAGAATGTCTGAAGTAGTATCGTATCAAAATCACAACTGTCCGGTAGTACAGAAGGTCGAATTCCGGTAGTAAAATACATCTATCTTTTTAATTCTAAGTCCCTTTAACAGTCTACAGAGTGTCTATTAGTACCATATAATACGGTGTGCCCTTAGAATCTCAATAAAATTAGGTTTATGAGAAATTACAAAATACAACATTTCTCGACTAGAACTCTTTATGAAGTCAAGTCAACGAGTCAGCACAGACTGTTTGGTGCACGTTTGTGCTGTGCACGTTTGGGTGCATGACATCGTGCGGTCCGAAGGGACAGGTAGTGGTCGAGGGTCTTAAACGAGTCTGAGTACAGATAGCTCAGTCACTATGGTAGGTTGGTAGAACAGGAGGCAGCAGGGGAAGAGAAGGACGGAAGTTAGAAAGGGTCGTAGTCCCAGAAAAGGTCACTCAGTCAAGAAGCGTAACCCACCGGTTCATAACCTCGAAGTCGTAGTGAGGAAGGTTACTTATAAACCTGACTCAAGGAAATCCTAACTGACCAAACTAAAGGAACGTCAGGTTCCCTGAGAGTTCTCAGAAGACGTTGTGGTGTCAAGTTTTCATAGGAAAGAAGTCACGAGCCGAAAGTAATAGTAGGTTGAGGGCACAGGTATGTACTGATAGCCTTTTTGGTATCGAAACTGATCTGTCTGGAAACTGTCGTTTCATTACAGAGACGGAAAATTATACGACAGATCGAACCAGTAGTGAAAAGAAGGTCCTTCGTTCGCAGAAAATTAAGGTACCGACGTCAGTGGTACATGTCAGTAAAACCTCGGGTTCCTTTTTTTCAGACAGTGATAAAGGTAACAAAGGGGCAGACAAACGGTACTTCACTACTCTGGTCCACGGTACTAGAAACAAATGACTTACAACTCAAAATTCGGTTGAAAAAGTGAGAGAAAATGAAAGTAGTTCTCCGAGAAGCCAAGGAGAAACGAAAGACCGTATTCCCACCACAGCAGACGATAGACTCCAATAACTATAAAGAGGACCGTTAGAACTAAGGTCGAACACGAAGTAGGTCGGGTCGTTAAACGCATTACATGAGACGTATATTCAATTTATTCGTCCCACTGATATGTCGGAACTGCATGGGGAAAGGGTTAAACCTTGGTCAGACAAGGTACAAACCAAGACTGACAACGAAGAACTGGACGTATGTCTAAAGAGTCCTCCGTCCATTCTACCAGACCATAAGGGTAGAAAACTTCTTAAAAGGTCAAACAGTACCAGGTGTATCGGTTTCGGAAACCACATCAGTTATTCCGTCTTCATCTACAAAAAGACCTTGACAGAACGGAAAAGATACTAGGTCACCTACAACCGTTAAAATAGAGACCAAGGAGACGGAAAAGATTTACGAACTTGTAGACCTTCAAGAGCCAAGTACATGACAACTTCGGACCGAACCTCTTAAAACTCGTAATGAAATGATCGTACACTCTACTCACGTTAACACGTCATCAAACTTGTAAGAAACTGTAACAGAAAGAAACTCTAACCTTACTTTTGACTGGAAAAGGTCAGGATACCGGTGACGGCTCAGAAGGTTTAAACAACCGTATAACTCACGTCGTGAAGTTGTCGTAGTACAGAGTCCTGAACTTTATCGAGTCGACCTTAAGGTAGTGGAGATGATCGAAACAAGTATCACTATGAAGGATTCCGGGTGAACTGAATCCTGAGGTTCTCTTTATGAAACCCTGTCCCTATTCCATTTTAAAATAGACGGAGAAACTTCACTAACCCACCCTCATAACTAACAGTTTTTAGGACTCAGCTAAAGACTTGGTCATCCAAGTTTTTAAAAAGTCAAGGGGTCATCCAAGACCCAAAATAGGTTTTACTTTAAAAATAATTAGTCTTGAGGAAATGACGAAGAGAGAACTCTGAACCAATTTCAGTCAAGGAACTTATGGATGTTTGGACTTGAAATGTTGACGACTTCACAGAAACTATCATGTTTAAATTTCCTCGGTACTTTCAAATCTCTTCGTAACTATTCTTTATTTGGACGTGTTTTAAAAGAGTCGGTGATTCATCTTACAATTAAAGTATCACTCTCGTCTGTGTAAAGTAAGTCAACGACATAGAGATCTTAGATCTTACCACAAGAAGGGAACACAATTGTACTTATTAGTTAGTGAAACTGAAAAGTGAAAGTACGTAACCCCTTCCTTTACCGTTGGGTGAGGTCACAAGAACGGACCTCTTAGGGTCCCTGCCCCCTCGGACCACCCGACGGCAGATACCCCAGCGTGTCTCAGTCTGTGCTGACTTCGCTGAATCGTCGTCGTCGTCGTGTTCATCCTGTACCTTGTTCACAAAAAGTCTTGTTCGAAATTCAAAGTTTTTAATTACTAACACCTTTTTTCACAATAGAAGAGCACCTATTCCCCACATAGAACTAAAACTTAATGAATGGTTTTGTACTGTCGTCACCAAAGGGTACGTATACACTTTTTCAGACATCTACTAAATTTATTTGAGTGTTGGAAAGGAGACCTTTCCCAAACAAAAGCCTGTGAAATTTGTAAAAATTAGTTCACAAAAAACAAAAAACAAAAAAATTAACCTCCGACTAATGAAATGTTATAACATAACCAAAACGGTATGTAGTTGTACTTAGACGGCACCTACATGTACACAAGGAGTAGGACTTGGGGGGAGGATGGAGGGAGGGGTATGGTAGGGAGACCATTCGTTCACAAAAATTGTAATCCAAGGGTTCACTAGATCACCAATCCTAAATCGTAAGAGTGACGGTACCGGACCTAAGTCAGGGACCAGTTCCTTGACTCTATAGGGAATTCGACACCACCGTACCGATTTTACTTTTTTTTTTTTTCTTCCTTTCGTTTTATTTTGTGCACGGATCTAATGATCGAACTTTAAAAAGGGGGATTAAAGATACTGGGGGTCAAAGATCTCGAAGGGTTAAACACTTTGACGGTCTATTGGATCCAAAAATCGTCTCAACCGAAAACTCCACAAGAATGTAATAGTTTCAACGACAAACATAAAATCAAAGCCAAAGAATGTCTTTCACGGAATGTCATTTTTATGTAAACTACGGATCCTTTCGTCTCCGTGTAATTCTCGAAGGGTCACTTATTAAACTAGAAATGACGGTACGAAGTTTTTGGATCAGGAAAAATACCGACTGATTATTATAAGGTAACATACATACATCGTGTTGAAGAAATAGGTAAGTAGACGACCACTTGTAGATCCAACGAAGGTACAGGATCCATAACATTTATCACGTCAAGACTTGTAATCCCATGTACAAGAAAAAGTAAACACCAAAAGAGTCCCATACACGGATCATCACCCTAACGACCCAGTATACTATCAAAATAAGTATCGAAAAATTCCTTTGACGTATGATAAGAGGTATCGCCGACATAGTCAAATGTAAGTCCTTTAAGTCGGGAATTGTAAGTCCCTCAAGTCGGGTCATGTCACGCTGTCCCTATCCTTACCCCTTACCGGACCCTCCGAGTCCTCCCTCTCCCTCCCCAGTATTCACATGAACACAGACTAAGTGTGACAACATACCGTCTTCGGTTGTGTCATAACATTTCGCCAATAGGACGTTAATTTTTTTTCTCTTCGGGTCAGGACCCCTGAAGGACCGTCAGGTCCACCATTCCTTAAGCGGAAGTTTACGTCCCCCACAGCCAAGTCAGGGAACTCTGGTTTTTTACTTTTGTACTTTGTCTTCGTTACCACATTGTTTAAGTTTTCTGAATTTTTACCAGGTGTAATTTTTTTTTTTTCTTATTTTAAACTTTGGTTCAGGACTTATATTAAACCTCATAATAACTGAACCTTATACTTATGGGACTTGACAAATCGAAGTCCACCAAGACAGGAATCCTTTATTGGGAAAAGATAACAAGACTTATTAGAACGCCAGTAAGTAAAGTACAAGAATTTTATTCAATTATATGAAGTCCGAACACCGTCATTAGAAAATTTTCCTCTAGCACTCTGGTAGAGACCCAAAACAAGATGAAATAACAGAGACCAATTCTAGTCAGTCGTATAAACAGGTACTGTGAACCTAATTACCAATTTATGTTTTCATGTATATACATTTATATGCACGTAGATAACACGACTACAGGTCAGAAACATCTAGTTTATGTTTGATTAAAATGAAAAGTAAAAATAAGACACGATAACTTAGGCAAACTCCCCTTTCTTAGAAGACTTTGAAATTAAAGTTGATATACATTTTCATCTCAACATATGACTTGAAGTATATGGGTATATGGTTGAAGTATTCATAAAATGTGTGTTGATGGAATACAGTAAATATTAATGAATTACAGGAGAAGTAGGAAAACAAAAAACTCCATTTAGAATTGTAAAACCTGGACAGTAAATCCTATTGAGAACTTTGTGATATTTCATCGTTTCTGGTCATTGAAGGTTCGTTTCTTCTTACTCCAGACCTTCAGAAACAAGTTCGTCTAACAAAAATTACGGGACCACGAACCAGTCATATAAAGTGACAGTGTAGCCAAAAACAAACCCCCGCCCCGTCCCACAAAACACCCTAGAATCAAGGGGTCCCTAACTTGGACCTGGGAGGTGTCAATTCTCACACCTAGGATTGGGGACTTGACGGTCCATCAAGGGTGTGTAAACAAAGAGACATGTCACCGAGAGTTATTTACAAATAATAAATTTTTGATCCTTAGTAGTGAGTCATCAGAGAACTTGAGAAATCCAGAAAAAATCTGCATCCTTGTCAAAATACTTAACGTAAAATTGTTTAGACTTAATCACACAAAAGACTCCGATAAGTAACTCTTTCCACCCTACTCAATATTTACGTAACAAACCTTCTTAGTCTGATACTTGTGATTCGTCTGTATATCATTATTTATTTTTGAACTTTGTAAAAATAACATGTCCATTAATTGACATCCGTAGTTCGTTTTAGTACTTTACAGAATAGTAACTTTTACAAAAAAAATTACACTACGTAAGATGGAACTACACGACCACCGTTCCAGTTTACTGAATCATATTAGGAAGGAATAAATTCTCATCAATGTTTCCTTTGAATTTTTGTAAACCACAAAATGAGACCAAATATAACTGATTTTGTAGAACTGATATATAATGGGATATCTGTAAAAACCAGATATTTCAGTTTTTTATATTCGTATATACAACTACACAAACATATTACGTTAAACATTTTATAGGTTTAAATCCATCTAAAAACACACAAGGATGGGGAAAACATAAATAATAATATCACAAACCTTGTTACTTCAATCCGTCTCCTTCTTTATCTTTTCCTGCTCGTTCTCATAGTCTAATTACTCCCCGATCTACCTTTTGCATTTCTTTTAAGTGTCATTTTTATTTGTCTTTTAAGAGGAAGTTCTTTAATTAAAAAAAAAATGTAGAGACCCTCACAACGATTAACGACTCTAGTCGTAAGTAAGTAATTAAGTGAATTGTTGATGTATAACTCCTGGACGATACACGGTATACGTCTTTACGACCTCTATTGTCTTCATATACCCCCAAAGAGAAAGTCACTACCCTCGAATGGAAGATTCCAAGAAGGTGTCAGTTCACACTTTTCTTTATGACACTAAAGTCCTTACAACGTTCACGACACTGTTTTTACGTACCAATCTAGACCCCACCAGCCGTTCCCCGACGAGACTGTCCTGCTGACCTCTTTTGTAAAACTACTCTACTGTAAACTTCTCAAGATTTACACCCCTTTTCTTCGGTCAATAAGGACTCTCCTTTATTTAAACCGTATATAACGGAGGTGAGTTTTTGAAGACCACCAAGGGATAATACATAAGTATCTACCAGTTTTTAGACTTTTAGAAATCAACCTAAACAGAGAAGGAACTTATTTATTTAGTCAAACCAGGACAAACCTGGTCTGACTAAAAAAGTAACAACAGTGTGACGAAAGGAACGGGTCGAACAAGTAATAATGGATAGACGGAAAGGTACGGACCTTATTGGGAAAGAGATGTTTAAATTTAGGACGGATCCTATGATGTACACTAACGAGAGTTGGGGTCCCCTCGTGGACGGGAGGTATAATGACTCCCCAGTGAAAAAATAGAACAAATATATATAGGAAAGAGAGGAACCAATCTATCAGAAACACTCCGTTCCGGAAGACAAAATTAAAATAGGGCAATACAAACGTACAGATTCTAATCTTTACCTATTCTATAAAGGATGACATAAGTAGTTTTTTGTAAGCAATTCTTTACCATTTGTTTCTCGAAATAAAAAGAAATAGGTGAGTCCTTTTCCACTTGAACCTCCTTCTTGTAAGTTCACTCTTACCCGTTTTCATCCCTTCACCACCTTCTCGTCCTCGATGAACCACACAAGGGTCACCCGGGGTAAGGAGAAGTAAACGGTGAGTGCAAACTAAACAATCAAAACTCACGGTTGTAACCTTAATCCTTTCTTTTCGGAAGAATTTTGTCAGCACCGTATTGACTTTGAGCATACGTCCAAAACAATAAAATTCTGAAAAAGGCATCAAATAAGTCGAAAGAGAACAAGAATTCGACCCAGAATTCCACCCGTGACTTGTACCTACTTTCTCGCTCTAAAATAGTCACACTCCTCCTCCTTCTTTCACTTCTACATTTTATACTTCTACATTTGTAGCTTCATATCTACTAAACACAAAACCTTTTATCGTAACCGTAACCTTGGCACGGACCTTACCAAGTCTACGACCTGGTTCCCGAACACAGACGACACACGGGACGGGACGACAGTACCGAGACGAAACGACGACGAAGTCAACCAAACATAAGGAAAATCATGAAACGGTCGTAACGACAGGTAAGAATTTGTAAACAACGACAGACTGTTCCTACAAACAGGTGGATCATCACACCACCATTACGAAGACTTTGTCCAAAATAGTACAGTATAAAGACAGGTTCATTAGGTCGTAAGAAGAGACGGGGGTCTCTTTCAAGACGTACACAACTAAGTGTAAGTCTTAGAAGGTGTCACATCAGTCAGACATTCATTTAGCATGACGTCAGGACTTCAAGGACCTCTTTTCTCTTCAAGACTCTCTGCTCCGCTTAAAGAGTCTCAATTTACCTCTTACTCTATACCCTATTACTCTTTTACCCTACGAAAGACTCAAGTCTGGTCCAGTCACGGACCAGACAGTATAAAATAAATGATGAAACCGTTATATCAGAAGTTGATACTCCTTTTTGTATTTTGTACTTTAAAGGGGAACAAGTAGTATGGGGAGAAGGGTCTTGATTTGGGACAATTGTTAAATTACATGTAGAAGGTGAGAGGAAAGACATGTAAACGCTCATACACACTACACACACAAAATTGTTTATCGTAGAAACTTAAAACGAGTGAACAGAACCTCTTCAAAGGTATAGTCACCAGATATAAAAAATTTACGTCTATGTTATAAAGTGTTATATCGGTAAAGGATTCAATGAATGGGTCACTGAGCATTAACAAGAACAAAAACCACACGTCATACCGTTACTTTACGAACATATATGCAGAAATAAATGTAAATTAAGTTGGTAATAGGTTTTTAGGTTTGTTTTATAAGTTAGAGTATCGTCACAGAGAAATTTTTACCGGTTCAACACCCAATACGTTTGGACTAGAGACAACCCTAAAGTTTTCTTGTCAATTTTTCGTGAATTGTGTTAGTCGAAACAATTTATCATTTTGTATTTTACAACCCTCCAACATTCTCTTAAGACAATTCTAGTCCATATCAATAAACTAGTTCTGAAGTACCCTTTTCACCTAAATCCTACGTCTCCCGTTTTACGTCTAGACTTAAATAGGTAAAAGGGTTATTAGATTCTTAAATTTACACGCAATTAATTTTGTAGTTCTTATTCAAACATCTTTCTTTAATACTTCATTTAATGAACAATTTAAATTTTTAAAAATTGAGAAGGACACCGAAAGTAGCATTTATCAATAAAATCCAATTTTATTTACTGGTTTGTAAAATAAAACAAGTCAAACTTCGAGTTGATAAAGTTTTCTCTTCGTCATCGTTGTCTTTGATAGGCACGTGAACCACAAGTTTCATGACAACGTCACTACAAATCTGACTTCTTTTTTGTACCGATCATAGGTCTTAACTTTTAGACGGAACGATGTGTACGACAGGACTATCCAGGGACTTCATTCGTGACTCCGATAACCCGACCCCCAACCCCTCCTTAAAAGTAGTATTGATCCGAGAAACTCGAGGATGCCGAAACTGGGGGTTTAGATGAAACCACTCGATCTGTTCTGATTTCGACTTCTACGAAAATGGGGTGGTATCACTTTTCGGGTTCATTCAGAAGGAGGAACCTCCTCTCCGCACGTATCCCTTTTTGTCTCTTCTCATCGAGTTTTGTCAATTCTTCTTTCCCTCGGAGGTTTTCCTGTCTTAGGTTCCTCTCCGATTCTTCTGGAAGGGAGAGGTCTCAAGTCTGGTCAAAACGGGACCAGGTTAAAACGTAGAACTGGTGGGAACGAATTCTTGTCCTGGGAGACACGGTTTACAAGAAGAGACGGGTCAAAACAAGTAAGTTATTTCCAATTTATAAAATTCGTAAAACTACATGTCTGGGTCCACACATCACCTATTTCATCTTTTTTCAGTGATAGGAACACCTCGAGTGTAAAACGGAAGGCATTCAAGGGATGTTCCGTATATAAGGGGGGTCGAGATGAAAGTGGGTCTAAGGTTGAAACGATATCACTATATTACCCTGGAAAAAAATCACAAGTAAAACAACAACTAGCTGTATCAACGAAAAGAAAACTAACCAACACACCACACTTCAATTTCTATCTCCGTCCGTCCCCCGTCCCCCTCGGACCTTAAGGACGGTTTCGTATCATACCCACCTGTTGTCTCCAAATCCAATTCGAGTCACTCCGTTAATTGTACAAAAACTTTTGTCTAACCTTTATGTCAATACGTGTTCTATTTTTATTCCCTCTAACGACTTCATTTCCGTCATCTGTCGACGAAACTGATAGTCGACATACGTTTCGAAAAAATCTACAATGCCCCCTACTAACAGCTGATTTTTATCATTTTCTATTCAGTCATGACTTTATTAACCTTAATCGTATTATTTCGTCTTCTCCACAATCTGGTCTTTAGAGATTGGTCCAAAGGACCACTCATGGGACTTCTTCAGGCAGACACACGAAGTCAAGGCAACAGAAACCTTACCCTTATTTTCATCTAGTCGATCACCAAGTGTTGTGAACGTAATTTTTGAAGACCCCCTGAAAATGTAAGTCAAAAACCTCCAATCCCGAACCCGGATAAAAGTCTTCGAAGACGACTATTACAAATTTAGGTTCAAGTCTAAGTCTTGACGAGGGTTCTAGTTTCTGTAAATGTCTCGAGACTGTAGAATTGTAAACTACTTCATTCGTATCGTACTTGTTGATATCGACACCTTTATATACATTTATCCTAACAACCCTACTCATTATAATTCTATAATAATTTAGTTGTCCGATCACATTGTCTCCCATTCTTGTAAGAAAACGGTAATTGAAGAAAGTAAGGATAGAATGAAACGACATTAAAAAATTTTTCTCATAATTTATAAAAAGATCAAAAAAAAAAATTTTATTCGTAACGGATTATTTGTCGAAACTCAAAGGTCTGTAGACATCTTTCAAAGTCAACGACAAAAAAAGAGTGACCTTTCGAGGAATCAAACAATTAAGTACCTGATTAATTACTAACTCTCATTCGTAACCTCGGACCTTTTTAGAGTCGTAGTGTTACTGTGAAATCATCAGGGGTTGGAAACCTATGGTCCCTGACCAAAGTACCTTCTATGAAAAAGGTGTCTGACTTACACTTCCTGACCAAAGTCTCACTAAGAACATTCCTCGTTGGATCTAGGGAACGTACACGTCAAGTGTCCGGTCAAGGGTGAGGGCACTCTTAGACTACGGTGGAGACTAGACTGTCCTCCACTTCGAGCCCACCAGTACGTTCGTTACCCCTCGTCGACATTTGTGTCTTCTTCGAATTGAGTTGAACGGGTGACGAGTGGAGGACTACACGTCGGACCAAGAATTGGCCGGTACCTGATCAAGGTCGGACCCCCAACCCAAGGTCGGACGAAATTTGGTAATCATACTACTGAAAATATTACCACCATTTATCAGGAATAATAAAGGGTTTCCTATTGAAACTCCTGTAACAGATAAATATAAAAGGGTAAGTAAGGAAATATATTAATTCTTGGTTCCATTATGTCAAAACTCTTGAAAAAATAAAAAATTCTATCAGTATTTTAGAACCTCAACCTTCTTTCTGAATTGTCAATGGACTACAAGCTTAAGAAATAACCCATCGGGTTTCTTCATCAACAGATTTGTCATAAAGTTAGAGACAATGGACCTTTGAGTTCATTGACGGTTCTTTCGAACAGGTAGAAAACTTTTGAGACTCGTAATCTTACATAATTCTCCTGGTTTCAGAGAGACCTCAGGGAACCCCGGTATTATGTTAGAAACAGACTAAGGTATAATTTTTCAAGAAGTCAACTGAAAAGTGTAGAATTAAGAGGTCAAATCAATGTAGACAAGAGACCGATAAAACATTTCGAAACAAAACTCTGTGATTAAATAAGTATAGTGAAAACCTTACACAATCGTGCGTCTTAAACACAAAACCTTCTCTCCCTGAACGAAAATTTGGTCGGAAGTCATTCTCACAAGAGTGAACGAGTATAATATAGGACCTTTAATGATAACATAGTGAATTTAACTAGAGTCAGTACGGTGGGACATTGGGAATGAGAATTGATCGTTCAAAAAGTCAAACAGACTAAAAAACGAATATGAACCAATAAATATTTAAACTAAAAAACCACATTGACACTTTCACTTTTTATAATCAGTGCATCAGCACAGGCTGAGAAACACTGGGGTACCTAACATACATCGGGCGGTCCGAGGAGAAACAGGTACTTTAAGAGGTCCGTTCTTATGACCTCACCCAACGATAAAGGAAGAGGTCCCACAAAAGGACTGGGGTCCCCAGCTTGGACCCAGAAGACGTAACGTCCGTCTAAGAAATGGTAGACTCGGTGGTCCTTTCAGGAAATCTTGAAACACGAAGACAGAAGTATAATCTAAATTAGACCATTTAGTCATAAAAACTTAGAATTAGGTCACTTAAGTGATAGGAAAAATCGAACCCTATAACGTGTCTTAACAACTAGTATAGGAAGATATACAGGTCCACCAACGTTTTTACAATTTATCCGTCTCAGTACTATTATATATGTCTCCATTCTGGGTCTGGACACAGGATATCTATCCAATCAGGACAAGCAACTATGATCTTTGAAGGGAGAACTCATTGTGAACATATATAAAAGAATTTCTAGACGAAAGATTTAGACATTTTGACTTTCTGAGAGAAGAATCGAAAGGGATTCCAATCGGACGAAGGAGAGTGAAAGATCTAGGTCAACCTTACATCGGAGTAGTCTTTCCCGAAGAGACTGTTGAAATAGAGTTCATCGAAGGGGACCATTATCCTCACAACGACAAAACGATCTAGTGAATTGTAACAAGTCTCTATGTTTATACCAAATAATAATCGAAGAGGAGAAGATCTTACAGTCGAGGCACTCCAGTCTCTGGATATCGAAACAGTAAATCATGTACAGGGGACGTGGATTGTATCACGAACCGTGTTCAACCCATGAGTCAACTTCCTTATTAAAATGACGACGTTACAAAAAAACATCAAAATGAAATATATATCAAACACATTATTTATGTTTTCCTTGTAAATCGAAAAACTTAATGACATAAGGGAAAATGGTGGGAATATCTCTAAGACAGTGTAAGGTCACGACCTATCGTATTGAGGTTGACCTTTTGGACGAAACGAGACTAGTGGAAAGTCAAGTCAAGTCAGCGAGTCAGCACAGGCTGAGAAAAACTGGGGTACTTAGTGTCGTGCGGTCCGGAGGGACAGGTAGTGGTAGAGGGCCTCAAGTGAGTCTGAGTACAGGTAGCTCAGTCACTACGGTAGGTCGGTAGAGTAGGAGCCAGCAGGGGAAGAGGAGGACGGGGGTTAGGGAGGGTCGTAGTCTCAGAAAAGGTCACTCAGTTGAGAAGCGTACTCCACCGGTTTCATTGACCTCAAAGTCGAAGTCGTAGTAAGGGAGGTTTCTTTAGGGTCCCGACTAAAGGAAATCTTACTTGACCAACCTAGAGGAACGTTAGGTTCCCTGAGAGTTCTCAGAAGAGGTTGTGGTGTCAAGTTTTCGTAGTTAAGAAGCCACGAGTCGAAAGAAGTGTCAGGTTGAGAGTGTAGGTATGTACTGGTGTCCTTTTTGGTATCGGAAGCGGTTACCTGGAAACAACCGTTTCATTACAGAGACGAAAACTTATACGACAGATCCAACCAGTATTGAAAGGAAGGTTCCTCATTCGTAGAAAATTAAAGTACCGACGTTAGTGGTACACGTCACTAAAACCTCGGGGGTTTTTATTTCAGACTGTAACAAAGGTGACAAAGGGGTAGATAAAGGGTACTTCACTACCCTGGTCTACGGTACTAGTGGAAATTAGTATAGATTAATAGAAGTGTCGTTCGGGAAAAAAAAAATTGGGTTATACGAAGATTTTCTTAAAGTACTTTCTAGAATAGTCAACGGGTCTATGTACATTTTTACTTTTCTAAAAATCTTTAAAAACAGAGTCTATACTCCTTTCGAAGATTAACCCACTTTTTCATTTTCACAATCGGGGGTCAGGACAACTGACCCCTGAGACACTGGGGCACCTGCCACCGGGAGGTCCGAGGAGACAGGTACCCCAAAAGATCCGTTCTTATGACCTTACCTATCGGTAAGAGAAGAGTCCCCTAGAAGGACTAGGTCTCTAACTTGGACCCAGAGGGTATAACGTCCGTGTAAGAAATGGCAGACTCGGTGGTCCTTTCCATTTATTACAGCTTAACCTTAAGGGTATCTTCCAGGGATGATCTAAGGAATAACTTTATTTATGGATGAACCATATTTATTTATGGTTCATCCATAAATAAAAGGACTGTATACGATTAGTATCACCCCGATCTTAATGAGAAACAGTTTAACAATGCTCAAAATTATTTAATGGAGAAATGATCAAGTGGACCTCAGAACAGACCTTAGGTATAGTTCTAATGGTCAGACAACAAACTCCTGAGGTAGAAATAAACTTTCAATCTTACAATAAGTAACTCATAACTGATATTAAGTCGTCAAACCAAATGTGCAAGACGATCAAACTAAAATTTAAATAGAAAAAAACACAATTTGTTGGTTCACTTTATACAGAACTCTATCTTCACTCTTCGAAAAAAGTCAAAGACTGTCCGAAAAGGAAAAGATAAACGAGAATTCATGTTTTCATTAGTACCAAAGGTAGACAACCATCTATCTTAAGTGTACCCAAAAAAGACCGTGGTTCAAAATATCAACAGACTTTAAAACGTACTAAACTTTTAGGTATTTATTTCTTCGTAGACATACTGAGTTATTGATAAGACTTCTCTTGACACTAACAATTATTTAAAAACTTTTTTCACAAAAGACAACATTATTATACATAGAAAAAAGGAGGAGGTCTCTTACCTAGAACCTCTTACAGACTTTCAGGTACTGGACCGAAATTCTCGTCTAATACTTTAGCGTAGGTTTCTTGTTCTAAAAAAGAAACTTGAACTACATACAGTAAAACAAAATTGTTCAATCTAATTGGAAAACGTCATTTGATAAAACTTATATCTAACTATAAAGAATTACCTTTTCGGAGAATCGTTTTAATAGAAGAAAACACCAATTATACTTCCCACCAAATTCCCTTCAGGTGTTTCTCAGTTTGTGTGCTGACTCACTGACTGTGTGTGTTGTGTGTGTACTTCCCATCATGATTTAAATCATTCTAATACATGAAAGATTGATTGTTTAGTAAAACTTTTTACACTCTACTTTGACGTATAAAATTCTTTCACACACTTTCAACACATTAAGTATATAACTAAACTTTTAATTCCTATAAGAAGGGTTCATCCATAAACACTAATTCTTTTATGGTAAAACTTACATTTGTTGATTAAAGATCACATATATTTTGGGAAATTACTAATTGACTTAAAAATATAAGTATGAACAAAAACATAGATATTTATATGTATATTCCTCTCCCTTCTATGATTCCTGCCACAAAATGACACCAAAAAAGAATTACACATTCTCTTCTTTATGCTCTCCTTCATCTTCTACGATATATCCGTAGATTTTCCGAGCCGGAACGATACGTCTGTGCTCTCATCAACCCTGACCAAAAATCATCTTCTGTGTGATTAGTCGTAACGTAGTTCGTAGGACTACAGGTATTTGGAACACCACATAAAATAGTCACTCCGTTATCTACCAAATAAACCAAAACCTCTTTTCATCATTTATCGGTGGGGGGTGGGGCTGGAGGTAAATGAAGAGACTTGAAGGTTCTTAAAAACGATTACCTTTACTTCAGTAGACACATTTGTATTAAAACTATACCCCGACCTCGTCAACCCCTTTACGGAATTCACTTAAACAATACTAAATTGTATGTGACCCACATTTTATGACGTCTTTAAGTGGTTGTAGATCTACATTCCCACACCCCAAAAGTTAGGATATGAGGGTGTTCATACAAACTTTGATAAAGGGTATACGGTGTATCACACAGCCAGTGCTAAAGGAACGTCGAAATTATTTACTTTACCTTATATTCATATTAAAATTAAACGTAAAAATAATATTTATTCAAACTGTAAAAAAGTACATAAATTCCAGATAAATATATAGGAAAAGTCACTTGAAAGTCACATGTAAAACACACACCGCCCCCCCACGATAAATGATTAAAACCTACAATCACACACTCACACACACATATACAAAAACAAAAACAAAATTAAAAACGGTACACCGTACACCCTAGAATCGAGGGGTTGGTTCCTAGTTTGAGCGTGGGGAACATCACCTTCGTCCCTCAGAATCGGTAGTCTGATGGTCCTTTCAGGGCCTACAATCATAAAAAGATGAACTAAACATGATTTATCGTGGAATGTATATTACTTTTAATCAGGGAACAGAGTCTATTATACAACACCAAAAAAAAGATAAAGAAAAAACCCTCAACACTCAAAACGTTTTATAAACACATCAACACATCAAATAATTACCAATTTTTAGACAATTTAATTCAGTTTTCCGGAAGGGACAGGACGACACTATTCTTAAGACAAAGTACTAAAGAAGACCATAAAAATACCGAAACAAAATACATAAACTTAGACACTAATTTACATAGGACAATGTTCCTTGACTCCATATCTAGAGTGAAAGATGTATCGACGAATCAACTGAGTTGTGATAACTAATCAAGATAGAAAAAATTTTTTATTTTAAATTCAATTAATCTCAATTTATTGATAAAGAAAAATTAGTGTCTATTTTCCAAAATGTAAAAGTACTTTAAGTACCCAATTTATTGGTAAAAATCTTAAAATACACACAGATTATTTAAATATAAAAATTTGTAACCTCAAAACTTAATCGACATAAAGACATGTCATTCTATACTTTCAGATTTAACCAACCCAACCCTTATGTAGAAATTTCGAATCAAAATAAACTTGACATTAAATAAATATCTGTATGATTGTATACGGACTATTTGTAGATACATTTATGAATACATCTAAAAATGTTTTAAGAGTCACCAAATAAGAAACTCTTTTCTCGTTAACAAAGATTAACATTGTAAAAGTAACGCCTTTTAAACTTCTTATGTCTTTTTGTCTAATGATTTTTAATGGGTATATCAGTCTTTAACAATTATAGATTACATACGAGTAGTTAAAAAGATTTCGAAAAAATAAAATGTTTTAACCCGAGAATGACGTATATGGTAAAACATTGAAATAAATGTTTACTTCGTACTCGTAAAAGAATCCAGGAATACACAAGATGACTGTGGAAAAAATTTACTGACTTCTAATTTAAAAGATGTGCAATAGACCTATAAAGGGGTAAATTGTGACACTTCTTGTAGAAACTTATAATTAAAGAGGTATATGGAGACTAATACAAGAATTTTACCTAAAGATCTTCATTTTCAGTGATTCAGTCCCGTATAACAATTCCGAAAACTATTTCTAATGGTATAACGGAAAAATAACTCCGACGTGACCAAACACTAAGGAAGTCGTTTCATACTCTCACCGGCAAAGGAATGGCGGAATTTAAACGACCCTTAAAAATACAAACAAGAAACATATAAACTATCTACTACTATCACCAAAAGTTAAACATCAACTTGAGTGAAAATAAAAAAAAATAAGGGTATTATCGTAAATTTTATTATTTCATATTAAAAACTCCTTTCTATAAATACCTATGTCAACTAAAAAGAATATCATTAACAGAATTAACTTGAAACATCCGATACCTAGTAGACGTCAGTAAGTAACGTCTAACACTATCTTCTTGTCTTCACCGATTCTTTTCTAATCGTCTCTGAGTTCTTCTTTAATCACGACTTCAACGTCGATTCCATTCTACAAGTTAATAAAGTAATTATGTTTCATCAAAATGGAATGACATGAAACTCCATATGAAAAATATTGAAATAAAAAATTATTAATATCCTCTAACGTCTCTGTATACATCTTTAAAATATACGAGAAGGAGATCAGGAGGGGATACAATTGTAGGATGTATTAATTATCACAGTTTCGGTACTTCAACTATGACCCGGTTAGGAATGTATAATAAGTGTAAAGTAATCAACACGTACACACACATCGACATACGTTAAAGTAGTGTACACATTGCCCATTGATGGTGACATTAACTCAATGAATTGACATCGTAGTGGTGTCATGAGGGAGTACAATGGGGAAATATCGATGTGAGTAAGGAGACAGAGAGATCGGGGACCGGTGGTGATTAGATAAAAGGTAGAGATACTAATACAATAAAGTAACTTATAAGGTATTTACCGTAGTACGTCCAACATAGGAAAACTCTAACCGAAAAATGTCAGTCATGTTGAAGGAAGTCAAAGTATGTTCAACACACATAGTCATCAAGTAAGAATCCGTTTTTACAAAACAACACTTGAATACGTATTTCATCTCTCTTTTCATGTCACTTAGGGTTACTTAAGTTTGCGTAGTCAGAGGACGACAAAGTAATAAACTTTTCGTTTGACATCTACAGTATAGTAAAGTGGAAACTTTGTATTGGTGTTTTAATGTAAGTATTTCCATTGTTTAAAAATTATAATAGGTTATGGGTCTTACTCAAGTAAAAGGATACATCTCAACCACACAATTTAGTCTCAAGTCTTCAGGTGTATAACTGAAAACGACTAAACTACCGAGTGACGAAACATTACAACACATGGTAAGTCACATCAGACCGTGTAAAATACCTTTACGTCTTACCTCTGTTTCAATGGGTTATCTCAAATCCACTGTAGTAATTTACATCGCGAGTCTATACACACATGTTTCACTTTACCTAGGGAACAGACTCCTCTCCTAATACATATTGGTTGAAAAAAGACCTTTCAAAAGAATTATACCCCTGATATTTCTATCCACAGGATTTCATGTTCCCTAAAGTATAGAGTACCGTCCTTCTCTAGGTATCGTCAACCGATCTGGGGTCGACATGACCAAATATTTCGAAACATAATCAATAGGTAGTGATGTTTTTACGACTGTCCAATGGAGTTTTGAATTTTGTAATTCTTAAATAAATCGAGTACTCAGACACTACTCATTGAATCCGACTATAACTGATCCGTCACTGAGGGGATTCGACCCGAGTGAGTACAGAAGGTCAGTCGACCTCCGGTCTTCAGACCGGACTTGTATAAGAGTACCACCATCGTCTCCACGTCATCATAGTTCGGGGTAGCATGTTCGTCAAAAGTTCGTAAGGGAATACAGTATAAACGATGGTAGGACAATTGGTTTCGGTCAATCAATGTACCGGTTCAAGTCTCAGTCGCATACCACAACAAGTGTATCGTTTCCCGTGTCCACGTCCTCCCACTTCTCGAAACCAGTGGTCACGTCAGGAAGACACCGTCTATGAACTCCTTTTATGGGAAAACAATTTCATCCTGTTATCACCACTATGTCAACCCTCCAAAAAAACTCCCTGTTTATAGAACCTAACTCCCTTTAAATTCCTCAGTTCCAATAACCGTGTGATGAAACAACCCTGACCTACAGTTATATTTTAGTTTTGGAAAAAACGATTAACCGGTATATCCGACTTATGAATAAAACATCGGTCTTATTTCTGACAGTAAACGGTAATTTTGTTATCCTTACTTGATCTATGGTTATTACCACCACTCCACCATATAGTCTTGGGTTCCTTTCTTTATTAGGGTTACCTTTCCCTACCTGGTGCCCTCTTTCCACGGTACGATCATATGACTTATAATCATTATACGGTGTACGCATATGTTCCGTGTAAAAGAGTAAAGAGTGTTGGAACTCTCTATCCATAATAGGGATGAAGAGTCTATTCCTTCATCTAAGTCCACACCATTAGACCGGTGTTAATGTATCGACAATTAACCAAACAGGTTTTTGGTCTATCTATACAACCTGAGATTTCGGTATAGAAGTGAAATTTCTTATAGGCGGTTAAGTAAAGAAAATGAGTATATACTCGTATCATAGAATCCGTAACCTTTATGTTTTCACCGTATGTCTCATTACACTATATCTATCTTCATTAACAGTATCTTCTATGTCTCTACCGTGTTTCCTCCCATACTACGAGAGACGAATTCACAAAATTCACTCCCACTCCACACCGATAACAAACAAGTGTATTATCTGACAAGTCAACCTGGAATGACTTTCCTGTCTGTACGTACTCCGTCCGTTTCCTCTATTACCTGCTGCAGGATCGTTCTCTCTCGTCATACACCTTTCAGTCTCTCCTTCTTTTGTTGTCCCACTCAAACCCTTTGTATATTGTCTAAACAACACTTCAGTCTCTTGACTCTATCAAACCTTTCTATCTCACGGTCTTACACCTTCTTTTACATAAAATATGAACCTTATGTGACGGTTTCGTCTTCAATTTTTCGTCATCAATATAACTCTAGTATAACTCTAGTCAACAGAGGAACTTGAGTGATTTCATTTCCCTCCGTCCGAGTTTTATAAGATTACAGGTGGTTAAGTAAATACTATACGAGTCTTTCGTAATCAATATAACGGAATCTATCGAGTTTGCAGAAAAGACTCGTGAATGTTTTATAAAACTTGAAACCATGTACGACGAAAAATAAGTACTAGAAGAAAAGACAAAGAAAGATCCGTCTTGCACAAGTACTCAATTTACTTCTTTAACCATTTAACAACCGGTTTCACCTCGTCGATCCTCGGCTTCCTTTACACCTCCTTAGGGTCTTTCAATACCTACTTCACCTTTTTCGTGCCCGTTTTTTTTCTCTTCGTCTCCATCAAATATCAATGTCAAATATCTGGGAATCGTAGACATGAAGGTTTCTTGTACATAAATTAGTCTTTAATAACTTTTCAATTTCCTTTAAATTTGGTCAAATTTTTATTTATCGATCAAACACAGTACGGTTACCCAATATATAGTTTTGATCACCAACAAAACCTTAAATCTCAGTAACTAGACAACTTCAAATATTGACCTTAACTTTAATGGATTTGTTGTAGAGAGTGTGTGTGTCTATGTGTGTATGTCATGAGTATAGGTACCAATGACACTATGGGATGGGGGAAGAGGTAGGAGTACGTTGATATCATAAGAGGGAAAAGAAGGAAGGAGTAATGTCAGACGATCGTGTGACCTTCGGAGGAGAGTAAGAAGAAGGTGTCGTGCTGAGTATTAGACGATAGGACGTCTGTTTCAAAATATAAAAAAACGGGGAGGGGGGTTATAAAAAAATCTTTTAGTTTATGGAAGTTTATTCTAACATGAGAGGGGAAAACGGTATCAGAGGTAACAAGAATTGACATAGTGTGAACCCAAATTAAAAGATCGCAAAACTCCGTCTTCGAATCTCGTAACTAAATCAAATAAAATAACTAAATAAAAAGTAAAAAATGAAAATGACTTCATATCAACTAAATGTCACAACACAATTAAAGAACCGAAGGGTCCACCACGATCACTATTTCTTTGACGGACGGTTACGTCCAATCTGGATTCTCTACGACCAAACTAGGGACCCAGCCCTTCTAGGGGACCTCCTCCCGTACCGTGGGGTGAGATCATAAGAACGGAGCTCTTAGGGAACCTGTCTCCTCGAACCGCCCGAAGGTAGGTACCCCAACGTCAGTCTGTTCTGACTTCGTTGAATCGTCCGAGTCGTTTCACTGAGTCAATAATGTAAAAAAAAGAAAAGGTAATATAAAATAGTACTTAATACTTTATACGTGTATGAAAGACACGATATGTCATCTTGAAACAACAGGTAGGTATGACATGTATCATCAAACACAGACGATAAGGGTTCGAAGGTCAGGAAGGGAGGAGGTACGGGGAACCTAGTAAGAAGATTCGTGTCGTTATCGTAGAGTGTCTAAAAGTATACAACACAAAAATAAAAGTAAGTAAAGATTTATAAACGATTATGACGAATACTAAAGAAAAGACTGGACACTCAACATTCTCTAGACAAATCAAAAATTAAAAGTGACTAAAATTAAGACAACACCAGTCTTTTGTACAACACTAAAGTCAAGAGAATTTATACAGTCATGAACAAAACACTGGGACGGATACCGGACAGAATCACTTAGAAGGTAAACGTGAACTTACTATGAGCCAGAACAATTTACTTCACAAGGCCTTTACAGGAGACTCAGTTCTATCAACTATCCAAAAAAGTTGAATGGATATAGGACAACCAAAAGGACGGATGAATAAGATGATAATTAGAAATGGTTCTCCTCACCAACTTCAGAATAACACCTAAACAAAACCTAAAAATACAGAAAACTAATTAAATTGGAAAACAAAACTTTACAGGAAGAGAGAGGGATAATTACAGGGAACAAAACTTTAGAGGAAACAGACTACAATTGTTTTCTAAGATCGAAAAAAATATTCAACCTCAACATATGATATTTGAGATCTCTTTGGTGACCTCGTCTTTTTCTCCATATTGATTATCGACTTTATTTCACCTTAGGACTTTTTCATGAATTAGGTTTTCTTTCCGTCCTCTTTTCCTTCTTTGTTGTCTAATCCATACATCTGTTATTTATCACTCTACCATCTGAATTTGGGTCACATAGTCATTAATGTAATTTATGTTTACCAGAGTTATCAGGTTAATTTTTCTCTAACACTCTGATCTAAATGTTGTTTTTCTTTATTCTGAATTGACACATGATCGACGTCCTTTGGGTGAGATTTATGTCTCTGTATTTAATTTCCAATATCCGACCCTTTTTTACATGGTTCATCGGTAAGATCCATCAAAATTAAAGAATTATAATCCTAAAAAATTTTACATCAATTACAGTCAGGTCTTTTATTTCAAACACCATGGTGGTACCGGAGATTCGGTTTTCGGAAACTAAAGAGGGATCCATCTTTCTCCTCCTTATTATACCGTGTTTTTAACTCAACTGGACAGAACACGAAAACCAAAAAGAAAAATGTTTATAAAATAAAACTTTATAAAATTCTTTTCAATTTTATAGCCCACTTCTTAAGAGGGCATAGGAAGTGTCTGAGAAGTTTACAATTGTATAATGGTGTAATCGAAATAGTAAGAGAAGGATGTAGTGATACACACACATAAACTTCACAAACTGTTATTCAATATTTTTACTACGGAGAAATAGGGATTTACGAAGTCACACATAAAGTATTTTTATTTCTGTAGAATGATATATTGGTGTCATGTCGACAGACTTAGTACCTTATTATAACAATGTTATGACAATTAGACTTCTGAAACAAGTCTAAAATGGTAAACAGGGTTATTACAAGTAAAAGTCTTTTCTTTTTCTAAAAAACAAATTCTAGGTCAGGTCCTAGTACAGCATCGGATAGTTTCCGTACACAGTCACCAAACAAATGTACATATGGATATAGAGGAGGGAGATCTCGGAGGGAGGGGGTGGGTGGGGAACTCCAGTAGTGTCCTGTGACACGATATGTCCTCGAAGGGTGATCGACAGACAAAATGTGTGCCATTATACACCAAAACAACGATTCAGTACAGAACGTTCAGGTACCTGACATCGGACGGTCCGAGGAGACAGGTACCTTAAAGGGTCCGTGTTTATGACCTAACCCAACGGGAAAGGAAGAGGTCCCCTAGAAAGACCTTCTTTAGTTTGAACCCTTAGTTTGAACCCAGAAGACGTGACGTCTATCTAAGATGGTTGACTTGATTATCCTTTAGGGATGATTACCCTCTTTGCAGAATAAATCCTTCTTCTATAAACGTTTACTTCGTCGTCTGTTACCTAATTAGAGGTTTCACTGTTTGTCGAGTACCTCGAGTTATACTTTTTTATTTTTATTTTTTTACCCACCTTCTGGATTTATCTGTAAAGAGGGTAACGGAAATTTTTTTTTACAACCATATGTTTTTGCCGGGTTTCACCTCCGACGTAAAATAATAAAAAAACTCTTTTAAAGTGAGTAAATAAAAACCGACGTACACCCGAAAGAAATCAACACCCTTTACCCGATGAGAGATCAGCACCACGTCACCGACGAAAATAACACCTCGTGTCCGAGACCTCACGACCGAGTTATCAACACAATACACCCTAGAAGGGTCTGGTTCCTAACTTGACCACAGGAAACGAAACGTTCCGCCTAAGAATTTCTTGGAGGATATCTAAAAGAGGTCGTCACAGGCAAATATAAAGGAATCGGTTTCGATGCACCTTTGAACCTTTACGATACGAAAATATACCCGTACGACGACGGAGTTTGTTTAGTCTTAAGACAGTCCTTTTTCCCATCTCACCTACGTGTTTATATGATTACATAATAGAGGAAGTCAAGTCAAGTCAGCGAGTCAGCACAGGCTGAGAAACGCTGGGGTACTTAGCGTCGTGCGGTCCGGAGGGACAGGTAGTGGTTGAGGTCCTCAAGTGAGTCTGAGTACAGGTAGCTCAGTCACTACGGTAGGTCGGTAGAGTCGGAGCCAACAGGGGAAGAGGAGGACGGGGGTTAGGAAGGGTCGTAGTCTCAGAAAAGGTTACTCAGTTGAGAAGCGTACTCCACCGGTTTCATGACTTCAAGTCGAAGTCGTAGTAAGGGAGGTTTCTTGTGGGTCCCGACTAGAGGAAATCCTACCTGACCAACCTAGAGGAACATCAGGTTCCCTGAGAGTTCTCAGAAGAGGTTGTGGTGTCAAGTTTTCGTAGTTAAGAAGTCACGAGTCGGAAGNACTCAGTTGTGAAGCGTACTCCACCGGTTTCATGACTTCAAGTCGAAGTCGTAGTAAGGGAGGTTTCTTGTGGGTCCCGACTAGAGGAAATCCTACCTGACCAACCTAGAGGAACATCAGGTTCCCTGAGAGTTCTCAGAAGAGGTTGTGGTGTCAAGTTTTCGTAGTTAAGAAGTCACGAGTCGGAAGAAGTGTCAGGTTGAGAGTGTAGGTATGTACTGGTGTCCTTTTTAGTATCGGAACTGATCTACCTGGAATCAGCCGTTTCCTTACAGAAACGAAAAGTTATACGATAGATCCAACCAGTATTGAAAAGAAGGTTCCTCATTCGAAGAAAATTAAAGTACCGACGTTAGTGGTAGACGTCACTAAAACCTCGGGGGTTTTTATTTCAGACTGTAACAAAGGTGACAAAGGGGTAGACAAAGGGTACTTCACTACCCTGGTCTACGGAGGAATCGAATTACATTTATTTTACTACTCAGGTTCTGGAGAATTAGAGTCATTCCGTGGAAAGTAGATACAGAATATCTCGGGGAGACAAACTCCGCTTCAAAATAGTAAACATCCGGAACAGACATAAATGTATCACCCCTTTTACTATGCACCTTCCTTCGACATGATCATACCTTCTGTACGTAAGGAAAAGACGTTCGCACCCGCTGATGAAGGAACTAAGAAGTGATTACATATAAAAACCCCAACGACGTAGAGTAAAAATTGTTTTTTTATGTCTTTTGTCTTGTAACTCTTTTGGAAACTTCTTTCAATATGGGACAAATACAATAACATCAAGAACCGTTTTCTATTAAACTCCGAGACTAGAAAGTAAAGATCACCTCTTCAGGACTCCTGTCTCCTACCCTCATTCCCCCGCCTTAGATAAAGTACTGTTTTATCGGTATGAAAACATACAAATAATCTTCGTAAAAAAAACATACTTGTATCACTTAAAACAAATTAACACACTAATCTTACGTCAAATATACTTGTACCAAAAAGAGTGAAAACAAATCCTTCAAATAGCCTTAAGATACGGTCGAAGGTCAAAGGTTGTCGTCTTTGAAGCTCAGACACTTCAAACGAGACGGATAAATCCAGAAGTACTATTACTGTCTGCTGACCGACTAGTAAAACCCCCATTTGACGTGGACCCTAAATAACTTTATTCTCTCTTCGAACTTCTTAATTTCCATATAACTATTTAATTATAGGGTGTGAAATAGGTCAATATCGGTGAGTAAAACACATCATAAAAAGAAACTATAACTTCTGACAAGAATTGACACTAAGACAATTATTAAGTCTAATATCCTAAAACACATCTTAACATTTGCCTTTATCGTCGAACAAATTACCTACAGACTGTTTGAAATTTTTAGGAGAATAAGAACCACCTCTATTATAAAACAGAACCTGTAGTATAACTTAGTCCATCCTTAGTATGTTCGGTGGATTTTAAAGGTTACTATGAAAGAAATTTTTTCTGTTGACCATTATTACAATTATATTGTAAATTTCCTTCTAAATTTTTTTACTAGGTTATAAACAAATTTTATAAAACGTCAAGTGATTTATCGTCTGAAATTTTGGAGATCAAAATACGAAGACGAGGGTGAAGTCTTTCTTGAATTTTTGGATAAAAAAAATTACCTGTCAGACACAGTAAATTTATATATCCGACTACACTCTTTCCGTTGTGTTGAGAATGAACAGACGGCTTGAGAAGACTCTTCTATTCGTTTCTGTCTTTTCCTATATAGATTTGGTGACTTTCATTCGTATCAGTTACCTATTTCGGTCAAATGAAAAGTCGTCAGACTACACCGATCAACAAAAGACAGAAAAAAATTAACCGCGACAACGTAAAACAGTACTTAACTCCTGAAAGAGTTTCTACCGTTTGTGGTCATCACTGAAAAACACATCAATAGTGACTTTAATTGGGTCGTAGGTATCGACCCGTAAATTTTATTACATCTTAGTCTTAGTGGATCCCTACAGAGACATAAAAATCAAATAACACTCCAGAACAGTCATAAGACTCATCGAATCTACTAGAACCCATTCAAAAAACTTTAATTTTTCACTCACAGTGGTATCGTTTACTAGTAACCGGAGTTTCTATTTTTACCATGGACGACGACGACGATTCAGTGAACTCAGCACAGGCTGAGACACGCTGGGGTATCTGCCGTCGGGTGGTCCGAGGGGACAGGGACCCTAAGAGGTCCGTTCTCGTGACCTCACCCAACGGTAAAGGAAGAGGTTACGTACTTTCACTTTTCACTTTCACTTCAGCGAGTCAGAACAGGTTGGGAGTCGCTGGGGTACCTGACGTCGGAAGGTCCGAGGAGGTAGGGACCCGAAAAGGTCCGTTCTCATGACCTCACCCCACGGTAACGGAAGAGGTTTTACCATGGACTAACCCACGGTTTATGTTTGGATCTTCGTCTTGACAACTTACAAAGTGACCATAAAAAATTTCATCATCGTAGTCCTAACATTGGTCTTCAGTTGTCTTCTGTAAAGACACAACCTTTAGTATACCGTACCTTTATCACTAAATATTACTAACTAAAAAATTTAGTAAAATTTTCTTAAATCTTCTATATTCTCCTCTTTTTAGTATATTTTCACTAAAACTTTATAATTCCTCCGTACCTCTTTATACTTTAAAATATAGTTTCCCTTCTTTCTAAAACCTTTGGTCTGAACATTCGAATCACTAATTTGGACTGTTTTGAAGTTTAACTTAACCATAATTTTTCAAAACGATAATCTATACCATTTTAACTCCTATTACGATTCTTACTCGGGCCATTTATTACGAAGAGCAAATTATAATAAACTTGACAGGAACACAAATTCTCTCAACATCGACTCTTCGTCCTCTTTTCTTTGGTCCTCGCGGACTTCTCTTCTCTTCTTTCCCTCTCTCTTCTTTCCCTCTTCGACTCCTCCATACCGCACTAGTGACCTCACCAGGTCCCCAGATTTTTTCTACACTACCGTGTATTCTAAAATCTGTAGTCATTTAGACCTGAACCCTTCAAAGACAAATGAGAATTTTTATGATGGTAAACTTTGTCACAAATAAGTTCATATAATTGATTTCTGACAAATTCAGGTCCTTTAAAGGAAGTTTTACATACCTTCTCCCTCAGTTCTCGTGGAGTGTAGAAATACAAATCATTCTAAATATTGTTCCGGGTAAAGATCGGGAAACTAATGGTATTATCAGAGTGAAACACGGTCTGACCGTGTCTTGATTAAATACCATGTATGAATAACTGTCTTCCCGACCCACAACCAACAAAAAAAAAAATTAGACAAAGTTGACTAATAAAATGTACGATGAAGCTAAGACATAAAGAAGTTAAATCCTCGATATTTGACAATTTTGAACATAATTAAATTATTATCGATTTACACGTATCAAGAAAAATATAACCACATAATCAACTATTTTAGTCCTAAGAAGTATAAATCTTGTACACGTACAAGACCTAGTAACAATGGGTAACCGTCATACAACACACTGGAAGTTGTTAAAAGTCTACCTCCCTTTTCTAAATGGATAGTAAGATTGAATGTCACAAAGGAATTACGATAATATAAAGAGACTTTAAATTTATCGAAGAGAAGTCATCTACAGGGATTCAATTAATTTTGGGAACTATTATACACTGAACCGACACAGTTGAAGGAGGTTCGAAACTCGTACAATGTACGTTGGATAAAGTTCTGTGAATTTGACTGAAGTAAAAACAATGTACCGAACATTGTCCATTAGAAAAACGTGACACTACTGTTTTTACTTTGTTTCGATATATACCTGTACAAGGACAAATCTCCTTCACGAAAATAAGAAGATAGTTATATAAAAGAAGCAAATGATCATTTAAAATGGAGTCTCGAAATAGAGAGAAGAGAAAACACATATGATTAAAAGGTACTTTTATCGTGGATCATAATATTATAAATTCTATTATATTTACCTTAAACTTAGAGTCAAATTCAATTTTACGTTGTCTTATATGACGGTGATTATGTTTATTATGTAGACTCTACTATCGGTTTATTCTTTCTCTTAAGAAACGTCCTGATGTAAAAGTGTAGACAGTCTCCACTTTCATGTAGTGTAGAATGAGAAAATTACGGTATAAAGAAAATTATAACCAATACTTTACAATTGTGATAAAGTCTTTACAAATTTTTTTTAAAAAAAATTGATAGACACTTGAACTTTCTGGGATTAATACCTTCTACTCCTTTAATGGTCATTCATATTTTAATGTGTGTTTTACCCCAAGGTTGATACCACAACTTTCCTATTACTACCTTTAATAGTAGTGAAATGACCTACGAATGACACACGGTCGGCGACACGATTATCCCGAACGATATAAATAAACAGATAATGAATTTTCGAGGGTCACTTAAAAAATAATGATAAGGAGAAAAAGTTTACCGTTTGATTCGACACCCTTCTATATATTAGACGGGTCCGGTGTGTCTATCACTCACTACCTTTGTCAATACCGAATATACTCCGAGTTAGATGTAAGTACAAGGTTGCTTCGATATATGTGAAGTGGTTTTTATTGGGAAACTGAAGGACCATTGGCATTATGAACGAGAATGATAGACAACTCGAAATTAACACACGACCCGTAGTACTTCTCGTGAAATATAGTCTCTTAACACACAGTATAATTCTTTGTAACATTCTAACTTAACTCACAAGATCCCCAATAACATACTCCACTATTAAGGTCTCATACACAGGGAGTCTTCAACATAAGACAAAGTTCTCCCTTTCTGCTTTACTGTCTACATTTATTGTTTCTTAAGAAAGGTCCAACCCTCCACCAAAAACCTCTTAACCACTTAACGTAACACAAAATTCAGAAGATCCTCGCATAAGATTCTCGGTCCATCGGATCATTTCCCCACACGGTCTCACCCTTTCAGACATTTTAAACACCACGAAAAACCCTTTTAAACACATATGTGTGTACACGGAACATAATTATTTCAATTATATTTTTAATCTTTACCCTTACATTAAAATTATCGTGTAACATGGAAAAGAAGGAATAAATATCAATAAAAAGATTTTTATCTTAAGAAAAAAATCCAGAGCTAGTGTATCGTTCTTAGGATTTTCCATCCATAATATGTTCTATTTACCACTTCGACACAAAAGACTCCCATTACTTACTCTTAAATAATCAAGAGAATTAAGAAAACATCACGTATAAACTCGTCACAGTAAACTCTTCTTCAACCAGTCTTCTATGAGTACTCGATGTCAAATCAAAATAATCTCATTTAATATATGTCACGGGACTTCAATGTCTCTTTTGATTTTTATAAAGTCTTATAAAGTAATTTTAGAACAAATCTTCGAGTCTCATATGTACACTGTTCTAAATGAAAAATTTTTAGTCAAACCCACCATGTAGATTCTTTGTATAAGATTCTCTAACAAGTTTTATGTTTATTTATCAACTTATACAAAACTTACTCCCTTAGGTACCACTCAAATAATTCCCTTTGCTTCTACAAATCAAACGTGGGTTCGATCTGAACCCAAAATAACGAAGAGGGAAACACGTCCCTAGTGTATTTCGAACCTACCCCGTACAATGTAGGAATTTTCTCCTCCTCCTCTTCTGAATTAAAACTAGAAACCGGGATCATAACTACCTGAAAGACTTCGAAAAAAGGGTTTAAGAAGATAACGAGATGAGTTTAGTGTAGAAAAACTTTGGAAGATACATAAGAACTGAGATTTCTTATTCTAGTAAACGACAATACTTTCGTTTTGGAACACAAAGATGATTCATAGGGAATCATGAGAAGTCATGAAAAAAATCATGATTCATGATGACCCATGAAAAAAAACCACCGCCCCTCTCCCAAGGGAACATCGAGTCAACCATTTCTTAGACGGACATCACGTTCTCTGGACCCAAACTAGGGACCCAGTCCTTAAAGGGGACCTCTTCTTTTACCGTTGGGTGAGGTCATAGGAACGGACCTTTTAGAGTACCTGTCTCCTCGGACCACCCGACGTCAGGTACCCCAGCGTTTCTCAACCCGTGCTGACTCGCTGATTGTGAATGAATCATGAAAAATGGTAGAAAGTCACCATAAAGACGAATTTTGTGATTTTTTGATTCTGCAATCAGTCCTGGTCAACATAGTCGATTAAATATACTAACACCCAAAGAGTTAGGTCTTACTCTTCATCTTTATAATTTACTACTACTAAAAAATGACTAACCAATGACGTCCGAACAGGGAAACAACCTCTCTTTAAATTTGAGAAACATGTATCTTGTAGGAATCTATAAGTCCGATCTTTAAATTAAAGATGATGGGATCAGATTCGGTGAAAAATGGAGTGATAAATGTCATCGGAGAATTGCTCAGAGAATTTAAATATAAGTACAGGTGCAGGGAAAAACCGGAGTTAGACAATAAAATGTGTAATCGGTTTTACGTAAGAAATTTTTCACCTGATTTCGTTTAGTCGACACAGAAGTTTGGAAGATTTCAATAAGGGTAAAGTGAGTCTCCTCTTCAACTTTAGGAGTGGTACCAAAAATTCATCTCACTAGTTAGACGGGAACCTCTCAATGTCAAATAAAGAACAGAGTCGTACAAATAATTATCGAGGGAGAAAAGGAGACATATTAAATTATGACTTTCGTAGGACCAAACTTACTGTCTCATGAACCAGTAGGACGAATAATCTGAGGACCATAATGAGGGGGAACGATTAGAGTAATGTCGGTCTTCCCAAAGAAAGGAAGGACACTTGAAAGAGGGGGAGTCCCGAAACGTGGACACAAGAGAGATGGATTTCGTAAGAAGAGACACGAGGGAGTAATCGACTAAGGGAATCAAGTAAAGTAGAAACGAATTTACGATAAAATATTCTTTTTGAAAAGGACGGATAAGACATATTTTCTCCTGGCGGACTAAAGTGAGAGGAAGAAATGGGAAGACAGCACAGGAATGATGGACTGGATAGAACGTAAACGACAGACACCTCCGGACAAAGACCTCAAATTCGTGGTACTCCAATTCCTGGGACGACATACCCGACGAGTCAGAGGGATCCTGGACCTTGTCACGTCATCCGTGGGTCATTTACAAAAATGGTCTGTCAATAAAAGTCCATTTTACTTTATACGGAACCCCTTTATTACAATGTCATGGAGTCTCACTCACGATTTTCTTTTATGGTAAACTATTTTTGTGTACCTTACCTAAAAGAGAAAAGAGACACAAAGAAGAGTTTTTATGAATTAACACCTTTGTGACGTAAGTCGACTCTAACTATGATCTGGGTATCACCTACGGAAAGAACGATTACAATGCGACTTATGAAAATTTGACATTGTTTCATTAGTAAACTTTTATTGGACTTATTACACGAAAAATTAAATGATATTAGTCTAATGCTCGTTTATAAAGTAATAAATGTGTGGTACACTACAAATGGATAAATTCGAACGTCCAACCAAAAAGTCCTTTAAAAATTCAACACGTTGACAGTGTCTGGTCAAATTTTGTAAAGGTAGTGAGACTTGTTGTAAGTAAGTAAAGAAGGGGTAACAAGGGGTTTACAAAGTATAGGAGACATATACAACAGGGGTGGGACTGGTATATGTGTTATGTATTTAATCAAAACATTGGGTTATCTCCGATATCTTCACAAAAAGGAAGAGACATACGGATGTATGAACAGTTCATGATAATAATAAAACGTCAAATTCATTTCAAGAGATTTTACTAAATGTGTAAATTAGAAAAAGAAGAGTTATTTAATACATGATGAACGCATCTCTTGACAGAATTGACAAAACTAATGTGACTGTTCTGTGTAACACCCGTAAATTTAAATAAAAATATAAGTATATTGGAAAGGTCAAGTCGCTCAATTTTGAATGGGATTTGTCATAAGAAAGAGTACACAGAGGAGGGAAGACAGGCACAAGTGATCCATGTATGAAACAAAGATTTCATATGATTTTTAGTATCAATTTGGGTATCTCTAAATTTTAATTTAGGTATTTCGTAGATCCATTATATCAGGAACCGTACATCATCATAATATCTAACAAAGGAAGTAAATTTTTTTTATAAGGACTACATTTAAATATGTTACTGGACTCTTGACAAATAAAGTTTTAAGATCATACATTAATAAATTATATGGTCGTCAAATAAAGTCACATCTAAATCGACTAAACTTTATCATAACCGTAATTCATTCAAAGAGAAATTTCTCATCCGACATCATTTACTCTTTGAATCACGGTCACTTTGATTTTTGATTTATAGAAAATATCTAGGTCCAGGTCCCTCGTAGCGTCTGTAGCCAGAGCGAGGTACAGTGCTCTTGCCTTTTCCTCTTGAGCTAGGTTTAGGGCCCTCTTTGCGGTAGCGGTGTCCAGGGCGAGGTCGTCGGCATCAGCGTCGGCGTCGGTGGTCTCTTCACCCGTGTCAAGATCTCTGTCCTCGTCTCTCGCTAGCTCCTCCTCCATGACTCCAGGTATCCTCCTATACCTTGATGGAAATGTCAAATCTGAACCTTATGATCACCAAACTTGAACGTAGACCATTAAACATGTGTAAACACACACTCACATATTGAAAAAAAAAAAAAAGGACTAATATACCCATCAAGTCTTTCTTATATGAATACTCGGTCTCATTCTTTAGCCTTGGTTATGTACGTCTCCAATAACGAAAAGAGACCAATCACACAGAACCCCCTTTTCATGAACTACCCGTTTATTAAAATCCATGGTCATGACACTCTCGAAGAGGTCATATATAACCGTTTAATCCCTGAGACTCTTCAGGAAAACAAGTCTCTACAAACTGAATGACAAAAGATTTGAAGAACCTCGACCACATGAAAAAGTCTCGTCTATGTAAGTCATATAAGAACAAATAAGACGTGATATCCATACGTTACAATATATATGTCAATCGAACCGTCCCGTCCAAGTCTTAAAATTCCTTCAATCTGTAGTGACCGTACTTTTAAGTTTTGTACGTCCCTCCCGTCTGGGTCCCAATCCATACAAATTCCTGAACTAATCTGTTTCCTGTTTTCTAATCTTACATTACCTCGGAAACGTGAGTACCAGACATATCTGGTTCGAGGTCTTTGAAGAGTCCAGGGTAGTACCGGGAATTCGGTCCAGTAAAGATACCTTGTCTTTGTAAAAAAACTCACGGATTATAGATGATTAGAGTTCGAAAGATACCTAATAATGAGATGTATTTTGGACACTATTTAAAAATTGTCGAAAGACGTCTAAGGAAAAAAATAAAAACCGCCGAATCGATCGGTAAGGGACTTTGACGAGTGTCTGACTCAACCTATACTATCCGGGAAAATAAATAAATAATAAAAGAGTGGAAGAAGGTTCATCCAAGGGTGGGGGAGGAGGTCGAAATAACTCCACATTAACTGTTTCAACATTCTATTAATTTCACATGTAACACCACTAAACGATATGTACATGTAACACTTTCCTGAGGAGGGTAGATCAATTGTGTAGGTAGTGGACTGTATATAAAAACAACAAAAACCACTCTTGTAAATACAAGATGAGAATCTTTTGGTTCATCAAGAAGATGACGTGATCCGGATCATTTATTTATTTATTTATATATATATTCCATCAACTCGTTGAAATAAGTTCACTTAATCCCGTATCCTGATTATAAAACTGTTATTACTCTAACTGGATTCGCGATTTGACCTTAGTCTCATTTGTCGTACCCTCCAATCACGATCACGATTCAGCGAAGTCAACACAGGCTGAGATACGCTGCGATACCTAACATCGGGCGGTCCGCGGAGACAGGTACCCTAAGAGGTCCGTTCTTATGACCTCACCCGACGGTAAAGGAAAAGGTCCCTTAGAAGGGCTGGGTGATTAGTTTGGACGTAGAGAATTCCGTCCGTCCAAGAAATGACGATCGCGGTGGACCCTCAAATCTACTCCCTTTATAGTCTCATTAAAATTTTCTGTCGAAGTCCCTCATCGGATTTCGGATTTATCTCATCCATATTAAACTTATCTATTTTGGTCCATCCTTTCTCTATAAAATCTATAATGTCCGTGTACGTCTCTTACTCGACCCTTAAACATTTAAAAATTCCCTGTCTCAACAAGTATCACACGAAGATCCAGTGAATAGAGTATAGGAATGTTGATCCGTGTGTCATGTCACGGGTCTTTTTATGTAAAAATTTTTAAGAGGTACTTAGAATGGATGTGACATTCAAACTTCTTAGTAGAACGACCAACCATCTTCCAGATCTATTGAAGAGAACAGTGGAACCGGGGGACAGTAACAAAACCATAGAGACGTGAGAATTTACAACAGTAACCACCACCCCTACCGCCCAATCCGTACTTCAGAGGGAGAAGGTCCTCGGTCAGGAATTACAAAGGATGCAAATACTTCTATATATCCTTTAAACTGGTGGTACGATGGACTGTAGGGAGCAGGTTATAAAAGTCGTATAACAAGTATTTCTCCTAATAAAAACATCTTCATAAAGAAAGGAGTTCTTATGAAAATTAGAACTATGAGTCTAATGACAGAGTTTCGTCATAAAACAAAAAACGGTTTTTACTCGTTAACGATAACTTTAGATGAACTATATTTTCTTTTATAGTTCAATAACGATGTATCATGGTCAAAATTAAAGTTTCATTTTTAGGGTCAATTTCCAGAAAATACTGAACCGAAAGAAGACGAAGCTGACACTTCATGACCAGAGTCATCTAAGACAAACGCCGGAAAGGACCGTTGTCGGTGGGAACCATTTGCTCCTGGTACACGTAAAAAGACGACGGACGACACGAGTCCACGTATGTCACGCCTGAAATCTCAGTCCGATGAACCTACTTTTCCCGGAACCGGTTTAATAGATTAATGGGGAGGACAGAGAGGAATAGATGAATCATCTTATGGACGAAGTAGTCTTAATAACCATATGACTCATTTTTGACGAAGACATGTCCTGTAACATTGGAGACCGTCTCATAATCAACTATGAGTAGAGTATCGAACAGTAGTAAAGAGACCCCGAATGGTCGTCATGTACAGGAATAAGAATCCGTCGTAGAGTCAGAAGACAGAGGTATAAGGTAAGGATGTTTCTGTACCCATCCTACACACCTTACACTAAATTGTGTAGGAAAAATTTAATTCGAACAATTTTGGAATTAAGTCATCTTACGAGTTTCAACTGTAAATTAGAAAGTTGGAAAACCAAATTAGAAAAATTTACTATAAAGATTTTGACGGATCATATCATCACAGAAAAGGCAACGGAATTATCAACTTTCATAATGAATTAGTCCAAAGTCTAGGATTAAGACTCGTGCCCAATTCACTCTATTAATACATTTTCATGGCACAGTGGACATTTCTTGGTTTATTTACACTATACAAGGATTAAATAAGATCTACAACTTCCATATCTTCTATGGTACAATTAAGACTAGGGGATCACAGGAAACCAAAAGGAAGACTAACTTAGAGACCATACTCGAATATAAATGGAAAGAATAACCGACCCATACCCTTACCTTTCCGCCATAATTCTTTGTCAGTACCAATTAATTCTAAATAATATCAAACTAGTGGACAGAAAATAAGACAAAAAAAAAAAGATAACCAACTTACTCGATTGAGTCCTCCTTATTTCGTCTTAAAATTTTATTGGTTACCAATGAATTTCGGTATAGTAACTCATCAAGAGAATAGATTCAACTTGTAACCGTTTGACAACGGACGTCCGGTTTAGACCGGGTGACCGGGCAAAAATATGTCGGTCCCTCGATACCTACTACCAAAAATATAACGATTCCTCAACTGTCTCCCTTCTCCTTCTTATATGGTGTGAATATCCTAGACGTTGTGGATTTTAGAAATGTAGAGACCGGTCTGTCGTTTCTTTTTAATCAAGGACTGAAGATTCAGTCACGAAAGGTAGATTAAACCTTACATGTAACAAATTTTACAACCTATTGTAAAAATTCCATAACAGAATATATAAAAGTATAATTTATGTAAACGACACTCGACCTCGTCGAAGTCCCAACGGAGACTCTATTACTCTGACAGAACCTTTAGTAATAAAACCGAATGCCACAAAATGGGAATCGAGAACCAAAAATGGGCAGAGGAATAAATCACGGGAATGGTTTATGTCATCACGAGAAAAGACAGTCTTTTGACTGAGGAGAAAGAACCAACATAAGACACATAGAAGTTGATTAGTCATGGAATTATAAATAGGCTAAGAAAGTAAACCCAAAACCCAAAGGGTTGTGTAAAACGAGGAGTTTAATTATAAAAAGTCTAGGAGTTTTCTTTCTAAGTCTCTGGTTCTGAATCGTAGTGCACTGTCTCTGTCCTTAAGTTCTCTGTCTAGTGGAGCACTGTCTCTAGCTTTTCTATTCTTCGCCAGGATACTCTCGCGATTACCGTCTAGTCTTCTGTCCTCCTCGAGACTTCTCGCGCTTCGTCCCCTCTATATTAATCGACACAGGTATAGGAGTTAGGAATTCGAAGAAGACCTCAATGTATGATAACAAATCAACTGTCGACAAGCCCGACTGTGTCACTCGTCAAGGTCTGTGGCTAGGTCGATCCGATCCACATGTCGTAGATTGAGTCAGACATGAACAAAAGAAACTACTTCGGATTTTGATGTAGGTATCAAAGACCACTTGGACATTATGTGAAGACTTTCAGGTCAAAATATATTATTCTGTGTCTACAGAAATAAGAAAGATCATCCTGACTATCACTCACTTAACACAATGAACGGAACCCTAAAAAACTTGTAAACATTTTACGACAGAAGGAGAGATCAGGGTTTGTTGTCGCTGAAACCCATAAAGAAAAATTAGGAAGAAGGAAACTGAGATATAGGGGACTGTGAAGATGGGAGATCACCATTCTCTTTCCCCATGTTCCTTCGTTATATTGAAGACAAGATTCCAAGACAAGGGTAATAATTAATGATCGACTAATGTCAAGTTTTGTAAATATGACCTTACACACGACCTCTTTAAATTTTATACTCCTCAAAACAAACAGATTGCCACGGATAAAATCTCAACCTTCAACTTGTCGACAACGTAATGTATGAAACGAAAAAAATAACTTTAAAGCTTTAGTTTGTACAGAACTAAAAAGACAAGAAGAACTTATCGATGTAAGTCCTACAAAACTCTACCCCCCACCCCCGTCCCTGAAAGTATTCGTGAACAAAATAAAACACACACACCTCATGTTCCTACTGTGGGAATAACATTTTTTTATTATTTCACTTTCTTAGTGGTGGTGGTAGTAATTTGACATTGAACAGATCATTTAACAGTGATCTCGATAAACGCCACCGGTAAAGATAAGACAATAATATCACGGAATGACACGTTCCGTGGTTTCCTTTATTTATATATGAATTGTTTCTAAGTTCTACTTAACAACGAGGTGGACCCGGGAACGACTAATATAAGGTCGACGAAGTCCTGACATTGTTGGTGACATCTCCTCCTGGTCTGGACGTCTTCTTTAACCCAAACAAACAAAACAAAAAGAAGTGTAACTCGTTTGACTTTATTTTTGTACCACATTGGTCACATTTCTCTGAATTGTTAAAGACGCAACTTTTCAATGTGTAGATGAGTACAACTTTGTCATCAATTTGAACACTAAGATCTTTTCGACTCTTTATATAATTCATTATATTCCTAGACACTCATATTGAATTCTAGGAAAGTTCCTAGTGTAGAGTCCAAATCGAGACCGTGTCGACTCTTAGAAACCTTAGAACTAGGTCGTGTTATACGACATGACTATTGACCCCCCTTCTTTCAAGAACAGACAAAAAGGACAGGTTTTTTTCGACAATTGTAGGCAATAAGTAATATGGAGATAATGACCATAAGTCTAAAAGGGACCATATTTATTCCGTTATGTTTCAACAAGACAAAAAAGAAATCGGTAACCTTAAACTTTTACTTTCTTTCCAGAGTGGAAGTCGTCTCAATCCCGTCCTCTCCCGATTCTTGTCTCCAAACCACCGTCTCCGACTGCACCTCCCGGTCCGTACCCGGATGGTCACCTCACTCACCACGACCCCGGTCTCCACTCGTCCTGAACCCATTGCCCCCGTCGCCCATAAGACTTGAAGTTCCACCCGGAGGTACAAAAGGTCCATAGTCGTCTCTGGTCCTACAGTGTCCACACCCCAGATGTTCATGTGGTTCCCAGTTTAGTTTGGCTGTCGTATTGTCCCAAGACCGACGTTCGTTCCGTAAATTTGAGCGTCTTGACCCGAGAGCCAGTTCCTAAGTCGGTTCACTCCGGAACATCCTCCGCGGGTGTGGACTTAGACGACTATTGACGAGACCCTCTCCGAAGATCCCAGTGAGGACATGGACCCATGACGAGTGACGAACATTGTCTTCTGGGTCGAGGTCGTCGGAATTGCGTTCTAGCGAGCCTTGAGCGTACCAACTCAAGGTACACCGTCGAGGTAAGAGTCCCATCGTGGTCTATTGGGTCTACTTGACAAGGGTTTGGCCGAAGCAGAACGGACTGCGTGTCCCTTGGTTTTACGACTTCACGGTTCCAAACTCCGTTTTCTCCCAAAGAACCGTTCAGTCAACTCACTCCTCCACCCTCTTGTCTAGAATAGGCCGGTGGGTTTCCGTAGTCTCATAACTATCCTACTACTCAATTCTTCGTCCCGTCGTACGGGAACGGAACCTTCTTAACTGTAACAATTTTATAGGTAAGATGGGTTTCGTAATATGTCCAAGTCACAAATTAGTTTAATGAATACTGCGAAGAGCGTCTTGATCTTGTTGGGATTTTAAGTATACCTCGGTATTTTCTAGTTTTCCCTCCCTCTTCTTCCAACCACACTTCCAAACGAAAAACAAACCAACTATCCCCCATAAACCCCCAAAAAAAAAGCCGACGTGACCTACTGAGAACCCCAGAATTATAGTGCTGGTCCCTTGTCTGGGTCCGGGGGACGTCACCATCGTACCTCACAATTGGTGACCTGGCGGTCCCTTAAGGGACATTCGAAAATACATTTCTTATTTATTGTCTCGGGATGACATATCGTGTCTCTTGATATAAGTCACGGGATACTATTTGGTGTTACCCATTCACAATCTATACATACATATTGGTCTAGTGAAACGATATGTCGTCATTAATTGTAACATTTAGTTATGAAGTTATTTTTCGTCCCTCTACACCCCACGAGTCCCTTTCCACTAACCTCTTCCATGACCCCAGTAAGACGTGATCACCTCGATTCGATGTCCGGAGACGTCCAACCTTTCCGGTGGTCCGACCACAGACTCGTACGAGACGACCTCCCTCCCACTCACCCACCAGGATCGGTCGGAATTGGTCAAGTAAACGTGGTCCACGTCGACTCTGAGGGTTCACGGACCCTTTATTGGGTCGGTAGGTAGAATCACAAGTCCGAGGACCGGAGAACCCTTTGTATGTTTACAACTGGAACTAGTCACTCCGTCTATTTCGTCTAAACTGATTAGGAGTACGTGGTAGAGTCGGGTGACGTAGAAACCCAATAAGGAGTTGGAAAATAAATTCACAATTTTTAAATAGAAAAAACTGAGATGGTGTGTCGACACCCTCGAATCAAGGGACTTATTCCTAGTTTGAGCAAAGAGGACGTCACCTACGCGTAAAAGAATTGGTGAGTAGGTGACTCTTTCAGGGAACAAGGAGTCAGAACTCCTTCCTCACCGTTACGGGTGAGACTTACGAAAAAGGACTTTTCCCCACACATCTGGATTCTTCCTGAACTCATTACCTCGTCAATCGTGAGTAAACTTTTACGAGAATAAAGACTAAAGCTCAATTGTAAAACTGGAGTCATTCGTTTGTCGTGGATACACGGTCGACAGTGTCGTAAGTGTCCGGTTTCGACCATTAGTCTTTCTACCCCTCCCCTCCCATGAATGTCTTACATTCACGTTCTGTAACTATTTGAAGTGTGTAGTTCAGTCCCCAGTCACCGAATGAAACTGGATTTCACGGAGTCAACAATTGGTCAAATCGACTTTGTGAATCTATAATTTATACCTTCTCTGTACCCGACCCTTTTATTTCATACTAACGATGTTATAGGACTGGTTCACCTGAGAATTCCCCTTTCTGTGGGTCCCAATAGACTCCTGTGTTCCTCTCCGGACTCAAAGTCGAAGGCCCCCTGACCTTTAACCCAACTCATCAGGTTGGACTGGAATTGTAGACTCCCGAGATATAGGATTCACAGTCACTTCCATCTCCACCACCCTTTAACGACTGTCCGTATTGATTCCCCAGTCGTACTAGTTTATATCTTCTTCCAAACCCCATTGTATAGGTTGTCGATCTCTCTCATGGACGAAAACGGTCTCAGACTCTTTATGATTAGTAACAAGAAGGTTCGGGCCCTCCAGTTTTCAGGTCTTTTCTGTTTTCTCGCCAGTAAGACCACTGGATTGTTCAATAAATTCATTGAATGGAAGACCTCTTAAAATAAATTGGTCTCGGTCGGGACGTCGTCAGAACAAGTGGAATCAAAGAAGGAGTGCCGAAGAAAGACCTTTCGTTGAATTCTAGACGATCCCTGAGTGAACGGGTAAGGCTCTTCAGTCACAGCCCATACCTTGGTCTGTTCCAAACTCACTGGAACCCACTCCAAACAAAGGGAAGACGTCGTCCCAGAGAGAAAGGGTAACACAAGGAGTCTTCCAGGTCAGGTCGTTCCGACCGTGACTAGAAGATCTACAAATGGGAAGATTCTAAGGTCCCATCTCCAAGTAACAGAGGAGATTCTCAAAGGACCCCTTGAAGACGGACGGTTATGTCCCCTGTGGCCTAGTTAGGGACCACACCCTTATAAGGTACACGGTGTCTCGTGTATCGACGAAGCCCCTCCGTGATCAGGTCCGTGGTCAATCTAGGAACCGTGAAAGTGACTGTTCCCGGGACCAAGTTAGGGTCCAACCCCTTACTTCTTGGGTGTTAGATACACTGAATTTTTTTAACATCGACGAAGGGTACTTGGAAGGGGTAGACTGCCAGATCTCTGATCTCTGGTCCGAAAAGTTTTAAAGAGGTCTGTGGAATCAATACTTTTATCAGAGTTTCGATCTATAAACTTTGTCTCATTCACCGGGGGTATAACTAGTCTTTCAGGTTTTTAACTAAAGAATGACAGTCAAGACGCTCCAAGATGTACGACCCTTAACTACCTGAACCGTCCTAAATCCCCTCGGGAACCCCAGGAACCAGAGGCAGTAAGAGTCGATAGAGTCGGTAGACCACACGGTGAACAGAATAGAAGAAGGTCTCAGAAGGAATCCCACCGTGTTAGAAAAGACCCCAGGGAGGACAAACTTTATACGTGTCACCACGGCCCCCACAGAAAAAAAAAAAAACCAACACGACACACCGTACATCCTAGAATCAAGAAGCTGGTTCTTAGTTCGGGTGTGGGGGACACCATCTTCACACCTCAGAATTAGTGACCTAACCGTCCCTTCAGGGTCTCCGGAGTGATAACTAACGGGGTAAATACATCTTCGAACCCCGGAGGATGGAAAACGGCTCAGGGAACATCCCAGAAGTGGAACCAGGTCGAGAAGGAGACACTTCTGTCTCACCGGACAAAGTAAGAGAACAAGGGAAGACTCGGACGGGACGGTAATCTTTGACGTCCGTTAGAGTTGTCCAATTCTGTATCCGTAAGGTTCTCGTGGAAGGTAAAAAACACATACCATCTTCACCCTCCCCCGTGAGACTGGTTATTCAGAATGATTGGTGGAAATCTAAGAGACCCCGGAGTCCCAGACATAGACATATTACGGAGATTCGAAACTTCTGGGAACGATCTTTAAGACTTTCTGGGAGAAAACCCAAAGCAAATAGAGAACTTGAAAATTTCGAAGAAGTAAACGTGTAGGGAGACTTAGTCAGAGTTCAAAACCGGATAGGGGTCGTAAGTGCAGGGTGAATCGTAGGCAACAACTGTATCGGTCCGAGTGTCGGAGGGTGCGGTCGAACGGTCCCGATGTATTGACGGAGGAGCACTCAAAATAGGTCGTGGTAAGACGCTAGACTTTACTCTTCCCATAACTTACTTAAGACTTGTAGACGGGTCCAGCCTAAACTTCAAATTTTTTTTTAAAAAAAAAAAAATTTACTTTGTTCTTAAGAAGGTAAGAGAAACGAAGCAGAGATATTCAACCGTATAACAAGAAGGTTAATTTATTTAGACTTCAACTTTCGCTCTGACCTGGGTCTAGTAAGGGTAACCGACGGGCCAGAGTCGTAAGTGTAGGGGTCACCCCTGAACCGAACGACCTGTAGTGGGGTGGACTCAAACACATCGAGGGACCGGGTCAGTTCACTGTCCATACTCTTCCCGCTCTACTGAGGACACCCGGGGAGTCTCTGGCCTCCCGGGGTTCGGACTCCGACACGAGTCTGTCACCTTTCTCGGCGGCGGAGCGCATCCCAGCTGTCGTTTGGGGTGAAAGGTGATCCTAATTCATTTTGTGCAAAGAGACGGAAGGGAAGGACAACCTGGTATTGGACTGTAGAAACGTGTCCAAATAAGACTATGTTAGTGACATGGATTCCATGAAGTAGGGTAAAAAGAAGGGTAAATGTTTCATTTGGGTCAACGTCTCCCTACAACATTTACGTCCTAGGTAAATGTCCGGTAAAACGAGTCCTCAGATGTCCTATAACACCAGCACGACACAATGGTTTTTGATGGTAGTGAAAGAAAAGGTACCTAAGTATGGACTTTCAGAGGGTTAAAACCTTTTACGTCGGATCTCCCGACGTTCCCTCTTGACTCATGAAGGACAAAACTTCCCCGAAACGAAGGTCCACCAGGGTCATTACTTCAGAAAGATTCCCAGGAACAACGGTAATGGTTCGAGTTAGGGGTTCAGAGTTGAGAAGAATAAATGAATAAAAACCGACCCGACCCAGAAGTAACCACGTACGTACCCGAAAGAGATCAACGTCTCTCGACCTTGATGACATACAACACCAAGTGCCCGAAGAGTAACGTCACTGTAGAGGTCAACCCCCCGCGTCCGAGACCCCACGAGTCCGAATTGACGAGGTGCCGTACACCCTAGGAGGGTCCGGTCCCGAGCTTGGACACAGGGGACGTAGCCGTCCGTCTAAGAAATGGTGACTCAGTAGTCCCTTCAGGGGGGTTGTCCGTTAAGACTTGTTGACTTTGTTAGTCTACTTCTACCTGTCTCTGTTCTGGGTTTGTTCTAGTCGTTGGTTTTTGGGGACCGGAGGTTGCGTCCATCTCCCATGGAGTCGTCGACACTGGTAAACATGACAGACGGTCTTAGGAAGGACCATCTGCCCGGGGGTCGGGTACTGGACCAGTCCTAATAGCCTACCAAATTCGTGCCGACCTAAAGAGACTACGACAATGAGTGGGTGTTCTGTAGAAGGTTTGGTCGACGACACTTTACTTTGCAGTCACCGTGGACCGTCCCCTCTAAGCCCTCTCCAGGACCTTGTTTACCTGGGCCGTCGACGAACCTGGGCAGGTGCCCGAGAGTCATGGTCGGTTCTCGGTTGGTCGTATTTCAGGTGGACATGAAGGGGAGGATGGACCGAGGTGTTTGCACAATGGGTCAGTCGAAACAGGACGGTGTAACGTGTCTCTCGGTTTGCGACTCTACGGCTCAAACCCCTGTTTCTTTCCCAAATAAGGTCGGTTCTCTCCTCTACCCTTTTGTAGAACTTAGACTGAGGGCCTTTCCCTCCCCGAGTCACAGACGTGTCCTACTGTTTCTCCGTCTGACCACTCCCTACCCCTCTCCTCTGACCTTTCTCCCCGTCCTTAGGACGACACGTGTCCATATTACTTCGATGTTCCTCCGATACCCTCGCCCGTGGGTGAGGCGACCGCCTCCACCTCCCACCCACCAAGATAGGTCGGAATTGGTCGAATCGACTCCGAGGTTCCAGGACCTTTTATTGGGTCCGTCTGTGACAAGTCCGATGGACGACAAACTCTCCTGTGGGTTCACAGGAACTAATCACCTCTGTCCACTTTACCTAAACTAGTTAGTAGTGGATGGCAAAGTTTTGGTAACGAGGACACAGACATTTCTCGTTCCGGTAGAATCGAATCCAGATATCGGGTTAACTCAGTTCAAGGGTAAACCTTTGGTTCGTTTCACCTATCTCAGTTACTGTGGGGATTAACTGAAACCAGACCTGAGGACTTGGTTTGTGACCGGTCTCCCGACCCTGGTGTGCCGCATGCAATCCGAATCTACATAGTCCACGGAGGGTCCAATAGCGACGAGTGGAGGTGGACGTTTGACCGCAGTGACGGTCTGGTGTACCGACGAGGTACCACCGCCATCCTCCAACCTCGAATATCCCTCTTCGGGTCATAGGGACTACTAAAGAAACGGACTTGTGTGTGGACATGGTATGTTGGGTCATTGGGATGAGGATCTATAAGTTCTTTTAACGGTCGGAGGAAGGTGTGTGTCTGAATTATAAATTTACATATCAACATAAGTATTACCGGCATTTGACCTCTGTCTGTTGATCTCTCTACTATCTGTCTAAGACTGAATAGGGATGTTTCTTTCCTTGAGGTCTGTCTGTTGATCTCTCTACTATCTGTCTAAGACTGAATAAGGATGTTTCTTTCCTTGAGGATAGTCATTTCCACCGTTGGACTTGTACAGAAATTTTGGAACACGACAACGATTTCTTCGTGTGTGTGTCTCATGTATTACATGTCAAGACAATACACTTTAGGTTCTTGTTCGATTTGAAGTCAAACGGACCCCGACCTACAGTCCTTTCTCTCGTGACTGGTGTTTGCCTGTACTCCCTTGAAGGACCTCACAACCTTGATGAGGTACAGAACTGACCGTCACCAAACCCACGGATGTCAGAAGTCTTCCATGGGAGAAATAAAAAATAAAAACCGGTGTAGTATTCCGGACGTCCTAGAATCAAGGAACTGGTCCCTAGTTCGGGTACGAGGGACGTCACCTAAGAATTGGTGACCTGGTGGGTCCCATCAGGGTTTTCCATGGGAACTCTACTCCAATAAAAGAAACGTTTAATATGGAGTTACTTCAACTGTTTTATATGAAAAGGACCACTATTATGCCTGAGAAAATCTGTCACACAGAGTGGTCCTTTCGACCATTTTTGGACTGAACCCTCAGTCATGGGTGGGGGACGGGTAGAGTCCTACTCAACACACACGACGTGTATCCACTGAAGGTGTTCGCTCCACCGGAGACTCGACGACACTGGACGACCCGGTCGGACACAGTCTCCGACAAGAGGTTTCGAGGTTATTTGTTCACCCACGACCACCGTCGCAATGATCACACCTAAAGTTTGTTATCGTCGACCGTCACGGACCACCCTTTTCTCGGATCTTTTTAATGAGTTCTCCTTAAGGTACGTCTGGTTGGACGACACACTGAAAAGGTCGAAGGTAAATCATCTTTCCCTTTGTGTGTGAGACTTCCACTCCACTCCGACTTTGAACCCTTTTGCATAGAACTACATTCTCTATTAATGTCCAACATTCTTTTCCGCAAGGTCAGTGTCCTTGGGAAAGATTTTGGTTATCAAGAGTTCGGTCTTAGTGTAGTTCAAGAGTTCAAGACTTAGTGTAGTCTTAGAAAAGCTGGAAAATTTGTAAAGGTAAAGAGAAAAATAGCTTCATCATGTGTTTATGCCCAAAAAAATTAATTAAAAAAATTAAAGAACCGACGTACCATGTCGTTCTCCCTAGAATCAAGAGATTGGTCTCTAGCATGGACTCGGGAGCTTCCCCTTCGACCCTCAGAATTGAGGACCTGAAGGTCCCTTCAGAGTTTGTGCCATAAAAAAAAAAAAAAATTCACTTATACCAAAATAGAATTATCATGATTTCCTACATATAAATGTTTTTTCTTGTTTGTAGTCAGGGGAACATCAGAGTGAAGACAAGGAATCTGTAAATTCGAAAAATTGGAATTCACATGTCGAACTACTTAAAAATGTGTACATAGGTGGATTGGAGTGGGTGTAGTTCTAGGTCTGGTAAAGTCGTAGGAGTTTATGAGTCCGTGGAACAGGTCAATTATGACGGAACGGAGTTCTGTTCATAAGAGTACTGTAGACAGTGGTAGTTTATCAAAATTCCACTGGTAGACTTTACTAAAAACGGTAAAGTAGATCACTTCACTCTCAGTGAGTCAGGAAAGACTGAGAAACACTGGGGTACCTGACATGTCAGGTACCTTAAGAGGTCCGGTCTTATAACCTCACCCATCGGAAAGGGAAGAGGTCCCCTAAAAGGGTTGGGGTCCTGACTAGGGTCCAGAGGACGTAACGTCCGTCTAAGAAATGGTCGACTCGGTGGTTCCTTCGGGTAAAGAAGATCATAAAAGAGGTATTAAGATTTATTGACATGTGACGATAAGGAACAACATGTGACGATAAGGAACCAAACGGTTGAAACCTGTCATTGATCCTCGAAGGATGAAATCATCTAGTTTGAAGTGAACAAATGAGAGGAAGGACTGGGTGACTGTCTCTTCCGTTACCGTGGGGTGAGGTCATGAGAACGGACCTTTTAGGGTACCTACCTCCTCGGACCACACGACGTCAGGTACCCCAGCGCAGACTCGCTGAAGTGAAAGTGAAAAGTGAAAGTACGTAACCTCTTCCTTTACCGTTGGGTGGGGTCACAAGAACTGACCTCTTAGGGTCCCTACCGTCTCGGACCCCCCAACGGCAGATACCCCAGCGTGTCTCAGCCTGTGCTGACAGCGCTGAATTCGTCGTCGTCGTCGTCGAATGGGTGACTTCGACTCTTTTAGAGTCCAAAGATGTGGCGTCGTGGTGTGGTGGGTGGGACCCATGGACCCAGGAAATTCGTGGCGTCCACTAGGATTCACCGTGACTCGGGTCTCCCGAGGTCCGGCCACTACTGGGACTTTGACTGTACTTCGGTCGGACTGTTGTGGTCTTACAAACGGCTCTTCCCGGGACTTCTCTCAATTTGATCCTGTGCAGTAGTTCGAGACCTGATTAAACATCAACCTTCCTTCAGTACTCTTTATGGTCGCACAAAGATTCTAAAAATAACTAGTAGTCCACACAAGAGTGCCGAGAAGTGGGGAAAGAGGGTCCGTCGGTGTGTGAGATATGTGCAAGAATCAAATTGAGCTGGTCGTCTCGAAAGAGACTCCTCACACCCGTGACCCGGACGGACGGAAATCTCCTTCCGACCAAACGTGGACTATCCGTGGTATTCGTCCCGTCCGTCAAAGAAAGGAAACCTCTTCGGAGAGGTCGGGTCTTCCCGGAGGGTCCATCACGATCACAATATCTTAGACGGATGGTTATGTCCTCCACGTTCTCTACAGCCAAGTTAGGGACCCAACCCTTTTAGGGGGGGCCTCCTCCTCTACCGTGGGGAGTCAGGTCATAAGAACGGACTTCTTAGGGTACCTGTCTCCTCGGACCACCCGATATCAGGTACCCCGGAGTTTCTCAGCCTGAGTTGACTTACTCGGACACACGCACACACGTGTGTGTGAGAGAAGGGGGGTGAAACGACGGTACGGGAAGTTGGGCTTCTGGGGAGTGACTTGGAGTTGACCCCTCGTAGAGGTCCGACACAGGGGTACCGATACTCTCCGTCGCGACGGAGAACGGAGGGGTGTAAAGACTAAGGAAAAAGAGTGAGTCTGGGGTTCGAAACGTCGTCGAAGTGGTTGGTTCTCCCCCACGAGGGACCCAAAGGGGACGGACCTACCGAGACAGGAGCGGTGCAGGAGAGTCGGAGACTGTAGTAGACCCACCTACGGGGTGGTCGTTGGGCGGCTACGGTCAGACGTGTTTCTTGGAATGAGAGACGGACGAGGGCCCCGTCCCTGTCCTGGACGAAGGAGAGAGGAGACCCCGGCGGGAAAGAGGACGGGGCAGGAGGGGTGCGACACCCACGCACCCACACAGACTGGTGGACCTTTCCCAGAAATATCGTTACTGTAGTAACGACGGTTTAGGGCCCGTACTTTATCGGAGGAGACACCCGAGCTCCTCTTGGCTCCGACCCTAGTGGACACTCAAGAGAGACAAGGAGAGCCTTTCCCGTGCACGGACACTCCGTCGTCCATGCACTCTTACCCCTTACCGACCAAATTGCTTCCTCTTTGTCCGAATCTTACGAAATTTTTTTTTTTTTTGTGTTCTAGTGTCGTTTACGTGAAGTCGTCGATCTCTAGGTCGCCCCCGAGTCGGAGCCCCGGTGCCGCCGAGAGGAGAGGACGCCTGGGGTAGAAGGACGGGACCCTGTGCGAGGGACCAAGAGATCCTGACAACGCGTGGCTCGCCCCTCTGGACCCGTGGGCCAGGTCCCTCCTCTGACGGGGTCGAGAGTTGGACCGGAGGGGTCCCTCGGTGTTAGGGGGTCGTCTGAGTCCCGGTCGTCTTTGGATTCAGTGAACCACGGGAACCGTGTCTGGGTCCCAGACCCCCTCCGTGTCAGGCTTCGGTGGTCGAACGGAGGGAGGTCCGCGGGCGTGAGCTCTAGGCCGACCAGGACCAGAAGGAGACCCTCGGACCCCTTCCCACTCTCCTACCTCTCCGGAAGTCCTCCTGTCCGGGAGGACCGGACACGCCGGCTACGGACACATGACGACCCTAGCGGCGGACCTCGGCCCCAGTCCCTTTCTCGGGACCCCGTCCTCGGTCCTCCGGTGTGGGGGAGGACGGGGTCCACAGTCGACCCACCGGGACCCGTTTGGTGGTTTGGACTCTCCGTGTGGGGAATAGGTCTCTTCTCCCACTGTCAGGAACCCGTTTACGTACCCCCTGGGTTTGTTTCCTACCGTACTACCCCTGATTCACTTTGACTCTATGGGTAGGATCCTCGCCCTACCTCTTCCCCGCCCCCCACCCTCTCCTGAGTTGGACCCCTGTCCACTTCCCCTTCCGAAGGCCCAGGGAGACCACGACGGCACTACAGTGCGACCAGTGTGTCCCCCGGTCATGATCGTTTGCCCTGTCTCCCCGGTCGGTGTCAGTGAGTGTCGACCCCACCGTCCCCCCAGGGCAGCTAGGTCACGGTCGGGACCCCCGGAGCAGCCCGAGGGTGGGTCCTCATGAACCACTGGCCCACAGACGAGTCCTTTAGGACTCCTTCCTTTCGTCGCCCAGTAAGAGTCCAATGACCCTGCCGAGTGGACCCGAAGGTAGGGGGACAGGCTAGGGGGGTGGGGTCGAAGGTGTTCAAGGGTCGAGGGGTTCGGCCTCTGCACTGAGTAGAGGGGTTTGCGGTCCTTCACCCTTCGACATAACCTACGAACAACCAACTGTCCGTGACACGAGTCCCGACCCCTGGTCTTTACCCCCGCTAGGGGAGAGTCGGAAGTTCCCCACTTGTCTGCACTGGGAGGTAGGGGTGTTCGTTACGTGCTACCCATGACTCGTCTGTCTCTTTGTTCCTTCGAGACTCTTCTACCACTTTCCGTACCCCTTTCGACCCTCGATGTCTCTTTAGGTCCCCTGTCTGTCGTTCGTCGGAGCGACCCGCCCTCCGACGTCTCCACCAGTCCCTTGTCTACCAGTTGTGGTGTCATCGGTCGTTCTTCTTATTTGATGTAATGTAGGTGAGTCCTTCATAACAATTCCGGTGATTTCCCCTGAAGGGACCCGACGTCACCCATTCTTGGAAGGTTACGCCCCCCTGCTCCCAAGCTAGGGACCAAACGCCTTGATTCTAGAGTGCACGTCTCCTCGTTGATTCAGAACTCTTGGCGTTGATGTCTCGGGAGTACGAGATCTTGAACACAAGGCGCTACTTCTGGGTCACGTCGGTTTTAGTTATTATTATTTTTACAAAATTTCTTTCTGGTAATTTTTATTCCCACTCATACTTTAGGTACCCTGTTGTACCCCTTTTCAATATCATACACTCTCCAATCTCAGGTACTTTTTCGACTTAATTTCAACACCGGACTAATATTCTTACTTTTTGTGATATGTGGGCACCTGTGTCTGTGTGCTCCTTGTTGTTTTTGGTTTTGTTCCTACACGTCTCTCGACAACCTCTACGAAAAAAGAAAATTTATAAACAGGAGTTACAGTACAAAAATCGTTACTTAATTTCGTTTTTTGGGCACAAATTTTTACAACTCCCCCCGTCTCACCCTTTCTCCGAGTTCTCCCTCCCCTATATACATATAAATACCGACTGAGTGCAACATCATACCGTCTTTGGTTGTGTTGTAACATTTCGTTAATAGGAGGTTAAATTTTTTTTAGAAGTTGAGTTCTACAAAGGTACAGGATTCGGGACCACATCCCTTGATCTTCCACCTCCCCACCCCGTCGACAGGTATGGTCGGGTCAGAAACGTCTTGTATTTAACACGATACAGTGTTCTCGCCATAGTACCAAGGATAACGAGTCTACCCATTAAGGTGAAACCCCTTCTTTAGGTTCTTGTCTTTCTCTTTTACTTGCAAGAGTTTTAAAGGACGACGATAAATATTTCTATTTTACCTTTGGTGGGTTTACGAGTCGTCAGTCCTTTATTGATCCGTTTAATACCCTATAGTTGTACTACCTTTTAATGTCACGAGAATTTCTACTGTCTGTGTGGCTTCTGCGTCAATCCGTTCTTTTACATTTATACTTCAGTACGGTTCACCCTTTTTCGTCTGGTACGGTCGTTCGGGTACCGCGAGTGGTGCGACTCGTCGTGTGTGCAATCACTACTGTCCTTCACCGGACCGTGTGTAGACTGTATCCGAATCAAGGAGAGGTGGTCACAAGTCCTACTGTCTCTGTTTTCAACATACAAACTGGGACCCCTAATCCTTCGTTCGTGCCCCTGAAGGGACCACCAGGATACCAATTCTGAGACGTGAAAGTGACGTCTCCCGCGTCCAAGTTCGGGACCATCCCTTTGATTCTAGGTTGTCCGACACGTCGTACTGGTTTTTTTATTTTGGGTGCCTTTCCTTCGTGTCTTACTACGGACGGGGGAACTACTGTGATAAACAGGAAGTCCAGAGTCAAATTTCCACTGAAAGACATCCCTGTGACGTGACTTGGGGAGGGGTCTAGTGATGTTGGAAGTATCAAACCTCGAACCACACTCTGTGACTTGAGTAGTCAAAAGACATAGTCACTTGAACCACTCCTGACCCCCGGACGGGATAACTAGTGACTGGCATTCTCGGGTCGTGTGTCGTCTGGTCGGGTTGTTTTACGTTGGGAGGTTGGGGGTACAGTGTCCATTGTGTGTTCGACACTCCGGTCGGGACGTGGGTCTCCACAACCACGTCTGGGTAGGGGGTGGGTGGGGAAAGTCCTTGTAGTCGACCAGTTGTCGACCCTCTCCTTGGATTTTCTTGAAGGTCTGACTCCCCACTGTTGGAATGGGGAAGACTTTGGGGTTTCTGGTCTTCTGGTCTGACATGTTCCGTGTGTGTCGGTAAGGACCCGTAAAGTAAAGGAGAGACCGACCTGAGGTGTCCGACCCCGGGTCCCCGTCCCGACCCACCCTCGAAACCTCCCCTACTCTTCCTTGGACCCGACCGAAACTCGACACTCAGGCTCCCGTCCCGTGAGGATTCGTAGAATGTTGACACCGACGTCGTCTACCCGAGGACGACGGGTCGGGGCTGGAGGACCCTTGTCAGTGACGGATTAGTGGTCTAGAACCTCGAAGAAGGTCACGACTCTTCCACCGACAGTGACGTCTCCTCGTGATACCCCGGACCGGTGGGGAATGAGTTTAAGACCAAGACACTGAACGTTCGGTGAACTGGAATCCGTTCAAGGGACTGAAAAGTCTCGAAGTCACACTAGGAGACATTTCACCCTTCTACAAACGTTACTCCGGACTCTAGTACAGGTGTTTCGGTTCCCGCACATCATATGTGAGTAATTTAATTCTCAGAGGTCAGACGACCCACCACACATTTAGAAGCACAGACTAGGGTTGTATGTACTGAAGTAGACTACGAACCGCAACGGTTCCACTAGGATGGGAAGGGACAGAATCGAGGTCCGGTAGACCGAGAGAGGGACCCGGAAGGGGTGGGTCGAGGTGGGTAAGGTAAGGAACGTCGAGTCTGAGGTGATTGGACAAGGGTAACAATCGCTTTTGACACCACACCCTTTTCGTGACAAATCTCTATTTTCAGTCTCTTCCGTTACCGTTGGGTGAGGCCGTGAGAACGGACCTTTTAGGGTACATACCTCCTCGGACCGTCCGACGTCAGGTACCCCAACGTTTCTCAGCCTGTACTGACTCGCTGAAGTGAAAGTACGTAACCTCTTCCTTTACCGTTGGGTGAGGTCACAAGAACGGACCTCTTAGGGTCCCTGCCACTTCGGACCACCCGATAGATACCCTAGTGTGTCTTAGTCTGTACTGACTTCGCTGAATCCTCGTCGTCGTCGTCGTCTCTATTTTCATTTAAGATTTTTAAACCCCCCGAAGGGACCACCGAGTCTACCATTTCTTAGTCGGACGGTAAGTCCTCTGGACCCAAGCCAAGGACCCAGCCCTTCTGGAGGACCTCCTCCCATACCGTTGGGTGAGGTCATAAGAACGGACCTCTTAGGGGTACCTGTATCCTCGGACCACCCGATGTCAAGTGTCCCAGTGTTTCTCAGCCTGTACTGACTCGTTGACTTGACTTGACTTGAAGGAGTGGGGACCCTTTGGGTCGACTAGAATTTGGTCACCGATCACTTAGATTACTAACTACCGTGTACACACGTTCGATTCAACGGAGTCAGTACAGAGAGACGTTGGACACCTGACATCGGACGGTCCGAGGAGACAGGTACCCTAAGAGGTTCGTTCTTATGACCTCACCCAACGGTACGGGAGGAGGTCCCCTAGAAAGACTGGGTCCCTAGTTTAGACACGTAGAACACAGAGGACGTAACCGTCCGTGCAAGAAATGGTGATCACGGTGGACACTTCGTGACTTTGCAAGAGGAAAGGAGAATTGAAGAACTCCTTCTCCTCGACACCGATACAGCCCGAGACACATGATGACCGTGAAACCGCACAGGGTCCCCAGGGACGGAGGGTTGATCACTCGGGTCGGAAACGGTCGGTCGGGTCGGGGAGATGGTCGGCGGCCGGACAGGAGTCGACGAGAAAGGGTGGGGACAGAGCCACGGAGGACGTCGAAGACCGGGAACAGGTCTTGAGTCCTCTTAAGATCTTCAGGTGTTGGTAGTATAAGTCCTAAAATTGACGAACTCTGGGTTCAGAAGTGAAACCAGAAAAACGTTCCCCGTAAAACCTTCAAGGAAAAACTTTTTTCGAATAGCTTTGAAACACTATATAAAAGACTAATATATATGAACACAGTGTTTACTAACTAGGATACACGATTCAAAATTTTCTTAAATTCTAGGTAAACGCTAACCCCATCAAGTCGGGTAGAGGGGAGAACCTCCTGGGGTCAGTGTCCTTCCGGTAAATAAGTCCACTGTAGGTTTCAGTAACACCCGGTTTGGACAGACTACACTCCGACCTCCCGTCCCTGGAAAACGAAGTGGTCAAAAGACTACTGTGAACGACGCGACTCACTCAGAGTCCTCTACCCGACGATTCAGGAACGGGTCAAGTGGGAGGTGGGGGGTAGTCGAGGTCCGTAAGAGATCCCTAGGTGGTTCAAGGGTGACCGGAAGTGAAACGTCTGGGTCGGTCCGACCCAGACCGTCTTTGGTAAGATAAGACTAGAGAACCCGATGGTAAGGAGATGGTAAAGGGGGATGAAGATCTCGTATGATAAACACCTTGTGGATCTTGTAAGGTTTTTCGACCTTTCTTCTTTTTATTAGTGAACATTGTTAGTGAACACCCAGGTCACTATTGGTAATCATATGAAAGAAAGTCATGAAAGTACGGGGAGGGGACGGGTGGAGGGGGGAAGAGTGGACCCACACAGAGTCGTCCCCCTCCCATCGCACCACCCGACTCGTCTTTCGGACCGACCAGAGGGTCCGGAACCGAAGCCGTCGCTCCATCATCGTCACGGGGAGCCTGGTGTAGGTCGGGACCCCCGTACCAGCCGTAGACTAGGGACGTCGTGCCTCTCGCCTCCACTCGTGTCGCATTTGACATGTCTCGAGTCCCAACCATACCTACAAGTTTATAGTCCCCCGTCCACGCCTCTGTACCTCGACCGCTCGGACCTTCCCCTCTCCCTTTGGTCGTGCCCCACC